>CM019065.1:164255539-164560539 GCA_009667805.1 Leptobrachium leishanense
TTAAACTGATCCTTTTCACTGTGTCATCAGTCAAAAACCTACATATATTTCACTTCTAATTGCACTTTATTCATCCTGAGTTACATGCGTAATATTGTTCTACCAGTGGTCAACAGACAAAATGTGCAAAGAGAAATATTTCTGTTTTCTTCCTGTTTAAATGTGTTTTTGTGTTTATGGAAGGAAGTATAAATTGCGTAATGCTGGTTGTAAAACCTGAATTCGCGCCAAAATTAGATTGGTTTCAGTAGGAATATTTTCATGTTTTACAACATTCCTTCTTCTGATCAAAGTCTAACCAATACTATGTCGTATTCATATACAAAGGCAGCAGCATGACATTATATTATGTGACTTTTCTGTTAAATCCTTCGGATTACTTACCCAATCCAGCATGGCTCATTCAGTGATCTGTCTTTCTCTTTCATTATTCTTTATAGGTGTTGTGTCCCCTCCCATTATTCTAACTGCAAGAAAAGTATTTTTTATAGGTGACTTCAATGGAAAATTACAGTGAACATTTTTCTGCAGGGGCACAGAGAATATTTAACTTTCTAACATTCCAGGCTAAAAACAGGCTCCCAATTAATATGTTCTACAGATACAGGAAGTTAAAATAAAAAATAACAGCTGCAAGAAGCTCTGCACAGAATAGGAGGTGGCTTGCCCAATCATGAGACACTTAAAGGCTTATTCACTAAACACCACTGTGTGACCAAAATTCACCCTAGCTGCAGTAAATATCACTGTTGTTCGGCTATAAACAGAAGCAAAATGTAACATTGGCAATTGAATGTGATGCCAGGGGACACACCGGCAGAAGCTAGGATGACCAGTTGCAGTTGGATGCTTGGACCCGTAGGGCTCAACAGCTCTGTGATGCAGTTCTTTGAATTGCTGTGCAAATGGCTTCTGCAATAGGGATGAGCTGTTCAGTTCGGACGGTTAGGAGTTCGCATCGAACATAGCCTGTTCGTTTGTTCGCGAACTCCGAACATTTCCGGGTGTTCGCCCACAATGCACCACAATGGACCACAATGCACTTTCCCACTGGCCTGAAGCTCGTAATTGGCTACAGCCTTGCACCTGACCACAGGTCTGGTGCAAGACAGGTTCAACACTATGCCAATCACGGCTCAGAGTCCTGATTGGGCAAATTTTGCCCAATCATGGGCTCACAGAGCTAAGTCCCGCAGCACACTATATAAGGTTTCCACGCAGCGCTTCTGTACACATTTGAGAGGAGATTTCAGAGGAGATAGTTGTTCTGTGTTCTTACTGCCGGTCTGCCACGCTACTGGGGGGGGTCTGGGGGGTCTCATTTCTACCAAATATCTGGGAATTGAGGTGATCTGTCTCTTGTCACTGCCAGCAAGTCTTTTTGGGGTCACAAATTTCTACAAAATATTTGGGAATTGAGGTGATCTGTGTCTTGTGACTCACTGCCAGTACCACGCAGTATTTTGGGGGTCACTAATTTTTACAAAGTATCTGGGAATTGAGGTGATCTGTCTCTTGTCACTGCCAGCAAGTATTTTGGGGGTCACAAATTTCTACAAAACATTTGGGAATTGAGGTGATCTGTGTCTTGTCACTGCCAGCAAGTATTTTGGGGGTCACAAATTTCTACAAAACATTTGGGAATTGATGTGATTTGTGTCTTGTCACAGCCAGCAAGTATTTTGGGGGGTCACAAATTTCTACAAAATATTTGGGAATTGAGGTGATCTGTGTCTTGTCTCACAGCCAGTACCACACAGTATTTTGGGGGGGGGTCACTAATTTTTACAAAATATCTGGGAATTGAGGTGATCTGTCTCTTGTCACTGCCAGCAAGTATTTTGGGGGTCACAAATTTCTACAAAACATTTGGGAATTGAGGTGATCTGTGTCTTGTCACTGCCAGCAAGTATTTTGGGGTCACAAATTTCTACAAAATATTTTGGAATTGAGGTGATCTGTGTCTTGTCTCACAGCCAGTACCGCGCAGTATTTTGGGGGTCACAAATTTCTACAAAACATTTGGGAATTGAGGTGATCTGTGTCTTGTCACTGCCAGCAAGTATTTTGGGGGGTCACAAATTTCTACAAAACATTTGGGAATTGAGGTGATCTGTCTCTTGTCACACAGCAAGTACCACACAGTATTTTGGGGGGTCACAAAATTTTACAAAATATCTGGGAATTGAGGTGATCTGTGTCTTGTGACTCACTGCCAGTACCACGCAGTACTTTGGGGGTCACTAATTTTTACAAAATATTTGGGAATTGAGGTGATCTGTGTCTTGTCTCACAGCCAGTACCACGCAGTATTTTGGGGGTCACAAATTTCTACAAAACATTTGGGAATTGAGGTGATCTGTGTCTTGTCACTGCCAGCAAGTATTTTGGGGGTCACAAATTTCTACAAAACATTTGGGAATTGATGTGATTTGTGTCTTGTCACAGCCAGCAAGTATTTTGGGGGTCACAAATTTCTACAAAACATTTGGGAATTGAGGTGATCTGTGTCTTGTCACACAGCCAGTACCACGCAGTATTTTGGGGGTCACAAATTTCTACAAAACATTTGGGAATTGAGGTGATCTGTGTATTGTCTCTGCCAGCAAGTATTTTGGGGGTCACAAATTTCTACAAAACATTTTGGAATTGAGGTGATCTGTGTCTTGTCACACAGCCAGTACCACGCAGTATTTTGGGGGTAACAAATTTCTACAAAACATTTGGGAATTGAGGTGATCTGTGTCTTGTCACTGCCAGCAAGTATTTTGGGGTCACAAATTTCTACAAAATATTTGGGAATTGAGGTGATCTGTGTCTTGTCTCACAGCCAGTACCACACAGTATTTTGGGGGGGTCACTAATTTTTACAAAATATCTGGGAATTGAGGTGATCTGTCTCTTGTCACTGCCAGCAAGTATTTTGGGGGTCACAAATTTCTACAAAACATTTGGGAATTGAGGGGATCTGTCTCTTGTCACACAGCCAGTACCACACAGTATTTTGGGGGGGTCAATAATTTTTACAAAACATTTGGGAATTGAGGTGATCTGTGTCTTGTCACACAGCCAGTACCACACAGTATTTTGGGGGTCACAAATTTCTACAAAACATTTGGGAATTGAGGTGATCTGTGTCTTGTCACTGCCAGCAAGTATTTTGGGGGGTCACAAATTTCTACAAAACATTTGGGAATTGAGGTGATCTGTCTCTTGTCACACAGCAAGTACCACACAGTATTTTGGGGGGGTCACTAATTTTTACAAAATATCTGGGAATTGAGGTGATCTGTCTCTTGTCACTGCCAGCAAGTATTTTGGGGGTCACTAATTTCTACAAAACATTTGGGAATTGAGGTGATCTGTGTCTTGTCACACAGCAAGTGCCACTCAGTATTTTGGGGGTCACAAATTTCTACAAAACATTTGGGAATTGAGGTGATCTGTCTCTTGTCACACAGCCAGTACCATACAGTATTTTGGGGGGTCACTAATTTTTACAAAACATTTGGGAATTGAGGTGATCTGTGTCTTGTCACACAGCCAGTACCACGCAGTATTTTGGGGGTCACAAATTTCTACAAAACATTTGGGAATTGAGGTGATCTGTGTCTTGTCACTGCCAGCAAGTATTTTGGGGGTCACAAATTTCTACAAAACATTTGGGAATTGAGGTGATCTGTGTCTTGTCACTGCCAGCAAGTATTTTGGGGGTCACAAATTTCTACAAAACATTTGGGAATTGATGTGATTTGTGTCTTGTCACAGCCAGCAAGTATTTTGGGGGTCACAAATTTCTACAAAACATTTGGGAATTGAGGTGATCTGTGTCTTGTCACTGCCAGCAAGTATTTTGGGGTCACAAATTTCTACAAAATATTTGGGAATTGAGGTGATCTGTGTCTTGTCTCACAGCCAGTACCGCGCAGTATTTTGGGGGTCACAAATTTCTACAAAACATTTGGGAATTGAGGTGATCTGTGTCTTGTCACTGCCAGCAAGTATTTTGGGGGGTCACAAATTTCTACAAAACATTTGGGAATTGAGGTGATCTGTCTCTTGTCACACAGCAAGTACCACACAGTATTTTGGGGGGTTACAAAATTTTACAAAATATCTGGAATTGAGGTGATCTGTGTCTTGTGACTCACTACCAGTACCACGCAGTATTTTGGGGGTCACTAATTTTTACAAAATATCTGGGAATTGAGGTGATCTGTCTCTTGTCACTGCCAGCAAGTCTTTTGGGGGTCACCAATTTCTACAAAACATTTGGGAATTGAGGTGATCTGTGTCTTGTCACAGCCAGCAAGTATTTTGGGGGTCACAAATTTCTACAAAACATTTGGGAATTGAGGTGATCTGTGTCTTGTCACACAGCCAGTACCACGCAGTATTTTGGGGGTCACAAATTTCTACAAAACATTTGGGAATTGAGGTGATCTGTGTATTGTCTCTGCCAGCAAGTATTTTGGGGGTCACAAATTTCTACAAAACATTTTGGAATTGAGGTGATCTGTGTCTTGTCACACAGCCAGTACCACACAGTATTTTGGGGGTCACAAATTTCTACAAAACATTTGGGAATTGAGGTGATCTGTGTCTTGTCACTGCCAGCAAGTATTTTGGGGTCACAAATTTCTACAAAATATTTGGGAATTGAGGTGATCTGTGTCTTGTCTCACAGCCAGTACCACACAGTATTTTGGGGGGGGGGTCACTAATTTTTACAAAATATCTGGGAATTGAGGTGATCTGTGTCTTGTCACTGCCAGCAAGTATTTTGGGGTCACAAATTTCTACAAAATATTTGGGAATTGAGGTGATCTGTGTCTTGTCTCACAGCCAGTACCAAGCAGTATTTTGGGGGTCACTAATTTCTACAAAACATTTGGGAATTGAGGTGATCTGTGTCTTGTCACACAGCCAGTACCACGCAGTATTTTGGGGGTCACAAATTTCTACAAAACATTTGGGAATTGAGGTGATCTGTCTCTTGTCACACAGCCAGTACCACACAGTATTTTGGGGGGGGTCACTAATTTTTACAAAATATCTGGGAATTGAGGTGATCTGTCTCTTGTCACTGCCAGCAAGTATTTTGGGGGTCACTCATTTCTACAAAACATTTGTGAATTGAGGTGATCTGTGTCTTGTCACACAGCAAGTGCCACTCAGTATTTTGGGGGTCACAAATTTCTACAAAATATCTGGGAATTGAGGTGATCTGTCTCTTGTCACTGCCAGCAAGTATTTTGGGGTCACAAATTTCTACAAAACATTTGGGAATTGAGGTGATCTGTCTCTTGTCACACAGCCAGTACCACACAGTATTTTGGGGGGGTCACTAATTTTTACAAAATATCTGGGAATTGAGGTGATCTGTCTCTTGTCACTGCCAGCAAGTATTTTGGGGGTCATAAATTTCTACAAAACATTTGGGAATTGAGGTGATCTGTCTCTTGTCACACAGCCAGTACCACACAGTATTTTGGGGGGTCACAAATTTTTACAAAATATCTGGGAATTGAGGTGATCTGTCTCTTGTCACTGCCAGCAAGTATTTTGGGGTCACAAATTTCTACAAAACATTTGGGAATTGAGGTGATCTGTCTCTTGTCACTGCCACGTAGTATTTTGGGGGTCACAAATTTCTACAAAATATTTGGGAATTTAGGTGATCTGTGTCTTGTGACTCACTCCCAGTACCACGCAGTATTTTGGAGGTCACTAATTTTTACAAAATATCTGGGAATTGAGGTGATCGGTCTCTTGTCACTGCCAGCAAGTATTTTGGGGGTCACTAATTTCTACAAAATATTTGGGAATTGTTATAGTCCGTGTGTTCTCACTGGCTGCCACCCATCAGGGGGTCTCACTGATTTATAGGAGGTTTCTGAGATTTGTAATCTGTGGCTTCTCAGTGCCACCCATCAGGGGGTCCCACATACTTCTATCAGATTTATGCGAATTGTAATTTGTGTCTTCTCACTGCCACCCATCAGGGGGTCCCACATACTTCTAGCAGATTTATGCGAATTGTAATCTGTGGCTTCTCACTGCCACCCATCAGGGGGTCTCACTGATTTATAGGAGGTTTCTGAGATTTGTAATCTGTGGCTTCTCACTGCCACCCATCAGGGGGTCTCACTGATTTATAGGAGGTTTCTGAGATTTGTAATCTGTGGCGTCTCACTGCCACCCATCAGGGGGTCACACTGATTTATAGGAGGTTTCTGAGATTTGTAATCTGTGGCTTCTCACTGCCACCCATCAGGGGGTCCCACATACTTCTAGCAGATTTATGTGAATTGTAATTTGTGTCTCCTCACTGCCAGCTATCAGGGGGTCACACTGATTTATAGGAGGTTTCTGAGACTTGTAATCTGTGGCTTCTCACTGCCACCCATCAGGGGGTCACACTGATTTATAGGAGGGAATTGTAATCTGTGTCTTGTCACTGGCTGCCAGCTATCAGGGTGTCTCACTGAGTTATACCAGAGTTCTGTAAATCTTTAATCTTTATACCAGAGTTGAATCAGAGTTCTGTATATATTTAATCTATATATCACTCACCATGTCTGAAAGAACAAAAAGGACAGGCAGACGCTCCCAGACACAGATAAGAGGGCAAGCAGTCCCTGTGTCGGGAGGCTGTGCCTCTGGTCGTGGTGGACGTGGTGCATCCTCTGCAGGGGCACTCTTGTCCTTTCTAACTGGTGCTGGCCATCTTCTTAAGCAGCAACAACATACAGAGTATTTGGTGCATTGGCTAACCAGGCCATCCTCATCCTTTGAGTCCTCTGCCAGCCAGGCTTGTAGTGCTTTACAGTCCAGCTCAGCTGCCAAAGCATCTAATGCAGCCTCCATGTCCACAGCTACTCCTGCCGTAGCCTCGCTATCACACACGGAGGAGTCAGCTGAATTGTTTGACTACAATGACAGTAACATGCTGCTTGAGGATGCGCAGCAAGTACAGTGCTCTGATTCAATCTCTGAGGTTGAGGAAGGGAGTATAATCAACCTAGAGGAAGGGGGTGCCAGTGATGACACACAAATAACTGGCACTCATTTTGCCCCAGCAGCTGCAGCATACTGCCAAATTGGCTCCAGTGACGTGGAGATAGGGGGTGAAGATGACATTGATGATGAGGTCACTGACTCCACCTGGGTGCCAGATCGAACAGAGGAATCAAGTGAGGAGGAGGGGGAGGAGGAGGAGGCACAATAAACACGAGGCACAACATCCTCTATGACCAACCGTAGCACTAGCCAGTCCAAGGCATCAGATGTCAGAGCTGCTCCGGTGCAGAGCGCTGTTGTCTCAAAGCACACACACAGGAACTCTGCTGTCTGCTGGGAGTTCTTTAAGATATGTGCAGCAGACCCCCACCGTTGCTATTTGTAATCTATGTCAGATGAGGCTTAAGCGTGGGAAAGACACCGGACACTTGGGTACCACGTGCTTGAGGCGACATATAACCTCCTGCCACACATCCCGTTGGCGCAAAACATTGCGTAGGTCCTCCTCCTCCTCATCTGTCTCTACCCCCACTGTATGTCCTGCCATGTCATTGCCTACAACCTCCACTGACAGGGATGATGCTACAGGAATGGATGTACCAGGTCCTTCCTCACAATGTGACAGCATCCCATCAGCTGAAGATTTACGCAGTCAGATTACGTTGCCGCAGCTGCTGCAGCGTAAGAAAAAATATAGTCCCAACCATCCCCAAGCACAGCGTCTAAATGCCAGCTTAGCAAAATTACTCGCATTGCAGCTGCTGCCTTTCCAGCTGGTGGACTCTGCTCCCTTCCGTGAATTTGCTGAATGTGCTGTACCACAGTGGCAGGTTCAAAAAAACGCCATTACTTTTCACGCAAGGCCATTCCAGCACTATACCAGCACGTGGAAGACAATGTTATCGAGTCATTGGGAAAGGCAGTCAGCAGCAAGGTGCATGTGACTTTAGACACGTGGTCCAGCAAGCATGGACAGGGTCGTTACATTTCCTTCACGGCACACTGGGTAACTCTGATTGCAGCTGGGTGGGATCCAAGACGGGGCTCTGTGCTGGAGCTTGTTCATCCACCACGCCTCCAGAAAGCTGCTTGTATGAGGTCTGTCTGCTCCACCACCACCACCTCTCCCTCTTCCTCCTCCTCCTCCTCCTCCTCCTTCTGTGTCTCTGGCGAAGTGGCAGTTAAACCGACGCCTGACAGGGTCTACGCAATGGCTCAAGCAAAAAGAAGCCATACTGTGCTTGAGCCTCTTTTGTTTAGGGGACAGGAGCCACACCGGGCCAGAAATTCTGTCAGCTCTGCAGGGCCAGGTGCAGAGATGGTTGACACCACGCCAGCTTCAGCTGGGAATGATCGTCTGTGATAATGGCAGCAACCTTCTCTGCGCCCTACGCAAGGGTAAATTGATGCATGTACTATGCCTAGCACACGTCCTAAATCTAGTGGTACAGCATTTCCTAACCAAGTACCCAGGGCTGGCAGAGCTTCTCAGCCAGGCCAGAAAAGTCTGCAGCCACTTCAGATGGTCATTCCCAGCAAGCGTTCGCCTGGCAGAAATTCAAAGAGAATTCCACCTTCCCACAAACCGTCTGATCTGTGACATGCCCACCAGGTGGAACTCGACATTAGCAATGCTGCAGCATCTGCACAAGCAGCAGAGGGCCATCAACGAGTACCTGTGTGAGCATGGCACAAGGACAGCTTCAGGTCAACTTGTTTCCCCCCCCCCGCAGTGGCTGATGATCAAGGATGCATGCACTGTACTGTCACCATTTGAGGCTGCAACGAGGATGGTGAGCAGGGACAGTGCATGCATCAGTGACACAATTCCTTTAGTGTTCCTGCTAGAGCACACTCTGCGGGGAAATATAGATGTGGCTCTAGAGGCAGAGCAGCGGGAGAAAGAGGAGGCCTTCCCTAGCTCTGAAGGCCCCAGTCTTTCCACAGACAGCATTCCAGCGGGTCCTACTCAGATCAGACAGGAGGAGAATGAGGAGGAGGAGGAGGAATATTTAAGTAGTGGGGGCATTAAAGGTGGGGATTCCTCAAGGGAGGGTTTCGTGTGCCCCAAAACACAAGGGCTAGTGTGTGGCTGGGAGGAGGAAGTGCACGATGGGGTCATACTCATTGACCAGGAAGACTCGGAAGCTAATGCCACCTCCAACCTATGCTGCATGGGCTCCCTTATAATGCTAAGCCTGCTAAAGGACCCCAGGATTCGTACTATCAAGGAGAGGGATCATTACTGGTTGGCAACCCTTCTTGATCCACGATACAAGGGTAAAGTTGCAGAGCTCATCCTGCCCACACAGAGGGAGCACAGGATGAAAAAACTTGAGGACGCTCTAAAGCGACACTTGTGTAACACCTTTCCAGGCACTGGTAGGTTACCAAGTGATGACACACGTGCTTCTGAGGCTGCGGATGATCAGAGGAATAGTGGTGAAGGCCAGGGCCGCTTGACTGATGCATTTTTAAAAATTTTTAGTCCACGACGCCCAGGGACGTCAAATGTAGGCACCCATTGCCAGCGTCTTCACCATATGGTGCAGGACTACCTAGGGGCAAGGGCAGACCTGGATACGTTTCCAGCAGATGATCCACTGGCTTACTGGGTGTTGAGATTGGATCACTGGCCAGAACTTAGCCAATATGCTATGCAGCTACTAGGTTGCCCTTCATCTAGCGTGCTTTCTGAAAGGACGTTCAGTGCCGCTGGAGGTTTTGTCACAGACAAAAGAGTGCGTCTGTCCACCGACTCTGTAGACCGGCTGACATTTATAAAAATGAATCAGTCCTGGATCAGCAGCTATCAATCCCCTGATGCTTAAGTAACGGAATAGATCGGGGATGTCTTCTGCATTCACAAAACCTCCAGCACTGATCTCTTCCACAATACCACAAAAGGGTTACGGTGTGAAGGCACTTGCTGCCATGAAAGGCACAATATTTGGCTGCACTGACGCCTGTGCCAGATTTATATCATTTTAATTTTTTGAACCGCAGGGTCCAACCCTGCACTCTTCCACAATACCACAAAAGGGTTACGGTGTGAAGGCACTTGCTGCCATGAAAGGCGCAATATTTGGCTGCAATGACGCCTGTGCCATATCTATATCATTTTAATTTTTTGAACCGCAGGGTCCAACCCTGCACTCTTCCACAATACTACAGAGGGGTTACTGTATGATAGTACTTGCTGTTCTGGTAGTCTGGCACCAAAAGCACAATATCTGGGTGCACTGATGCCTTTAACAGATGCATATCTTTTTAATATAGGACCACATGGTCCACCCCAGCATTCTTCCACAATACCACAGCGGGGTTACTGTATGAATGCACTTGCTGGCCTGGCACCAAAAGCACAATATCTGGGTGCACTGACGCCTTTAACAGATGCATATCTTTTTAATATAGGACCACATGGTCCACCCCTGCATTCTTCCACAATACTACAGAGGGGTTACTGTATGATAGTACTTGCAGGCCTGGCACCAAAAGCACAATATTTGGGTGCACTGCCACTGAAGCCTGTATCAGATTCATATCCTCAGAGGGGTTACGGTGTGACGGCACTGTTGCCGACGCTAAAGGCCCAATTTTAAAGCACCTATTGTTACTTTCATCCAAAGCCTGCATAAGTTTCACAATAATTTAGCCAAAAAAATCACTAAACTTTTTCTACGTGTCCGAAAATGTCTCCTCTTTTCTTACAGACTGCCGCCCCAAGCAGTTGTTTATGGATAGATTAAAGGAAAAGCATTTACCGTCTTTTGAAATGTAATTTCTTTTGTTTTTAAGTGTTTCTATACATCCTAGAAATCCGCCACTGCACGGGCAGGTTATGGGGACCTCCTAGGCACGATATTTGAAGGAATTTTTCATTTTTATTTCTAAACCTTATTTCATGGAAAACTCACTGTCCCATTAAAAAAGGTTTTTTTAAAACAATTTTTCCTTGTTTCCTGTCCCCCAGGGCACTACCCGGACCCCCATACACCTTTTATGGCAAATATCTAGCATATATGCCCTCTTGGAGGGCACTCTAAAAATCGAATTTTCAGCCCCATTGACTTGTATTGAGTTCGAGTTCGAGTTCGGATTCGAACATTTGCAAAGTTCGGGCTCATCCCTATTCTACAATAATAAACCTTATTGGTTATTGCGTGGAAGCTTTTAACCTCATTTTTTGTCCTCCAACACAACCCAAATAAGTATTGATTTGCCCTACGGGTCCAAGCATCCAACTGTAACTGGTCATGCGTAGCTTCTGCTGATGAGGGTCCAATAAACCCGAAACAGCGCTGTCCAGAAGTGGCTTTGACCAGTTGCATAAACCTGATCTCTGCTAAAAAAAAAAAATCATTTAGTGTGGCATGGCAGGGAATGAAGGGTTCTGTGTGAAAACAGACCGTGTATACAAAAAAAGTGAGACAGCCATCATTTGCATATCTTACCCATACTAAGATCGGTTATCGCTTACTACATAAGCGTCTCCTATACTTTATATGGGGAGAGCAATCAATTTGTAGGATCTCGAGATGGGAGGTATTACAAAGTGTTGGCGAAAGTTACCCTCTGTATTTCTCTTTAGTTATCTGAGCAATTTACCACAGGAGCATATCTCCGAGCTCCGCAGCAATGAAACTCTAAAAAGGGATTATTCAGAGAGTACCGAACGGTGAATTTCCTCGTATGGTGTCATTTCGTGGCAATTCAGCTATTCAGAAAGCTGTCAATTTGCCAAATATTGGCGGATTGACAACGAAATGTGGAGCAGTTTGCCGCAATACGGCAGCAGTGAAATTGTCCCATAGAGAAGTAATGGTTAATGTATTCCGAGAACGCCGAACTGCACCATAGTGTCAGTGGAATGACCTTTTTTTCGGTGGTTCACAGTTCGAGAGGTTTAAAAAAGGCGAATCTCATAGGATTCAATGTTAAAAAATATTGTTTTATTTATAGATTTTTTAAACTCCTCCCTCCCTCCCCCAATCTGGGCCGTCTCTTACTCCTGTCGTGTCCATCCCTTCTCACCTTCCATTTCATGATTTTCCCTGTAGCCTGCCAGGTCTTTGATATCATCACCAGCAAATTCATCACCGCCATCACTGGGACCCCTATCTTACCCAGATGGTGATTTTGGTTGAACCCCAGAAGAATCTGTGATGCTGCAGTCATCCAAACGCTGGTGATCTAAAACGCAAGCCAGTGCACTCTATATACCCCAAAGGTTCAATTGAGGTGTCATTTGAAAGGCTAGCGTCTAGCTTTCCCAATGGTATCAAACTTGAACATGTAAGACGGAAAAAATATACATATTTTTTATAAAGCATTGACATTGTTCACATATATAGCGTATAATGCCACTGCCACTACGCACCTTCTCATTTCCCACGCCAGTAGCAAGTGTAATGTTTCACACAGTCATATTAATTCTTAAACGCAATGTGCCAAAAAAACAAGTGACGAATTTAGGTTTTTCAATTTTGCTTACGATTGCTTTTTTCTTAAGAAAAATCTAGCAAGAGGTTCTCCATTTATATATTTTTTTAACGGAGTATCCTGTATAATATATAACCAAAAAGGTTTGGATAATAAAATGTGGACAAAAAACTTTACATGCTGTAAATGATTGAAATTTCAATACAAATTCCCTTTGACATTTTTATAACATTTTGACGTGACCGGATTTATACACACAGTTTTAATTTATTTTGCATCTGCTAACTCAATTGAAAGCAATATATAAATTGTCTGCGATCAACAATAAAACAGGAAGAGCACAAATGGGCAAAATGAGCTCAGCACAAGTGGGTGAAGCAAATGGCCCAGCAGCTACGTATTTACAAAACCAACAAAGCATATAATTAACACTTAGTCAAATATTAACTCCTTTAAATCAAATTTAAGTGCAACATATTTTTAATTATTAAGCTTCCTCTTTCAATCTTCTCCTCTAAACTCAGCTGTGTTCAGTGAGTGACTAACTGTATTACTTTCAGTGTTTTGGTATCAAGAGGTTTTTTTTTCTCTGCAGGCCAAGGTTAGTAACCATTGGCCTTCATAATGTTTCAGGCCCCGTTCACACTGTGCGATTTGAAAATCGCTGTTTTGTGCGATTTTTGCAAAGCATCACCAATACAAATCGCAAAATCGCAGATAGCAAATCGCAAAAAAAGGGTCATGTACCAGCGACATGCTTCTGCGACATGCGACATGCGACATCGCGCGGCAAGATGTGAACAGCTCCATTGAAATGCATTGGAGAAGCTACACAGCGCGACGTCGCAGCAAAATCCGCGCGACAAATCGCACAGTGTGAACGGGGCCTCAGAATTCTTTTAGTTTTAATTGTGACTAGAGACTGTAATAAATAGAAATGTAGAAAACATATTTTTTTCCCAGTGGGGCACGCACCAAGCTCCTGCCCTGGGGTCTATGCTAGTCTAGACTAACACAACCAAGTACCCTTTATTTCCTTTTTTTAGTAAAGCACAATAGAGTAGTAGGTCTCTCGGAATGGTCTGTTGTCTTTTTTTTTTAATATATTCAATTTTTTGCTTTTAAAATAAATCCCACAAATGTCCAGGTCCTATAGCCTAGTGAAGTAATTTAGTCAAAGTATCTCTTTGACCGAATAAAACTAGTGTATGTTACTGTAGTACTATACCCTGTTCCAAATCATTATGCAAATTCTATTTCAGTGTCACAAACATTAAATATTTTGTTTTTCAGTTTAACTCATGGCATTGTGTCTCAGGGCTCTTTTGATCACTGAAAACTAGGGATGCACCGATACCACTTTTTTAAGACCGAGTACGAGTACCGATACTTCTTAAAAGTACTCACCGATACCGAGTACCGATACTTTTCTTTAATGTCATGTGACGCTTTCCAATAAGAACAGACCATATAAAAATGCCCCCAGCTCACATGTATATCCCCCCGATATATATATATATATATTCATACTGCCCCAGCTCATGGATATGCCCCAGCTCACACATGGATTTGCCCCAGCTCACACATGGATTTGCCCCAGCTCTCACATTGATTTTCCCCAGCTCACACATGGATATGCCCCAGCTCACACATGGATTTGCCCCAGCTCACACATGGATTTGCCCCAGCTCACACATGGATATGCCCCGCAGCTCATGGATATGCCCCCCAGCTCATGGATATGCCCCAGCTCATGGATATGCCCCAGCTCATGGATTTGCCCCAGTTCACACATGGATATGCCCCCCAGATCACACATGGATATTGCCCCCCAGCTTATGGATATGCCCCCCCAGCTCACACATGGATATTGCCCCCAGCTTATGGATATGCCCCCACAGTTCACACATGGGTATGCCCCCCAGCTCACACATGGGTATTGCCCCCAGCTCATGGGTATGCCCCCACAGCTCACTCATGGGTATGCCCCCCAGCTCACACATGGGTATTGCCCCCAGCTCATGGGTATGCCCCCCAGCTCACACATGGGTATGCCCCCCCAGCTCACACATGGGTATGCCCCCCAGCTCACACATGGGTATTGCCCCCAGCTCATGGGTATGCCCCTCAGCTCACACATGGGTATTGCCCCCAGCTCATGGGTATGCTCCCCAGCTCACACATGGGTATTGCCCCCAGCTCATGGGTATGCCCCCCCAGCTCACACATGGGTATTGCCCCCAGCTCATGGGTATGCCCCCCCAGCTCACACATGGGTTCCCCCCCCAGCTCACACATGGGTGTGCCCCCAGCTCATCGATATGCCCCCACAGCTCACACATGGGTATGCCCCCCAGCTCATGGATTCCCCCCCCCCCGCGACGATACTTACCTTCCTGGGCGCCATCAGGAATGTCTCCGCGCGTGCGCTCGTTGGAAGGACCCCAGCCACGACCACATGGTCTGGGGGCCTTCCAACGAGCGCATGCGGGGAAATTTTCCCGGTGTCGCTCAGGAAGGTAAGTATCATCGCGGAGAGCTGCTGCAGGGCCTGTCCAAATGCTCTATCAGCATTCGGACAGGCCCTGCAGCTGCTCACTGTGTTTATACTTACCTTCCTGGGCGATGCCGGGAAAGTTTCTGCGCGCGCGCTAGTTGGAAGGACCCCAGCCGCGATCACATGGTCCCACGTGGTCGTGGCTGGGGTCCTTCCAACGAGCGCACGCGCGGAGACATTCCCGGCGGCGCCCAGGAAGGTAACAGGGTTATCCAAAGAGATCCGAATTGCTTGAGAAAGGTAACCGAATGCTGAAAATCAGCGTTCGGTTACCTTTCCCGGCCATTCGGCTATCCAGAGAGCAGGCAATTCACCAAATCCTGGCGAATTGCCTGAACATACGGTGCCTGTTCGGTGCCTGTTCGAGGGCAGTGAAATCCCCATAGAGAAGCACTGCTTCGGCTATTCAAAGAACACAAACCAGCAGTGAAAGGTTCCCCTAATGCCCTGCCATTTGGTGGTTTAATTCGGCAAATTTATTCAAGAGAATCCCATAGGCTTCAATGTTAAAAATATTCCCGTTTTAATTCAATATCTAATAAACCGTTCATTATAAAATTCTGCAGCAAAAAGTCTCTTTATTTATAGATTTTTTAGGATACTTTAAGCATTTTTCATATTTTTTTTTTTTTTTTTTCAGTTTACTTATTTTTTTTGTAACAGCCCTCTTTATTATCATTCCCTGTACCTCCTGTGAAAATTTCAGACATTTTCGCTTAGTAGTTTCTTTGCAAACAGCGTTTCTTTTTCCCAGATTCATACAAATGGTTTTTCTAATTTATTCACTGCCTCCTCTACTTCACAGCTGCTTCGGCTCTGTGTGATTCGGCTCCTGTTCGGCTTTTTCGAAGGTTAATCCAGATGTTTTTGCTTGTTTTCAGCGTGCATTCGGTTAGTTTTCGTCAGGTTTTCGGCAGCTTTTCCCTGCAATTCGGGGACCCTGTGGTGTTTGCTGAATACACCGCAGGGTCACCGAAATGCAATCGGCAAAAGGAACCGAATTGAAGAGAACGAAAAGTCACCGAACGTGCGGTGACTTTTCGAATCTCTTTGGATAACCCTGTAAGTATTGCGATGAGCAGCTCCAGGGGCGGCTGTCCAAATGCCGATAGAGCATTCGGACAGCCGCCGCAGCCCCTCAGATGCCGGCAAGCCGGCTCAATGCCGGCTTCCGGTATCGGGAAAAATATCGGGGGGTACTGCACGAGTACCAAGTACTCCTCCAGTACCCAGTATCGGCCCCGATACCGATACTAGTATCGGTATCGGTGCAACCCTACTGAAAACAATCTCGGACACCTGTGATAATTAGATTGGCAGGTGAGCCCAATTAAAGGAAAAACTACTGAAGGAGGATGTTCCACATTATTAAGCAGAGCACCATTTTCAAGCAATATGGGGAAGAAAAAGGATGTCTCTGCTGCCGAAAAGAGTGAAATAGTTCAATGCCTTGGACGAGGTATGAAAACATTAGATATTTCATGAAAACTTAAGCGTGATCATCGCACTATTAAGAGATTTGTGGCTGATTCAGAGCACAGACGGGTTCGTGCAGATAAAGGCACAATGAGGAAGATTTCTGCCAGATCCATGCATCGGATCAAGAGAGCAGCTCCTAAAATACCAATACATAGCAGCAAACAGATATTTGAAGCTGCTGGTGCCTCTGGAGTCCCACGGACATCAAGGTGTAGAGTCCTCCAGAGTCTTGCAACTGTGCATAAACTTTCCATTCGGCCACCACTAACCAATGCTCACAAGCAGAAACGGCTGCATTGGGCAGAAACGGCTGCATTGGGCAGAAAAATATATGAAGACTAATTTTCAAAACAGTCCTGTTCACTGATGAGTGCCGTGCAACCCTGGATGGTCCAGATGGATGGAGTAGTGGATGGTTGGTGGATGGTCACCCTGCTCCAACAAGGCTGCGTCGCCAGCAAGGCGGTGGTGGAGTCATGTTTTGGGCCAGAATCATGGGAAGAGACCTGGTCGGCCCCTTTAGGGTCCCCGAAGGTGTAAAGATGACCTCTGCAAAGTATGCCGAGTTCCTGACTGCCCACTTCCTTCCCTGGTACAGAAGGAAGAACTATGCTTTCCGTAATAAAATCATCTTCATGTATGACAAGGAACCATCTCATGCTGTAAAGAATACCTCTGCATCGATGGCTGCTATGGGGATAAAAGGAGAGAAAGTCATGGTGTGGCCTCCATCCTCCCCTGACCTCAATCCTATTGAGAACCTTTGGAGCATCCTTAAGCAAAAGATCTATGAGGGTGGGAGGCAGTTTACATCCAAACAGCAGCTCTGGGAGGCTATTCTGACATCTTGCAAACAAATTCAAGCAGAAACTGTCCAAAAACTCACAAGTTCAATGGATGCAAGACTTGTGAAGCTGCTATCAAATAAGGAGTCCTATGTTAAAATGTAATGTGACCTGTTAAAATGTTTAAAAAGTTAAAATGTTGTTCAAAGTTTGATTGAAATAGCTTTTTTTATATAATTCTTTATTTTCGAAAATTTTGAGTTTAATACAGAGAAAGAAAACACACATTAGCAGCGAGACCACGCAGGGTCCGGTTATAAGCTGACGCATATCACGAGAGAAGAGGAGCGCAGCATCAAATATCAGTCTAGTAAACTAAAAAAATCCTCCCATCAAATAACCATCGATCATCCACCCCTGCATGGTACTCTGCCTGACAAGGACAAGAACAAACTGGACATCACATCACAACGAAACACAAAGAAGAGAAGGAAGAGAAGAAAAGAAAAAGATAGGGGGGGAAAGGAGGGGGGTATATTCAGACTCCGAGTCAATCAGGCTGTTATTACAGTTCTTCCCATCTGCTCCAGACCTTATAAAACGCTGGTAAAGTATTGTGAACCATTGCAGACAGTTTATCCATATGGTAGGATTCCGCCACGTAGGACTGTGGCCCACTGACACAGAAGGCAAATCACAATCTCGCCAACGCTTAGCTAGAGCACGTCAGGCTCCTAATATCACCTTATGAAAAAGTTTGCCTTCTGCACCTTGAAGGGACGGAGGGGTCCTATGAAATAAAAAGGACCAAGGGTCTCGGGGGGACAGGCTTCTGAAAAATGTCCTCCAGCAATACACCAATCTCTTCCCAATAAGAGACCACTTTCGGACAGGTCCACCACATATGAAACATGGTACCCCGCAAACCGCAACCTCTCCAGCAGTTATCCATGGTACCAGGTTGTTGATGGGACAATAGGACCGGGGTGGTATACCACTTATACATAGTTTTATACACCTGTTCTTTCATAGTAACGCAGATAGATACTTTCACAACATTTTCCCACATGTCCTGCCAATCCTATGCTATGTCCCTCTCCCACCCCGCAATAAAGCTAGGAGTAGTCCAGGAAACATCTTCAATCGCGAGATGGTAATACAAAGTAGAGATCAAGGCCTTCGGGGCTCTGCTGGCCTCGCACATGGCCTCAAAAAAGGTCAGTTTCTGACTTGCCGCTTTCGAGATGTTGTGCTGTGAGAGGAAGTCCTGTAGTTGTATAAATCGAAAGAAATCCGTAGTTCGAAAATCTCCACGGGATTGCAGTTCCTCAAAGGACAGCCATGTACCATCCTTTTTGTGGAAGTGAGACACCCGCTGCAGATGTGCATTTTCAAATTCAGCATAGACAGAGGGGGTTAAACCTGGGGTAAAGGCTCTGTTTCTTAAATATGGCATGAGGGGGGAATAGCAGGAACATTAATGGAATTTGTCCCGAACCGAGTCCCACACTCTCGGGGAAGTCATGGTTGCTGTACAAGAGGACCTCAGCAGTGGACGAAACTCCTTAGGAAGCCAAAAATAGAACTGCGGGAGGTCTGGTGCAAGTAAGTCCGACTCTATATCAGCCCACCTCTGGGAGTCCGGTGGCAAATGAAACATCATAAATTGTGCGACTTGAGCTGCTTGAAAATATTTGTAAAGATGAGGGAGGCCCAAGCCACCGCTCTCTCTTGGTCGGTACAAAACATATTTAGAGACCCGTTTTCTCCCGCCCACCCACACAAAGGTTTCAATTTGAGATTGTAGATGTCCCAGAGAGCGGGGGCACATCCAGAGCGGCAAGGCCTGTAAAAGGTATAATAACCTCGGGAGTAAATTCATTTTAACGCTATTGATCCTGCCGATCCAGGAGACTCCCTCTCTCCCCCATCTCTCCAAGTCCGTGCTCAATACTTTAAACATTGCATCATAATTTAAGGCATGCATTTTACTTATGTCTGGCGCTAACCAAACCCCTAAATATTTGAGAGAGGAGCGAGTGAAACCAAATCCCGAAAGCACCTCTAACTCCTGACAGGCCAAGTCTGATAACGAGAAGGGCATTGCAATCGATTTCTCTAGGTTAACCTTGTAGCCAGAAACCTCAGAAAAATCCCGTAGAAGGGAAAGAAGGGGTGGGACCGAGGGGGAGGGATGGCAGAGTGTCAGAAGGACATCATCCGCATAAGCACTTACCCTGTATTCTTCCTGACCCACCTTTATTCCTGATTGAAATAGCTTTTGATTTCAGTACATATGCTGCAAGCACAACAAATGACAATTTTCAGTTCTTTACAACCTATAAAGTGTTTTGAAACTTACTGTGCGTAATAATTTGGAACAGTGCATTGTAAGTTTTTTATTTTGAAAAAAAAATACTGTTATCATTAGGAGGTTTGTTCAATAAAATTTGAATTGTACTCTTAATAGTTGATAACATGAGAATTATGCTGACTGTTGTTTACATCAATTATTTAGGTAAATGAGAAAAATATCGGCCCCTGTTACACGCTTCGCGCAAATGCGCTCGCGCAGCGCTTTTTTTTTGCGAACGCAAAAAACTTTATCGCGCGAAAATTAACGCGGCATTCCGATCCGAGCGCATTTTTTCAGCCTTCATGTTTTTTCGTGTGCAAATCCGACGCGCAAATTCATGCACAAATGAACATTGCGTGCAGGAATCGGTGGGCAGACTGTTTTTTCACGGGATTCAGCCAATCAGAATTAAGAACCACCATTTTCTAAAGTTAGGTTGTTGCGCCTGTCAAAGTCAATCTGCGTATATGTGCTGCAGCAAAAAAAAATTTGACAAATTATTAATTTTTTATGTCTGGGTATGTGTAGAATGTGTAACTGTACTGTGCTGTATTTTTTTTTTATTGCAGAGTTATTTTGTTTCGGCCACAACTATCATATTTGCAGTTAACACCAAGTTTTCAAAGACATTACATAAATTCGTGCAAACGTCGCTCGTACGACTTTGCGCGAAGATTGTAATACCATCCGCACTAACGCATTTGCGCTCACAATGTTAAGTATAGGATGCGCGCACGAACTTGCGCTCGTGCTGGGTTTGCGCAGGGTCAATCGTGGTAGACGATTACGCGCATCGTTTGTGCGAACGTCATACTACGACGTTCCGCGCAAATGGTTTTGTCCTCACGCAAAAGCGCATTTGCCATCATTGGCATAATAATTTGGAACAGGGTGTATTTCCAGTTTTTCCCATTTGCATCCAAGACCCTTATCTCATCTTCCTTCTGTTGAGTTGTGTCACGATTTCACATTTCAGTCAGGCCCCCTGGTGGTGACAGTGGAGCTCACCAGCACTGGCAGGTTTTTGGAATAGCCTCTGCAGACCATCTTCCCCGTGGCTGATAGTCTGCAGTCACATGATCAGCCCTGCACTATATATATGGCCAGCAGTAGAACAGATCCCTGCGTCAGGATAAGTTCCCTTACTGAGTGCCCCCTTTGTGATCTGCTTTTGTTTAAAAATATATATATTACGGTGTATGACCTCTTGGTGTGATTCTTGGATCTCTCTTCTGTCAGCTCCCTGGACCCTGTACCGTGTATCCTTATATACCTGTGTATAACTTGGCGTGTATTCTGGATTATTCTATTGTCTGCTCCCAGGAACCTGTATATTGCCTTCCATGTATTGACCTCGGCCTGTATGACCTGTTTTCCTGGCTCCTGATCCCTGCTTTCTACTGACATTTCTCTCTGGCGGTTAGACCTGACATTTCTTGTTTATGTGTTATTTCGTTGTCTGTGTTGTATTTACCCAGCAGCATAGTGTAGTCTATGTTAGAGGCCAACTATTTTTAACTCCAGGAGATAAAAATCTCAAATTGCTGTATTTTTTAAATCTCTTTTTTTCCTGTTGGTGTGCAGTGTGGTGGTGTGCTATCACTGCCAGTTTTTACTTTTTACTTTTTTAACTTAAAAATAAAAATCGAAATTTATTTAAAAAATCTTGTTAGGGATTTGGGGGCTGGCTGGGGGGGGGCAATCTGCCCTGCCAGCCGACTAGGATAGATTGCAGCTCTAGTTAGATTAAATTTAGGCATTATTGTAGGGGAAGGGGGTGTGATAGATTAGGGAAAGAGTTAGTTGGAAAGATCCACTTGCTTTTCAAAGTTCCCCCCCAAATCTAAAGTTTTATCTCCAAAGAAGTTGCAGCCTTGAAGCTGTTTTTTATGTCTGTTAGTGAGTTAATCACATAGATTTCTAGAATATAATATTGGTATTTTTTGTAAATTAAAAATTAAACTTGTGCATGGCTGTTTATTTCGTTTGAGTTTTCCGTTCCGGATCATTTCTTTCCGTTTTTCATTTTGGGTCGTTTGGGATGTTACTGCGATGTGTATTTTCGGACCTATCTGAATTTTTGGATGGCCGGTTGTTGTTTTTCAGATTATTTCTTTCTGTTTTTATGAGTTATATTGTTTTTTGGGTTAATTCGTATTACGTTTTTATGAGTTTTTCGTATTTTCGGACAATTTGTATTTTTGGATGGTTGATATTTCGGATCACTTCGTTTTTATGAGTTATTTCGGATTTTGGGTTGATTTGTATTTCGTTTTTATGAGTTATTTTGTTTATTATTTATTTAGGAATGTGAAACAGACAACTACTACAATAAACTGAAAATACCAACCATACAAAGTAATCCCTTAAATTTCAATGTAAAAAATATTCTCCATTTTTATTAACCCTTTCGCTGCGGAGGACGCGCTCAGCGCGTCCACCCGCAGGTAGGGTTCCATGCGGAGGACGCGCTGAGCGCGTCCTCCCTTTGCGGCCAGCGATCGGCCAGATTCCGGCCGATCGCTGTGCCCCCCGGTGCGGGCTGACATCCTCGATGTCAGCCCAGCACCCGGAACCGCCGCTGGCACAATTAAATGTCATCGCGGCGGCGCAATGACATCTAATTCAGGCGTCCCCCCCCGCGTGTGCGGAGGAGGCGCCTGAAAGGGAGGGGGGAGGTCTGCCTGCCCTTCCTAACGGTACCTGGCATTAACCCCATGGGGGCTGGATCACGAATCGGCGCCGAAAAGCGCCGGTTCGTGATCCTTTCCCGGAGCTGGCCGACATCCGGGAACTCCCCCTGAGGACTGGCGTCATCGTGCATAGCACGATGACGCCAGTCCTGGAGTTAACCCCTAACTGCCACCAATGGTGGAGATAGGGGGTTCCAATGAACCCCCTATCTCCCAATCCGTGAAAGCTAGGGGTTAATGTTTGGTTGGTACTGTTGGATCGGCCAGAGCATGGCCGTTCCAACGATACCAAACATGACCATGGAAAGTTTTTAAAAAAAAAAAATTAAAAATAAAAATTAAAAAATATTTTAAAAAAATTATAAAATAAAATAAACAAGTTTTTTTCTTTTTTTTGGTTTGTTAATGCAGCAATATTGTTCCCATTTCAATTATAATGTGAACAATGATGCTGCACTAACGATTTTTGTATGCGGTGCGTTTTTTTTTTTTGAGAAAGGATTTTACCAGGAAGGATACATTAAGATTTCTCTTGTTTTCAAGTATGTCCTGGGTGGCGAGTCTGTACCGTTAGGTGTCTTGCCAAGGACACTTACTGGAGAGGTTGCTCGCTGGGATCGAACCCATGAC
Organism: Leptobrachium leishanense; assembly: GCA_009667805.1. Lineage (NCBI taxonomy): Eukaryota > Metazoa > Chordata > Amphibia > Anura > Megophryidae > Leptobrachium > Leptobrachium leishanense. The sequence continues at coordinate 164,278,508 of CM019065.1, forward strand.
TCCACAGGCTCTCTCCATGCAGAGCAGTGACATTGCCTCTACTCCACCCAGCCGGTCGCATAATTTTCCCCCAAAAAAAATGTAACGAGTCCCCATTTCAAATTTTTTTAACAAGCGCACCCCATACAAAATATAACCGCAATTGCTCACATGTTAAAATGTGAAAAAAAAAACACATTACACGTTGTAAATTATTGAAAATTCATATTTTATTGCATTTTTTGTTATAATATACAGACAGGACATGACGTATACATATAATAATGACATATTATGAATCTGCCGAGTCTGACGGAAAGAACGATATATAATATGTCTGGGTCATATACTAAAATAAGCCTTCAAAACACATCTAAACAAGATGAGCGAAACAGGTAAAAATGAGCCTCTGCAGCGAAATGGTTAAATAGTTATTCAATCGATTTTTTTTTCCAATTGCAGCAAAAAGTTTATTTTTAGGCCTTTGTGATTTTTTTTAACTAAAATCAACACGGGCTAGCGCCCGTAGGAGTAGGCGGAAAAGGATTGCGCGGACGGCTCGGGGTGTCCAGGGAAGTAGAAGCAAGGAAGTGAGCTAAAAAATGATTGGGGGGGGGATTCATGTGGGATCGGTGGGGAGTATCAGGGAGCACAGAATAAGGTGTTACGTAGTGAGGTTTTAGTATCGGCCAGGAGGGTTCGGATAAAGGGGGAGCAGTTAAGAGAAAACATCTGTTTTCTCCACCTGGTGCATAGAAGCTTCGGTCCAGTTGGCCAGGAATAGAGAGTAAATTCTATTGTACACCATGCAGAATGTGGGTGGGGAAGTGGAGATCCACTGGGACAGGATAGCCTTTTTACCGGTCACGGCCAGGAGGCTGAACCAGAACCGGTGACATTTGGAGAAAGGTCAAGGTACAGGGGAAGCAGTCAGGTTAAATATGGCCCAGTTCGGGGTGAAAGGGACCTCCAGACGAAGAACTAAAGAACTGAATCTTCGCACAGTGTCCCAAAACAGTTGAATGAAGGGACAGGACCACAGACCGTGTCGTAAGTCGGCCGGAGAAAAACTGACATTTGAAACATTTAGTATTGGGTAAAAGCCCAGTGCGAGCCATCCTGTCGGGTGCCATATAGGTTCGGTGAAGTATTCTAAAAAACATGTCCCAATAGTTGGCAGAGGGGCTAAAATTTATTTTAAATTAACAAGGATTTTTTTTTGTCTTTTCTGAATGCAGCTGTACGAATTTCTTCCAGTCAGCTGTGTTCGGCAATGAATACTATTATTTCAGCACCACAGATAGCTCAGAATCCCCGTGGGGCTGCTGTCCATGGTTCGGAATCAGCACCATGGACAGCAGTCCCGCGGGGATCTGGAGCTATCTAAGGAGCTGAAGCATAACAGGAAGGGCGAGGGTTACACAAGATACCCAGCAGCACACAGAATGAAACCCTGATCTTGGACAAGGTCCTTTGAATGGCCTTCTATACTAATGAATAGGGATGCACCGATACCACTTTTTTAAGACCGAGTACGAGTACCGATACTTTTGTTCAAGTACTCACCAATACCGAGTACCGATACTTTTATTTCATGTCATGTGACCGCTTTCCAATAAGAACAGACCTCATATAAAGCCCCCAGGTCTCAAAGATATGCCCCCCAGCTCATGGATTTGCCCCCAGCTCATGGATTTGCCACCCAGCTCATGGATTTTCCCCCCCCAGCTCATGGATATTGCCACCCAGCTCATGGATTTTCCCCCCCCAGCTCATGGATATTGCCCCAGCTCATGGATTTGCCCCCCAGCTCATGGATTTGCCCCCCAGCTCATGGATAATGCCCCCAGCTCATGGATAATGCCCCCAGCTCATGGATAATGCCCCAGCTCATGGATTTGCCCCCCAGCTCATGGATAATGCCCCCCAGCTCATGGATACTGCCCCCAGCTCATGGATACTGCCCCCAGCTCATGGATATGCCCCCAGCTCACAGATATGCCCCCCAGCTCATGGATACTGCCCCAAGCTCATGGATATGCACCCCAGCTCATGGATATGCCCCAGCTCGTGGATAATGCCCCCCCAGCTCATGGATAATGCCCCCAGCTCGTGGATACTGCCCCCCAGCTCGTGGATATGCCCCCCAGCTCATGGATATTGCCCCAGCTCTTGGATATTGCCCCAGCTCATGGATATGCCCCCAGCTCATGGATATGCCCCCCAGCTCATGGATATGCCCCCAGCTCGTGGATATTGCCCCAGCTCGTGGATACTGCCCCCCAGCTCGTGGATAATGCCCCCCAGCTCATGGATAATGCCCCCAAGCTCATGGAAATGCCCCCCAGCTCATGGATAGGCCCCAGCACATGGATTCCCCCCCAATCGCTCATGGATTTGCCCCAGCTTATGGATAATGCCCCCCCAGCTCATGGATAATGCCCCCCCAGCTCATGGATATGCCCCCCAGCTCATGGATTTGCCCCCAGCTCATGGATAATGCCCCCCAGCTCATGGATAAAGCCCCCCCAGCTCATGGATTTGCCCCCCCAGCTCACCTGGCACTCTCCGCTCATACTTACCTTCCTTTAGTGCGCGCTCCTTGGAAGGTCCCCAGCCGAGACCATGTGGGACCATGTGATCGCGGCTGGAGTCCTTCCAACGAGCGCATGCGCAGAAACTTTCCCGCGTAGCTCAGGAAGGTAAGTATGAGCGGAGAGCAGCTGCAGGGCCTGTCCGAATGCTCTATCGGCATTCGGACAGGCCCTGCAGCTGCTCTCCTCACTTTGTTTATACTTACCTTCCTTTAGCGACGCCGGGAAAGTTTCCGCGCGTGCGCTCGTTAGAAGGACCCCAGCCGCGATTACATGGTCCCACGTGATCGCAGCTGGGGTCCTTCCAACGAGCGTGCGCGCGAAGACTTTCCCGGCGTCGCTAAAGGAAGGTAAGTATAAACAAAGTGAGGAGAGCAGCTGCAGGGCCTGTCCAAATGCCGATAGAGCATTCGGACAGCCGCCCCAGCCCCTAGGATGCCGGCAAGCCGGCTCAATGCCGGCTTCCGGTATCGGAAAAAAATATCGGGGGTACTGCACGAGTACCATGTACTCCTGCAGTACCCGGTATCGGCACCGATACCAATACTAGTATCGGTATCGGTGCAACCCTACTAATGAATACAACCCTGCTGGGTGATACACTGAACATCATACAAGACACAAGGAATAATACCTGAGACGTAGTCAAGATACAGAGCTGAAATAATACACCAGAGCGGGAAGTCATACAAGCCAGGAATCAGAAACCAGAAAGGGAAGTCAAGACTAGCAGGGTTTTGTACACAAAATGCAATAATAGCACACAGGGATAACTCAGTAGAATCGTCAGAACCAGGCCAAAATCATACACAGGGAATAACAGAACATGGGAAACAGTACCCGAATCACAGGGAGCAATGACCCATGCAAGAGCAAGAAGCAAATGCAGTGCTTGCATATCTATAGGGAACATGACAGAGCATTTGACCTCAGGCCAGTACAGCTACAATGGAATCGTGGAGCGGAGAGGGGTGGGATAGCTAACCCAGACAAATGCAAGAACCGGCCCAGAATGCTCTCACCACCAGGGGGCAGGGCTGCTTGCCCTGCTCTTTTATAGCCAACATTTGCCTCCATTGAATGGCACACGACTGCTCTGCATCCTTGTGGGTCCCTGGACATGCCCAGGACACAGCTGGGCCACAGATCTTGTCAGCCCAACATCGCTAAGTGCTTCCCCCAGCTCTCGGCCCGTCGCGAGCGGAGGCCAACAGCCACTGGCCAGTAGAAAATCCTGCATGAGGCGAGACATTCAAGAACTCCGCTAGGTGTTCCTCACAGTAAAGGATGACCTCCAGGCTGACCTGGAAGGCCTTCGAGCAGACATCAGCTCCCTCTATAACACTTTAGAGGGAAATAAAAAGTGATCCTAACCTTAGATGCCACCTCCTGCTGTTCCATACCACTCTGCTCCCCTCAATACTCACTTATTTTTCCCCAGCAAGTGGGGACAGGAAGTGCAGGAAGGGAGATGCCAGGACAGCTCCTTGGGCAGCAAAAATGCCGCCCCCCACCAATGTGACGCTTGGAACAATGGCTCCATCGGGCCCCAGGAAAGCGGTGGCAATGGAACTGAAGGACCAAGGAGCACACCGCCATACCAATTATGTATCTGGGCAGGGGGGCCAAAGGTGCGTAGAAAATCATGAATATCCTCGGACAATGAAAAACATCCAGCAGCATGTGTTTTTTTAAAGTGGTTTTGAAGGCTAATGTGGGCTATACAGATCACAAATATACTAAACAATAATAAAGATCAATATATGTGGTAAGAATATTAAGAGTTAAATGTAGCCGAATATAAGTTTTGTTTCTCATGACCTTCTCTGTAAACGCATATGTTTCACTTCCTGTAACATGTCCTTGCCTTTTGCACATAGGCTACTTCTCCCTCATTGGTTGGCTCAACACCCAGAACTTGTTCCCCTTTATCTAACAGCTGCGTGAAGCTGGCCCCCCTACAATCTGTACAAATAAAAAATCCACTGCGTTTGGTTAGTGTTACCTTTGTGCCGTAAAAATTTAGCTGCTGTTATTTTTTAGATAATAGCAATCGTTTTTTCCCACACAATGAGACTGAATAAAGGTCACCAAAGATCACCCAGCCCCTCTACAACACCCAGACGTTGCGAAACTGGGCTGGTTGGTTAGGGGTACGTCTGTGCCATTAAAATCTCTGTCCTATGTCGTTCCGTTTTTGCTTTATTAACCCCTTAAGGATGACTGACGTACGTCCTGGGGAAAATACCCTTTACGGACCAAGGATGTACCATGTACTTCATAATCCTTTATCCGCCCTCCTTCCCTATACTCACACTCTGTCCAGGCTCTGACGCTGGAATGACTTCTCTGACTTCATCATTTCTAATTTCAGGACAGAATTTCAAAACTATTTAGCCAGGGTCTTTTTGGCAGTTGTAGAATTTGGGGATTACATTTGGAAAAAGTGTGTTTTTTCCATAATTTTTTTATGGTAAATTATACTGTGACGTTTCCCTTACAATAGATCTGGTCAGGATCCTTATAAAACAGACCTCTAGCCCTCCGATCCTTAAAGTGGTCGGGACCGCTAACCCTAACCAAAAAAATACACGGCCAAATAAGACCTAAAAAATCTATAGCAGTGTGGTCCAAGCAAATACCCAAAGAATCAACAAAGCAAACCAAGTTTGCAACAAAGCAATATATATCTTTTACTGCGCTATAGTATATGGCAGATCAGGAACCCACAGGCGTAGCACCAGACAAAGTACACAAAGGATAAAGAGAGTAGTCAGTAGTCAGGCAGATAATCGGCAACGGAGTAAGGTATTTGTACTGCGCTACAGTATATGGTTGATCTGAAACACAAGTGTAACTGCAGGCGATATACAGTCAGGTACAGAAATATTGGGACATCGACACAATTCTAACATGATTGGCTCTATACACCACCAGAGTGGAGTTGGATTGAAACAAACACAATGTGCTTTAACTGCAGACTGTCAGCTTTAATTTGAGGGTATGTACATCCAACTCAGGTGAATGGTGTAGGACTTACAGCAGTTTGCAGAAGTGCCTCCCACTTGTTAAGGGACCAAAGGTAATGTGACAATTGGCTTCTCAGCTGTTCCATGGCCAGGTGTGTGATATTCCCTCATTACCCCAAATACAATGTGCAGATAAAAGGCCCAGAGTTCATTTCAAGTGTGCTATTTGCATTTGGAATCTGTTGCTGTCAACTCTCAAGATGAGATCCAAAGAGCTGTCACTATCAGTGAAGCAAGCCATCATTAGGCTGAAGAAACAAAACAAACCCATCACAGAGATAGCAAGAACATTAGGCGTCGCAAAAACAACGGTTTGGAACATTCTCAAAAACACCCTGTCACAACAGTTGGCCAGATCAAGAACACTCTCCAGGAGGTAGGTGTATGTGTGTCAAAGTCAACAATCAAGAGAAGACTTCACCAGAGTGAATATAAAGGGTTCACCACAAGATGTAAACCATTGGTGAGCCTCAAAAACAGGAAGGCCAGATTAGAGTTTGCCAAACAACACCTAAGGAAGCCTTCACAGTTCTGGAACAAGATCCTATGGACAGATGAGACCAAGATCAACTTGACCCAGAGTGATGGGAAGAGAAGAGTATGGAGAAGGAAAGGAACTGCTCATGATCCTAAGCATACCACCTCATCAGTGAAGCATGGTGGTGGTAGTGTCATGGCGTGGGCATGTATGGCTGCCAATGGAACTGGTCCTCCTAGCTCCCACCTGGGCACATCTATCCAAGGCTCCTGCAAGCATACTCAACTCCATACAGCTTCCAGGGCCAGCCTCTATCACAATGTCCTCCTAGCTCCCACCTGGGCACATCTATCCAAGGCTCCTGCAAGCATACTCAACTCCATACAGCTTCCAGGGCCAGCCTCTATCACAGTGTCCTCCTAGCTCCTACCTGGGCACATCTATCCAAGGCTCCTGCAAGGTGATTTGAATCTACACTTCGCAACGCCTAATACCTTAACTTTCAATGTTTAGTATGTATGCTTTCATAGCACTGTCCATGTTAATTTGTTTGTTTATGTTAAAGTAAAATCCCATATAGTGTAACTGTGAAGATATTTTAACTAGACCTGTTTGCTATCATTAATTGCCATATCTTTAATTGCCATATCTTTACTGTGAAGGAACCGTTCCCTTCCGTCTCTCCTGGCTCTCCAGACACCCCTTCGTTGCGGTCAGCCCGGCTACTGGGAGCGCTGTCCTCAGCGCCTCGAGCAGCTTGACCTGCCTGCTTCTGTTCCTCTGCCCTGGAGCCGTTAGGAATCTCCAGAAGGCCGCTCTCTGCCTTCTGAGGGTGATAGTGTATAGTGTAGCGTCGCTGAAATAAAGACACCAGGCGCGGCTGTATGCTTTAAAACAGGATCCTCTCTCTCTGAGCTCTGAGAGTTCTCTCACCTTTTTAATGAACAACCACCATTTATACTGAAGTCCAACAGTCATAATTTGCATACCCATACTAATTACTAGTCATAATTTGCATACCCATACTAATTACTAGTCATAATTTGCATACCCATACTAATTACATTAAATCAGTTATTTACAATAAACATTCTTTACATTCTCTTAGACTTCAGCTCACACAACATTTGTATATCCATTGTTCTAACACATCAGATTAAACACACACTATCAGAGATGCCTTGAATTAAACATGCAGCTAGATAATGGGAAAAGCCCTGGTGCATAAATTACACAGCAGTAAAGCTTGTTTACTGTATACACAAAAACACATTTACCTACAGGAATATAAGTATTTTTAAAACCAAAGCTATGCCATTTTACACTAAACTAATTTAAACTAAAACCAAACGATGTAAAAACACACGATATAAATGAACATAAAGTCTCTTGGGGTTTGAAGCATGGAGCGTTAAATCAGCTCCATGACATTTACCAGTCCTGTTTGCACTCCAAAATTGCCATCTTTTACCAGTTATATTTATTTCCACTCAGCCATGGGCCTGGTATTCTGTCCCCCCCTCCCGGTCATGATTCACTGCATTAGAGAATTTATTGCCCCAACATCCCCCAAAGATGCAATGTAATCCTGGATTTCTGGTTTTTTCAGCATACTCTACTCCATACAGCTTCCAGGGCCAGCCTCTATCACAGTGTCCTCCTAGCTCCCACCTGGACTTAATTCCCCAACCTCCCCTCACCCGCCCACTCCACAGTTCTCATTTCATTTATACCCAACTAATTTGGTCATGTGATATTTTCAGCTACCAACCTACACCACTCTGGAACTTTACCTACCAGACTCCCTTCCATCTCCTGCTTTCCTTATCAATACCCTACCTGTCTTCTACCTTTCCTTTTTTTCCCTCCCCTTCTCCCACACCACCTTTCTCTAGAAATGTTTTTCCCTCTCTTCCCCCTCTTGCTGCTTCTTTCCACCATCTCCCTTCTCTCTAAATCTACCCTCCCTCCCTATACACCCTACAAATTACAGCAAGCTGGAAAAGAAACCCAAATACACCATAAGCTTGCTCAGCTCCTTTAACTTATCAGCTGAGTGCTGGTGGAGAGTGTTAAAATCCAGCCCTCCTACCCCCACACAACAGAGCTTTAAAACCCTTCAATCACTATTTTCCAAAAAGAAAAACCTGTCCAAATTCCTTTTTATTCTGCTGCTTGCACTTGCAAATGATGTTGAATCCAACCCTGGTCCAATAGCTGACACCATATTTAATCTCCCCACTAAAAAAGGCCTCTCCTTTGTGCATTGCAACATCCGCAGTTTACTCCCTAAACTGGATGAGCTTAAAGCTTGGTGCTTCTATTACAAACCTAAAGTCATTGTGCTGACAGAATCATGGTTAACCCCTAAAGTGCCAGACTCTGCCATAGCAATACAAGGGTATTCATGCTCTAGAAAGGACAGAGCTAAGTGAGGAGGGGGAATTGTTATCTATGTTGACAACTCCATAAAGTTCACCCCATTGCAGAATCCTAGCTCCCCGGCCACATTTGATTTCCTTTCTGGTACTATTGAGATCCCATTCAGTAAAACAATTATTGTTGCTGGATTCTACCGCCCACCAAGTTCCCCAGTGCAATCCCTTTCTGACATAACCCAAATTCTTAGTAAATTAGTCGCTCAAAACCAAAAAAGCGAACTGCTGGTCCTCGGCGACTTTAATGTTGATTGGCTGAATCCTAAAAACAATAAACACTGCTCACTGTTTAAGGCTTTGCAGCTAACACAATTAATCTCCTCCCCCACTCGCATTAATATGAAAAGCCCTAACCACACCTTGCTGGACTGGATTCTCTCCTCATGTCCTGATCGAATACAGGAGGCAGGCGTTCTCGCTAACAGTTTCAGTGATCACTGCCTAGTGTACTGTGTGCACAAAATAAGGGCCACAAAATGTCCACCAAAGGTAATAATCACCAGGTCTTTCAAGAAATTTATTCTTGAATCCTTCCTAAATGATCTCAAACAGCTCCCATGGTACAGACTAAACCTAATCCCAGACCTGGACTGTGCAATTGAATACTTTCAAGCCGAGCTCCTGAAAGTCTGGAACACCCATACCCCACTGCGCAAAGTGCGAGTAAAAGGGGCCCATCTCCCCTGGGTTACAGCTGACCTCACGCATATGTACCAGTTTAGAGACTCCCTGTGGTCAAAGTTCAAGAGTACTGGGGGCGTGGTTTGGTGCGGCATGAGAGCGGACGCGTGATCTGTTCTCTCCGTCCTGACGAGCACAGAACCCGCTATCTAAAGGAGCTGACAGACCCGCAAATCGACTCGAGGTACCGCTGACCCTACACCGATGTCCCCCGCCAAACTCACAAAGACGAAGGGGGCCCAGGGCGCCTCGGTGGCTCCGCTTTTTCGCCCGCTCTCTTCAGGGCCTAGCCGCCAAGATGGCGGCCGGACATCTCCGACAGCGTCCCCCACGTGCTCCAGTCCGGACGGACCCCCGGAGACGGCCACGAAGGGAGACGTCCAACAGATTCTCGGTCGGCTGATCGAGGTCCAGCATTTCCTAGCTGGCGAGCTGGATAAATCGGCGCGGGCCATCAGGGCAGAGGTGCAGGCTGTGGGTGCCCGGACTGCCGCGCTAGAAGACGCCGTGACGACCTTGTCCCGGGGACATAACGCTGTGGTGCACAGGTCCAACGGAATGGTGGAGCGGATCCTACAGCTAGAACAACAGGTAGAAGACCTCTCCAACCGCTCGAGGAGAAACAACCTACGGATACGGGGGCTCCCGGAATCCGTACCCTCCGCGGCCCTTAAAGACACAGTCGTCGGCATGCTGCTAACCCTTCTACCCGAATTTACGACGGAACAGCTGCTACTCGACCGCATACATCGGGCGCTGAGAGCTAGAGCGGCCCCCCGGCAGGGCCCCGCGACGTGGTCTTCAGATTCCATTATTTTACCTCTAAAGCGGCTGCCCTGCGGGCCTTGCGGGACACCCCTCTGATGTACCAGGACATTGAGCTCCAGGTATTCCAGGATCTGGCACCCAGTACCTTGGCGAGACGGCGCCCCTGGAGACCTCTAGCAGACCACCTGAGGGGCCACGGTATACGCTTTGCCTGGGGCTTCCCCCTTAAGATGCTGGCCTTCCACAATGGCGCTACCATCATCTGTGCCTCCCTGGCGGGAGCTCCCGGGTTCCTGGCTCAGCTTGGCCTCCCGGCTTTGGAGTTGCCCAAGTCACCAGATTTGTTACAGCCCCTGGAGCCTGTGGAGGTTGAGTGGGAGGTTATCCCTCCCTCTGGGTCTCCTCGCCCCCCACCATGAGGACTTTTGGCAGTAGATCTGGACCTAGCGGCACACCCGGTGGGTTGCCTTCGCTCTGGGGTATTTTCTTGCCATTCAGATTCATGGGGCGTCCCGGACCGGTGGTCACTCGGGGAACGATGCCCTGGGGGGGTCCGTGTTATCGGCGGCCCTACCCCACGGTTATCTTACATTGCTAAAATTCTTTAAGTTTCGTATCTGGTTCCTATAGTTGAAAGCCGAATGTTCTAGTTCACCTGCTTATTATCTCTCCATGTAATTTTTCCTTCGGTTTTTCTTTTTTTTTTTTTTTAAGGGTTCTGTTTCCTTTCATATACTTGCTGCTTCACGCGTCAATTGAGGAGGGTACATGTTAGTATTGCATGTCCTCCTTTTCCGTCCCACCTTTCGGGGGACCACTCGAGACTCTCTTTGGATTGTCTCGGGCCTTCCCCCTTGGCTATGTTATTCTTTTCTTTCTCACTTTCCCCTTTTCCTTCCCTCTTCGTGTTGCTCCCTTGTTCGCCTTGTGTGTGTACGTGTTGTCTCGTCTTTGTCTTTTGTGTGCCGAGCTCTGTTATGACTGGGGAGCGCCGGAGGATATAATCACCTTTCCCCCCGTTTTCTAGATGGTACCTAATGCGGTGCATGTCCTTTCACTTAATGTGAAAGGCTTAAATTCCCCCCAGAAAAGGAGACTGTTGTTCCGGGATCTTCGACGGAAACACGTCGACATAGCTTTTCTCCAGGAGACCAGGCTGCCCAGGCAGGACTCTGGTCGGCTGCGGGACCCCCGCTTTCCCCAGGTGTTCTCCTCCTGCGCTCTTAACAAACATAATGGCGTGTCTATCCTTATTCATAAAAACTGCCTTTTTACGAAACGTGCTGTTCATACGGACCATGCGGGTCGATACGTCATACTGACCGGCATGCTGGGACAGAGACCGATTTCACTAGTTAATGTCTATGCTCCCAATGTGCCGGACAGGGGTTTTTGGGAGACTCTCCATGGGGATCTGGATAGAACGGCCCCCGGGGAGATAGTCATGTGTGGAGACTTTAATGCGGTCCTGTGCCCTCCTCTCGATCGATCTCGCCCGACCACTGACCCTAACTTGAACACCGGTTCTAGACAGGATGCGTTGTTCAATTCTTTCGTAACTCAACGAGCCTTGGTGGATGTCTGGCGCATCACTAACCCTTCCACGAAAGACTATACTTTCTACTCTAACCCTCACAGATCCTACTCTAGGATTGACAATATTCTTCTTTCCCCTTCTCTGCTCTCCTGGGTGAGGACGGCCTCGATTGGGTCTATTAGTTGGTCGGACCACGCCGAGGTCGTCCTCGAACTTTGTCTCCCCGACTGCTCCCCGGTATGGAACTGGCGGCTTGGCTCCTACACGTTGCAGGACGCTGGACTGGTGAGGGAACTAAAGAAGGAGCTAGAGGCGTACTTCCGCGAGAATGTTACGGGGGACGTCCCCTTCACCACCGTCTGGGCGGCGCATAAAGCAGTACTGCGGGGGGAGATCATCAAGAAAGTTTCCTATCGCAAGCGTCTTAAATTGCAGCAAATCCTGGATTTACAGAGCACGCTACATACACTAGAGCTCACACATAAACAGTCACCCTCACAAGAAAGCTTTGACCGTCTACAGGACACCCGTCATGCTCTGAACAGGTTGTTGCTCGAGGATGTAGCCAGATCAATGACCTGGACAAAGCGCAGATATTATGAGTCCGCTAATAAGATGGACACGTTGCTTGCGCGTCAGCTCCGCCCTCGCCCCCCCGCTGCGCGTATTGCCTCTCTGAAGGACGGCTCCGGAGGGCCCCTTAGTTCCCCACAAAGCATTAAACGGGCTTTTTCGGAATATTACTCTTCCCTTTATAACCACTCCCCGCTCCATTCGTCCTCCAATTCCGCACATATGGCAGATATCCATTCCTTTCTCTCCAGGTTCCAACTGCCCAAAATCTCATCGGCCCAAGGAGAGGCACTTGCAGCAGATTTTTCCCTGGAAGAAATCTCGGAGGCCGTTTCCTCCCTCAAACCTAATAAGGCGCCTGGGCCGGATGGCTTCACGGCTCAATATTATAAGGCTTTCTTCCCAATCCTGGGACCCCAACTGGTCACTTTGTTTAATTCGGTCAAGGGTGGATGTCCCTTCCCAAGCGATTCACTACTGGCTTCCCTGGTTGTGCTTCCGAAACAGGGCAAGGATCTCTCGTCTCCCTCGGGGTTTCGCCCCATCTCCCTGTTGAACCTGGATGTCAAGATCTATGCCAAGCTTTTGGCGACCAGGCTCAACCCTTTGCTACCATTTCTGGTCCATCCGGACCAGGTGGGATTTATTCCGGGCCGCCAGGCTTACGAGAACACCCGTAGGGCGGCGGGAGCAGTCTGGTACCTGGAAAAGGAGGGACGTCCTTCCCTGCTCCTCGCTTTGGACGCGGAGAAGGCGTTCGACCGCATAGAGTGGCCCTTTCTCTTTTCCCTGCTGGAACACATGTCTTTCCCTCCTGCTTTCTGCTCTGCTGTCCAAGCTCTCTATACTAACCCTAGGGCGGACGTTTCCATCCCCGGCGCACCAACGAGTCCCTTCCCTATCCATAATGGCACCCGGCAGGGCTGCCCTCTTTCCCCTCTGCTCTTCGCCCTTACCCTGGAGCCTCTACTGACGCATATTCGTTCCTCACCAGACATCCAAGGCATAATGATTAACGACAAAACTTTTAAGGTGTCAGCTTATGCAGACGATGTACTCCTCACCCTGACTTCTCCTGAGTCCTCCCTAGAGGCCACTGCTGCCCTACTGTCGCGCTTCTCATTAATCTCAGGATACAAGGTAAATCTTGATAAATCGGTCCTACTGCCTTTCCATATCCCCAAGCCCGGACTCCGGGCACTGACCACCCGCTTTGGGTTTAGAATAGCACCCGCCTCGATTCAGTATCTGGGTATCCACCTACCGAATACGTATAAAGACTTGTATAATGTTAATTATCCACCTCTGTATGCTAAGCTCCGGCGGGAGATGGAGGCGTGGGGCAGGGGGAGCATATCATGGCTTGGAAGAGTCCATTCTATTAAAATGAATATATTACCGCGTCTGCTGTACCTGTTCCAGGCGCTTCCATCTCCCGTCGACCCGAGTGACCTCAGGTTTCTGCAGTCGAATATCGATGATTTTGTGTGGAGGGGGGGCAGGAGGAGGGTGGCCCGGTCGACGCTCTATCGGCCGCGGGAACTGGGGGGGCTCGGTCTTCCAGACTTGACGGGCTACTTTCATGCCGCTCAACTTGCGCAACTGGTGGCTTTGCACTCGCCGCCCCTCACCCACCGATGGGTCGATTTTGAAACATCCTGCATGTGGCCGGTGGACCCCAGAACCTGGATGTGGCTTCCTAAACGCCTCAGGCCCCCTCCGCCCTTGCTCTGTCCTCCGTTACAGCACTCAATCGCCCTGTGGGACTCCCTGGCCTCCAAAAAGAACCTCCGTCACCGCTCAACCTCAATGCTCCCTTTGTGGGGGAACCCGCAATTCCCACCGGGGATGTCACCCGAACGTTTTGCTAAGTATGTCAAAGACGGAATCCTCAGGATAAGGGACATGTACGACCGCAATGGGTGCCTCTCTTATGACTCCATGTCTGCTCGCCTTGGACTTTTGCCGCAAGATCTCTTTTGTTATCTGCAGCTCCGCCACTTCGCTACCATTACCGAAAACAAGCTGGCTGGCTCCTCTCCCCTTACCTTCTTCGAGAGCCTCTGTCTAACCGGAGAATTGCCTCGGGGCCTGATCTCCCGCCTTTATGCACATCTGGCTAGAACCCCGGCACTGCCCACCATCACGTACATGGCCGCCTGGGAGAGGGAGCTGGGGTCGGCTCTCGAGGGTGACGAGTGGTTGGATATATGGGAGGCTGCCAGGAAAGTTTCGATCTGCACTACACTACAGGAACAGGCTTTGAAGACAATGATGAGATGGTACGTCACTCCGGTACTTCTACACAAGGCCAACGCCGCTGTGCCGGACGACTGTTGGAGGGGGTGTGGGGGCAGAGGCACTCAGACACATATGTGGTGGACATGCCCCTTGATATCGAGATACTGGGACTCTGTACAAGCCCTACTGGAACAAGTCTTCGGGCCCGGAATACCTAGAGACCCCTGGACCTACTTATTTGCCAACCCGGCCCCGGATTTGTCCCTACACCAAAATCGCCTCCTCTCCAAAATCTTGCTGGCGGCGAGAAAAGCGGTGGCGGAGACCTGGAGGTCTCCGCGGCTCCCCTCACAAAAGCGACTGTTCCGGATAATGGAGCACATTCAACTAATGGATGAACTGTCAGCAAAAATACATCACACGTCGTCGGCATATCGGAAGGTCTGGGACACCTGGGACTCCTTCGGGGACGGCAGTCCTCTGTGATCGCTGCTTTGGGGGTTGTGTCTGAAATTCAGACAGGCGGGTAAAGGTTATTACCATCTGATGTAACTCGCTCCATGGCCTCATATCGGCCCTTTCAGTGTCTTGGCATGTAGTTTAGTGCTGTCTTGTCCTGTCTTTGTGTTTGTGTTCTTTCCTCCTCCCTTCTGTCTCCCATCTCGTCTCCTTTCGCACTCTCTCTCTTTCCTTCCCCTCCCCTGCCCTATGCCCTTCTGGGCAATATGGGGCTCCTTTCTTCAAGATCACATAACGGGTTCGAGATGGATCCTTTCGCCATTGGTACCGTGTATTGAATATCTGTTTGATCTGCTCTGACTGCCTTAAATAAAGTATTTAAAAAAAAAAAAAAAGTTCAAGAGTACTGGATCCATGAACGATCACTGTGAATACAGAAAATGCCAGAATGAATGCACAAAACAAACAAAAATGGCTAAAGCCCAATACTTCAATGAAAATTTAAACAATAACATATCAAACCCCAGAAATTTTTGGAAAGTCATAAGTAACATACAAGCACCCCCCGTCCACTCCCAACCAGCTGCTTTAAAAGTAAACAACCAAACTGTACAACACCCTCTAGATGTAGCAAATGCTTTTAATAATTATTTTGTTGGATGCACCACCACCCTGATTGCTAAGCTAGGAAATGACACGCAATCAGAAAGGCCGCACGCAGGTCAGGACCCACCAACAGTGCAAAGACCCCGTAACCCAGAGAAATTCAGTTTTAGACCAGTGCCTGTCAGTGCCATCACTAAACTTCTCCATAACCAAAAAATGAAATACCAGTCTGGACCTGATCAAATCCCAGCAATGCTGCTGAAAATCAGTGCACCAGCAATTGCAAAACTTGTCGCAACCCTGATTAATGAATCACTGGCGACTGGATACATACCCAAACTCTGGAAGACTGCAAGGGTGGTACCTATCCATAAAAGTGGAGACAATACTTTGGTATCCAACTAACACCCAATATCACTGCTCACTGTAATGTCAAAAATTCTGGAAAAATGTGTCTACACTCAATTACGTGATTATTATCAGTATCAGAACTATTTAACCCCAGATCAATCAGGCTTTCGTCCAAACCATTCAACTACAACTGCCCTTTTAAAAGTTTGTAATGATATCCAAGCGGGCATGTAACAAGGAAATCTAACTGGAGCCATCTTCCTTGATTTTGCCAAGGCTTTTGACACAGTAGACCATGGCATCCTATTACAAAAACCTAAGAACTCTGGTATTGGTGATAGTACGTTAACCTGGTTCCAATCATATGTGTCTGATAGGTCTCAATTTGTGTCCATTTCTGACAGCACTTCCCTTCCCCTCTCAGTCACGTGCGGTGTACCCCAAGGCTCGATACTTGGCCCCCTGCTATTCACAATATTCATAAACGATCTGCCCAATGTCTGCAAAGCTTCAACTGTACACATGTACGCAGACGACACTGTAATCTATACCAGCAAACCAAATCTCCCACAGCTGGAGGCAGTGCTGTAAGAACAATTCACAGGGGTAGAAAAGTGGATCGCAAATAACAAACTTTTTCTAAATACTGACAAAACTGTTACAATGCTCTTTGGAACCGCACTTAAACTACACAAATTGCAAACACCCCATCTATGTGTTGGGACAAAATCAAATGGCACGCTGACCACAGTCACTTCTCTCAAATACCTAGGTATGTGGTTAGACCCAAATCTATCTTTTGGCCCCCACATCGAAAAACTCTCATCTAAGCTCTACCCCAAACTCAGTGCCCTGTACAGAAACAAATCCTGCCTGAGCCCCGCGGTAAGAAAGCAGATTGTACAACAAATGCTTATGCCAGCCATTGAATACGGAGATGTAGTGTATGCAGCCGCCCCACAAACACACCTCCAGAAACTTGCTACATTGTATAACTCATTCTGTCGCTTTGTGCTACAATGTAACTACATGACACACCATTGTGACATGTTAAAAGAACTAAACTGGCCATCACTGGACTCTAGACGCACCCTTCACCTTTCCAATCTGGTGTTTAAGAGCTTTTCTGGGAAGCTACCACCCTACCTGAATATGCTGCTTCCCCCGGCAGTTCCCTCATCCTATAACCTCAGATCCAGGACCAGCACCTTACTTGCAATACCGCAATACTAAAAGAAAATGGCTCAATCCTCATTTTCCTACAGAGCACCGCAAATATGGAATAACCTCCCAGCCACCGTCAAATCTTCCCCCAGTCTAAAGTCCCTTAAGACTTCCCTATTAACATACCTCAATACAAAATGCACCTGTAAACATGTAACATAATGACTTTATTTCCTCCATATTTATTTTTCTGTTAATCTGTATATTTGGTCTTGTGTTAATATCTTGCATTTTACTATTTTGTATTTCTGTAACCACTCAATGTTCTCGAACCCAGGACATACTTGAAAACGAGAGAAATCTCAATGTATCCTTCCTGGTAAAATCATTTATAAATAAATTAATTTATTGATGATGTGACTGCTGACAAAAGCAGCAGGATGAATTCTGAAGTGTTTTGGGCAATATTATCTGCTCACATTCAGCCAAATGCTGCAGAACTCATTGGACGGCGCTTCACAGTGCAGATGGACAATGACCCAAAGCATACTGCAACAGCAACCAAAGAGTTTTTGAAGGGACAGAAGTGGAATGTTATGCAATGGCCAAGTCAATCACCTGACCTGAATCCAATTGAGCATGCATTTCACTTGCTGAAGACAAAACTGAAGGGAAAATGCCCCAAGAACAAGCAGGAACTGAAGACAGTTGCAGTAGAGGCCTGGCAGAGCATCACCAGGGATGAAACCCAGCGTCTGGTGATGTCTATGCGTTCCAGACTTCAGGCTGTGATTGACTGCAAAGGATTTGCAACCAAGTATTAAGAAGGGAAAGTTTGATTTATGATTATTATTCTGTCCCATTACCTTTGGTCCCTTAACAAGTGGGAGGCACATCTGCAAACTGCTGTAAGTCCTACACCTGAGTTGGATGTATATACCCTCAAATTAAAGCTGACAGTCTGCAGTTAAAGTTTGTCTCATTCCAACTCCATTGTGGTGGTGTATAGAGCCAAAGATGTTAGAATTGTGTTGATGTCACAATATTTCTGGACCTGACTGTATACAGTACTAAAGGGGTAAGAAGAGAGAGTAGTCAGTAGTCAGGCAAATGATCGGCAACAGAGTAAGGTATTGGTACTGCGCTACGGTATATGGTGGATCTGAAACACAAGTATAGCAGCAGGCAATATATACAGTACAGAAGGGGTAGAGAGAGAGTAGTCAGTAGTCAGGCAAATATTCAACAACAAACACGGTCCTCGACTCGTACAAAGCAGGGTCAGCAACGAATAGAAATAATAGCAGAACAATTTCATAACGTATTAGCGATGCGGGAAGAAACTCCACAAGGCACCAGCCCAGCGCGCCCACTACATTTTTAAAGGCCGACGGCTCTGCAAGAGTACGCCCCGCCCCCTCATTACCCTGGAGACGCCGGGAGCTGCCGGAAGTCTTGGCGCCCGGCCAGCCCACGGCATTGCATGCCCGGAACCCCCCTGAGCGACCGCCGGGACCCCGGACATCACACAACCCCCCTGTCACAGGCGGCCACGAACGACCCCCAGGCGCAGAAGGGTAGGACGCATAAAAGCAGCGAACCAGATGGGGCGCATGGACCTCAATGGCAAGCACCCAGGACCTGTCCTCCGGACCATAACCCAGCCAATCAATCAGGTATTGCAAAACACCCCTAACGATATGTGAATCCAAGATGGCACGGACCTCGTATTCCTCCTCACCTTGAGATCGGACTGGCAGAGGAGATAACGCAGTTCTGGTGTACCTTTTGCATGCAAGAGGCTTAAGAAGACTGACATGAAATACATTGTGTATGCGCAAATGAGGGGGCAAAGCCAGGGCATAGAACACAGGATTAATCTTATGCAGGATTCTGTAAGGACCGATATACCTGGGAGCCATTTTCATAGAAGGAACCAGAAGCTTAATATGATGGGTAGAAAGCCAGACTCTAATTCCCACAACGTAGGGGAGGAGTGGGTTTTCTACGTCTATCTGCTTTTTCCTTTGGCGTCCTTGAACAAGATTCCATGGCCTCCTTAACCTTTACCCAGGTTTCTTTCAATGAGGCCAGGTGTTCCTCCAGGACAGGTAAGGAGGTGTCCTGAAAACCAGATGGGAGCACAGGTGGGTCAAAACCATATACATTATGAAAGGGTGAGTGACCTGTGGTTTTGCTGACAGCGTTGTTTAAGGCATACTCTGCCCAAGGCAAGAGGTCGGACCACTCATCCTGTTTTACTGATACAAAGCAACGCAGATATTGCTCAACATTCTGATTTGCCCTTTCAGCTGCCCCATTGGTCTGGGGATGGTAGGCAGATGAGAAATGTAATTGTATCCCAAGATTTTCACAGAACCCTTTACAAAACCGGGACACGAATTGAGTGCCTCTAACTGACACAATACCTAGCGGTATTCCGTGGAGCCTTATAACATTCTGAATAAAGACTGGCACCAACTCCATAGCAGAAGGTAACTTGGTAAGCGGCACAAAGTGGGTAATTTTGGAGAATCGATCTACAAAAGTAAGTATGACAGTGCTATTATGGGAGACTGGAAGATCCGTGATGAAATCCATAGATAATTGTGCCCATGGTCTTTCTGGAACAGGCAAAGGCTGTAGCAGTCCAATAGGCAATGTTTTGAGGTTTTTGCTTCTCCAGCAGACTTCACAGGTGGCAATGTAGTCGTTAACATCCTTACGCAGACCTGGCCACCAAAACTGTTTATCTAATGTTGCCATAGTTTTTGTTATCCCCATATGCCCAAAGGGGCTTACAGTCTTGGTATACGGACATAACCTCTATTTTTTCCTCATTTGGAACAAAAAGTTTACCTGGAGGTTTTTCGACCGGGGCAGTACTCTGAACTCTTTGTAACCTCTCAAGTAATGGAGAAGATACAGTGATAAACATGGTGGTGAGAATTCTCTCTTGCGGAACAATGGGACTATGATCAAAGATATGTTGCTCATATGTTTCGTATTGTCGGGACAAGGCATCAGCCTTAACATTCTTGGACCCAGGGCGATATGTCAATACATAATTAAAACTGGACAGAAACAGAGACCATCTGGCTTGCCTGGCATTTTTTTTTTTTTTTTTTTTTATTCATTCAAGCATATGAATCCGTACAAGTATAACAGTGCAACAAGTATACATATATATAAGTAGCAATCAAAAGCATATCAACATTCTGTATTTATAAAGAGCCCAAAGGCTAAAACGTCCACAGCCATTGTCACAGGCAGAAATGTTAAAGCAGGTGGTGGACGAGTATAAAGTTGGGAAACACAACAAAAAGTCCCTCTTTACGGCTGCTGAGTCAGGCGGGGAAAGACATATACAGACTACATGGGGGTGATCGGTGAGGAAAGGCATTTGGGGAAGGGAGGGGGGGAGAAAAAAGGGGAAAAGGAGAAGAGGAGAGGGAGGAAGGAGAGAGAAAGAAGAGGAAGGAAGAGAGAGAAAAAAAAAAGGGGGGGGGAGATAGGAACAGCGGGTGGGTAGGAATGCAGAGAAGAAAGAGTACACAAAGAAATTAGTTTAGAGAAAAGCAGGAAAGGATAGTAGGGCTCACCGAGAGGGGAGGGGTCAGTACCCCACCCTACGAAGTCCACGTGAGGGGAACCTTAAACCCGTAATGCGCGTCCCTCAGGAGAGGACACGTAATCCTGCCAGTGGAACCACTTCCGTAGATGCTGCGGTGTCCGACCCTCCGCTGACGCCAGCAGGCTTTCATGCATTCTAAGCTCCTCCACTCGGGCGACCCAGTCCACACCCTTCGGCCTGGACCCATTCGCCCAGTGCAGAGCCACCAGAGACCTAGCAGTAAGCAACAGCGGCAGGAGCACCGATCTGCGTAGTGCGGTAGTAGACAGGGGGATCTGCAGTAGCAGGAAGACCCGTATCGTGAGGGGAAGGTCAACATCAGTAACCCTCAGGATAACCTCATGCACCTGTGCCCAGAAAGGCTGAAGTATCTCGCAGGACCACCACATGTGTAGGTAATCCCCTTCCTCTGCGTCGCAGCGCCAGCAGGAAGAGGAGAGACTAAGCCCCATTTGAAAGCGCAGCACCGGAGTGCAATACCAGAGCGTCACAATCTTATAGGCCTGTTCCTGCAGTCGGGTTTGCTGTGAACCTCTATGGATCAGTTCGTATGTTTTGACCCAACTCTCCTCATCAATCATTTCATCCAATAATTCCTCCCATCGCGCCTCAAAGGGTGGTGGGTCTGGAGCGACAGGGCTCATCAGCATCTTGTATAGAGTGGAGATGCCATGACTCGGAGCTGCAGAAGCTAGACATAATTTCTCAAAGGGGCCAGTATCCGGAGAATACGATGCGTTCCCGGTAGGGATCGTAGGTAGTGTAAAACCTGTGCGAGGTTGAATCGTTCCAGGAACGTCGGGGGTGGTGTCCCCGCGTGCGATCCCACGGTGGAGTGTATTGTGCATCAAGAATTAAGGCAGTCGCCCTTGGCTTATTTGGTGTCGGCAGTCTTGCCCTGAAGGACTGAGTTAGCGTAGCGCTGAAGGCAGGGTTATCCGCCAATGGGAGTAACGGCGATGGGAATGTGGACAGCTGGTATCTCGAGGTGGCCGTGTCCCATATCCGCATTGTGGCCGCAACGGTCGGATGGGTCCTTACTTCCCCCGGCCTACTCGTAGCCGCTATCCATGGGAGAGACCAAAGGCGCACCGAGGTAAACGAGTCCTCCAAATCTGCCCAGAGCACCCCCTCCCCAGTGGACCACTCAATAACACGTAGTAGATGGGTCGCGATATAGTACCTGTGGGGATCTGGCAAGGCCACACCACCTCCCGACTTCGCCCGAACCAGGACGGTCCATCGCACCCTCGGGCGAGAGGCACGCCAAACGAACCGCAAGAAAGCCGACTTCATGAGAGCAAAAAATGAGGTCGGAATTCGTATCGGTAGGGTCTGGAACAAATACAGGAGGCGGGGTAAGACGTTCATTTTCAAAACGCTAATCCTCCCAAACCACGAGATATGCATCTTGCTCCAAGTAAGTAGCTCTGCTCAAAGTCCTCCACAGTGGAGGAAAGTTGTCCTCAAAAAGCGTGTCTAGTCGGGCTGGAAGTCTAATCCCCAGGTACGACATTGCCCCCTCACACCAGCGAAAGCGAAAAGAGTCCTTCAGGCGGGTTTGTTCCCAGGTAGGCACAGAGATGTCGAGGATCTCCGATTTTAGCATATTAATTTGCAGATTCGCTAGTTCCCCGTATATCCGGAACTCCTCCAAGATTGCGGGTAAAGACTCCAGCGGCGAAGCCACAAAGAACAGTAGGTCATCAGCGTAGGCCCCGACCTTATGTTCCCCGCTACGGCCCGGTATCCCCTGTATGTCCGGGTTATTTCGGATTGATTCCAAG
Source organism: Leptobrachium leishanense (assembly GCA_009667805.1). NCBI lineage: Eukaryota > Metazoa > Chordata > Amphibia > Anura > Megophryidae > Leptobrachium > Leptobrachium leishanense. The sequence continues at coordinate 164,300,827 of CM019065.1, forward strand.
AATGGCTCCAAAGAGAGAGCAAATAAAAGCGGTGACAGGGGGCAGCCCTGCCTTGTGCCATTACGCACCCTAAAAGGGCAGGAGAGCGCTCCATTCACCTTTACTGACGCCGTGGGCTCTGAGTATAGCGCCGCGATCCATGTGTAGAACTCACCCGAGATCCCCATGGCGTCAAGGGTTGAGAAGAGGAATGACCAGGCTACCCGGTCAAATGCCTTCTCCGCGTCTGTTGACAAGAGAAGGACACTCTTATCAAACCCCCGAGCTTCATGAATAACAGCAAGTGCCCTGATAGTGCCATCCCGTGCCTCCCTTCGAGGCACAAAGCCAACCTGATCTCGTTTCACTAGCAACGGGACAAAAGGCTGCAAGCGGATCGCCAGTACAGAGGAGAAGAGCTTCAGGTCGCAGTTAAGGAGGGAAATCGGACGATAACTCGAACAGAGTTCTGGGTCCTTCCCCTCTTTCGGGATGACCGTAATCGTTGCCAGTTGCGACTCTGTGTGTAGTGACGAACCGTCACGCAGTGCATTAAGTGAGGCAACTAGTGGTGGCAATAATATGTGGGAGAACTGCCTATAGTACTCAGATGGTAAGCCATCCGGCCCAGGCGCTTTTCCATTTTTCTGTCGTTTCAGTGCGAGTCGAAGTTCCTCCACCGAGATAGGATCGTTCAGAGAGGAACGCTCCGGTCCCGTCAGTCTCCTGTGGACCCTGGAAGATAGGTACGTAAGGATTCTTTGGTTGCGTTCCGAATCAGGAGTCGGGGCGCAGGTGTACTTGCCTGGCATTTAGACGTTTAGCGTCACCAATAGATATGAGATTTTTATGATCAGTAATGATGATAACGGGGTCTTTCGAACCCTCAAGCAGATAACGCCATTCTGCCAGGGCTGATACCACCGCTAGTAATTCCCTGTTACCGATATCATAATTTTGTTCTGCAGGTGTCAGCTTTCTAGAAAAAAAAACACAAGGGTGTAAGGGTTTGTCAGAGCTTTCTCTCTGGGACAAAACCGTGCCGATGCCAATTTCAGAGACTTCTACCTCTAATTGAAATGGCAACCCCGGCACGGGATGTTGTAAAACCGGTGCCATAACGAACGCCTTTTTAAGCATCTCAAAAGCCTGCATGGCCTGAGAGGTCCATTTCTGGTTCTGAGCATCCTTCTTTGTCATGGCAGTAATAGGAGAAAAAAAAGAGAAAAAGTTTTTAATAAACCTCCGGTAGTAGTTGGTGAACCCCAGAAATCTTTGAATTGCCTTCAATCCCTGGGGTAAAGGCCAATCCTTTATGGCAGCGAGTTTCTGGGGGTACATCTCAAACCCATTTGGACTTATTATGTAACCTAGAAAGTGAACAGAAGTGATATCAAAAAGGCATTTTTCGAGCTTACAGTACAACCCATTTTCCAGCAGTCTTTTCAAAACAGTGCGTACATGTACGTGATGGGTCTTTACATCAGAGGAGTAGATGAGAATATCATCCAAATAGACAATCAGAAACACTTGCAAAAAGTCCCATAGGACATCGTTGATAAAATCCTGAAAAACTGGAGGTGCATTACATAAACCAAATGGCATCACAAGATATTCATAGTGCCCACTTCTTGTATTGAATGCAGTTTTCCACTCATGATTCTCTTTAATTTGAACCAGGTTATAAGCCCCATGTAAATATAACTTGGTATAAATCTTAGCATCTTTTAGGCGGTCAAATAACTCAGAGATCAAGGGAATGGGGTACGCATTGCGTATAGTTATACGATTAAGGCCGAAAGTCACCCTCTTTCTTGGACACAAAAAAAGCCGCCGCCCCAGCTGGGGAGGACGAACGACGTATGAACCCAAGATCAAGGTTTTCACGAATATATTCCTCCATAATCTCATTCTCCTTTTGAGAAAGAGGATAAACGTGGCCCTTTGGAGGCATGGTACCAGGCAACAGATCTATCGCACAATCGTATGGGCGATGTGGAGGTAGAATTTCCGATCTACTATCTGCACAATAAAAACATAGCCCCTCTCTCTGACGATGTTGTCTCTCCTCAGATATTCTAGAATGAACTAGCTACATTGGTTCAGGAACGGTCTGTTCCACCCTAGGAGGTGAGGCAACCTGGTGTGTGCGAGGAGCGGGAGGAGGTACCTGAGCAGATCTGCGAGGCCTATCACGACCATATCTCCTCTCACGAATCTGGCTGTCCAAAGCAATACAATACTCAAATCGTCTAGCTCCTCAGGTAGGGACATAGGAGCCAGTTCATACATTAAGGTGTCGTTAACCCCTTCGAGAAATGCAGAAGAAAATGCATCATTCGGCCATTGCAATTCAGCTGCTACGGTTTTGAACTCAATAGCGTAGTCTGCTACTCTGTGATTGCCCTGCTTAATATGCAACAGGGTCCTTGCAGCACCAGTAGCACATCTAGCGGGGTCAAAAGTGCGTTTTAGGTCTCTCATAAACTCAGCATACAGTAGTTGAAAATAACTGGTTTTCTTGACTCCCATATAGGAGTAGCCCACAATAATGCTTTATCTGACAGTGTTTTATTACATATCCCACCTTCGCCCTGTCAGTAGGGCACATACCAGGATTTAGTTCGAACATAATGTCCATCTGCATTATAAAACCCCTGCAAGTACCAGAAGTACCATCATAATTTATGGGGGTTTTTAAACTCACATGAGATATAGCACCACAGGGAGGTGAAACATTTACCACAGGAGAAGGTGGAGGCGAAGGCTTGTTAGGCGGATTCATCAATAGCCCCAGGGCTTGAGCAAATTGGTCCATTCGGTGGTCCTGTTCTTCCTGTTTGGTTATGATTTCACGCAACTTGGACATCAACATGGACAGGTCTGTTGGATACATATTAATGGCCTTGTTGTAATGTGACATTCCCTTACAACAGATCTGGTCAGGATCCTTATAAAACAGACCTCTAGCCCTCCGATCCTTAAAGTCGTCGGGATCGCTAACCCTAACCAAAAAAATACATGGCCAAATGGCCATAAAAGACCTCAAAAATCTATAGCAGTGCAGTCCAAGCAAATACCCAAAGAATCAACAAAGCAAACCAAGTTTGCAACAAAGCGATATATATCTTTTACTGCGCTATAGTATATGGCAGATCAGGAACCCACAGGTGTAGCACCAGACAGTACACAAAGGATAAAGAGAGTAGTCAGTAGTCAGGCAAATAATCGGCAATGGAGTAAGGTATTTGAACTGCGCTACAGTATATGGTGGATCTGAAACACAAGTGTAGCAGCAGGCGATATATACAGTACTAAAGGGGTAAGGAGAGAGAGTAGTCAGTAGTCAGGCAAATGATCGCCAACAGAGTAAGGTATTGGTACTGCGCTACGATATATGGTGGATCTGAAAAACGAGTATAGCAGCAAGCAATATATACAGTACAGAAGGGGTAGAAAGAGTAGTCAGTAGTCAGGCAAATATTCGGCAACAAACACGGTCCTCGTACAAAGCAGGGTCAGCAATGGATAGAAATAACAACAGAACAATTTCAGCACGTATTAGCGATGCGGGAAGAAACTCCACAACAAGGCGCCAGGCCAGCGCGCCACTACGGGCAGTATTACAAAGTTGGTGCTAACTTAACCAGAGCTGTTGTAAACTTTACAACCCCATAGACTATAATGGTGCTGGTAAGTTTACAACATCTCTGGTTAAGTTAGCACCAGCTTTGTAATATAGCCCTACATTTTTAAAGGCCGGCGGCTCTGCGTGAGTATGCCTCGACACGCCCCGCCCCATCGTTACCCTGGAGACGCCGGAAGTCTTGGCGCACAGCCAGCCCGCTGCATCGCATTGCAGGAACCCCCCTGAGCAACCACCGGGACACCGGACATCACAAATACGATATGATGGAAATAATGGTATCTTTAGAAAGTCCATTTAATGGATGAGAAAAACGTTATATAATATGTGTGGGTTCCAAGGAGTAAGAGGAAAATTAGACCTAAACACAAACAGTGCAGAAACGTAAAAACAGCAGTGGGCACTTTCTCTGTCGGGAATCTACCAGTCTCTGAGGCCGAGTGGATTAGGGAAAGGAGTTGTGGGGCTAAAATCAGAGCAAAGAATTTGTAATAGCCATTCCTAAAGCCGTCAGGGCCTGGAGACTTATGAGAAGGTAGATTAGTAATGGCAAGCAGAAGTTCAGTCAAATTCACTTGGAGCCGTTAGGGTCATGGTCTGAGAGGAAGACAATCTAGAGCAGAGAGGTAATCGTCCATGATGTTCAGGGGCGGCGGAGTCTCCTGAGCATCAGCTCGGAGATTATACAGTCTATAATACTTCACCAGTTCATTACTGATTTCAAGGGGCTGAAACCCCCAAAACCAGTCACTAAATGGGATATACGGTAGTTTGCTTGGGTTCTTTCCTGTGCAACCAGTGAGCCAGAAGGCTTATTGCCAAACGCATAATACCTTGTATTCAATTCTGAAAGTAATATAGTCACTTGTGGTTCAGGTCAGAAAGATGATTTTGAGCGTCAGAGAGTACGTTCAGTTTAACCTGCGTGGGGTCTTATTTATTGGTCCGGGCTAGCTGGTTAATTTTGGCCAGGAGCTGAATGCGTTCAGAAATTCAGAATTTATTGAGTAGTCAGTAGACACATCAGGGGTATCGTTGAGAGTGAAATATTCCACCAGGCTCTGCTCAATTTCTGCCTTACTCAGCGGGTTAGACAGCAGAGACTCATTGAACCGCCACTGTGCCCTTCCGTTGGATTGATAGCTGTATCAGAGAGTAAGAAGGAGGGACGCGTGGTCAGACCATGTACTATCCAGAATCTGACAATCCTTTGTTTGCACTAGAGATGGTCCTTGTAATAGAAAAAAAAAAACCTATCCTGTTGTACGTGTTGTGGACTTTAAAGAAATCACGTTCGCCCGGGTGTAGCAGGTGCCATACGTCATAGATTACAGGATAGGAGAAGGTCAAAGAATTTAAGGCTATGGCGTATGCAGAATTTAGAGGGGTGGGGGGATTTGGGCGACTGGACATCACTAACCGGATCAGCACAGTAATTAAAATCTCCACAGATCAGAAGACTGCTGGTTAGTACCATCTGTACTTTGTGGGCATCAGCGACCTTGTCAACCGGAAAGCGACAAACCCCAGTCACCGAATCAATGTCAATGCCCAAAATCGTAAGGCAAACTGAAGGCCCCTCTGTTTTTTGCACAACAAACGTAACCCCAAACAATTGCGCCACCCTCTCAAACACCCGCAAAACCCTTAGGCTAATGTCAGATGAACGCAGTCTGAGCGCACTCTGCGTGCGTGCATAACGGACGAACGGACGAACTGACGGAAGATACTGTAGACACCACACGGTCGTTTTTTTTAACAGATGTAGAACAAAAAAAGGGAAATATGGGAATCAAAATTAATTATAATTAAAATACAGGTACAGTCAGCCAGACCATAAAAACCTCTGAGCGTCAACGTTTTGGACGCCACAGCTTAACGCACACAGGCCGCTACACGGACATGGCGCACTGTACGAGTCCGTCTTAGGCCCATGTCAGACGAACGCAGTGATCACATCCGTGTTGCCGCACATTTTAACGTCCGTCGTAGCATAAAATTATGATCAATAGAGACCCACACACGGAGTACGTCCGCAGAGACGTGTGGACGCACAACGCACGTGGCACCGGACGCAATTTAAGCTCGTGTCAGATGAGCGCAGTGTTCACGTCCATTTTTGCGCACATATTAACGTCCATGGTAGCATAGAATCATGAGCAATAGAGAACAACACACGAAGTGCGTCTGCACCGAATTGCGGACGCACAACGGATGCGGCAAACGGACGCAAGTTAGGCAAGAACGTCAAACCGCTAGGACAGACGCACAGAGTGCACCACGTCCGCGTAGCTTTGTGTGTGAATGATGAAACATAGTCAGACGAACTGCATTTTTGACAAAATGGTTTTTCATATCATGTATCAATTTTTTTCATTTTACATATTAATTTTATTTCCCATCTACATCAGTCAAAAAAAACGGACCGTGTGGTATCTACAGTATCATCAGTCAGAAAGTACGTCAGTTGTGCACGGACGCACAGTGTGCTCAGAATGCGTTCGTGTTTATGCAGAATGCATTAGTCTTAGCGGTTTTACGTTCTTGCCAACCTTTCGTCCGTTTGCCACGTGCGTTGTGCGTGCGCATTTCAGTGCGCATGTACTTTGTGTGTGTGTCTCTATTGATCATGATTCTATGCTACGACGGACGTTAAACTGTGCGGTAACACAGACGTGATCACTGCGTTCATCTGACGCGGGCCTAAGCCATTCCCCCACACCCCCGGCCCCATGCAAAGGAAATCATCAAATCATCACAACAGCAGAAGACCCCGCTTCCCTGTGCACTACTCATTCCAAAAAAAAGCTGAATCTCTCTAAGTAAGAGCAGGACAGCGAGCGCCCCATGGACAGGCACAAATCAACAAAATAGAAACCTTCGAACCTGCATCCCAAGAGGTGATTGCTGTCCCAAACTAATAGGCAACAAGTGGAAAGCAGACTCCACATCCACCACCATACATACACCGCCACCAAACCAGGCCCCTACCAAGCAACGCAGACAATGACAGCATCCCTGGAAGCGAGGGAGCGGCCACAGGGACAACACTCTCCACGTGCGAAGATCCATCCCATGTGCAGCCACAACAGCAGGCGCCCTAGTCTCAGGAACATCACAGCCCTCTGTTCAAAATATATTCAAAATGTCCAGGGTGTTGCGGTGTAAGTAAACAGAATACGGACATGAACAACAGGAGGGACTGATAAGATGGAAAACCATCTCGTTGAAATATATCACAATATATAACCTGATACATGTAAATAAATGCATCTGTCTCTGCTATGCTTTATATGATAACCATTATGCAAATCCATGTAGATAAATGCATTTGCGTCTGCATATATAACAACCACTTAAAGAATACGTACACATTGCCGTACACAAAAAAGTGTTAAAAAGCATTTACGAAGATAAATCAAATAGGCTTGTTCCTGTGTCAGATTCTCCTCTTACTTACACACAAGGATAACCACTCTAGTAGCTAAGGATTCTGGGAGCTATGGACCGTGCGGCGGTCACGGTTATTTCTTAACAGGATCACAGGGAGAATTAGGGAAATTCCTATTAGAACAGACTAAACCAAGGTTTTCTGAGAATCGTTTATTTATCTTCCTGGGCTCATGACATCGTTCAAGATATTGTTGACCCTAGTGAGATAAAATATGTAAAGCAAGAGGTTATTGCCAAGTTGCGCAATAGGAAACATGTTTCTGTGCCATGAGAAAGAGCATTATATGCCAAAGCCTGTCAAGTATGTCAAGCATCAGCAAACTTAAGGTTATAGGGCAAGAATTGATTGAATGCAGGTTTTTGGAAATGTACGTCGATGACACGTAATTGTTGGGCATGTGCCCTACATAGACCTTCATGTTAAGAAAATGTATAAAAGCTTGGGCGAGACAACGCCCATTGTCATTTGCCTGTATTGAATGACCCAATGCATTGAAGCGAATAAACCATATATATATAACTATTGAAATCTACTCTGACTTGTGAGTCTCTACTTTCGAGGTGTATCTTTACAGCACCCTGGAATGTGAATCAGCTTGAAAAGTCTTCACACTCGCCCGAGAGGAGGACAGGCTTAGCCAGTTACAGTTACAAGCATTTATAAAGTGCCAACAAATTCCTTAGCGCTGTACAAAGGGAGAAACAGAATAAGAAATATACATACACATTACACACACAGAACAGTAGGAAAGAGGACCCTGCTTGAGAGTTTACAATCTAAGAGGAGAGGTGTGACACATTAGGTGAGGGTGAATAGAGTACAAAAAGTAGCAGGTGCGAATGTGAGCTGTATGGGAAGAAGGAGCAAGAAATTAACAATAGGGGATTATGGAGTGGGCCGATGGGCTTCTCTAAAGTAATGTGTTTTCAGAGACTTCTTGAAGGACTGGCCTGACGGGGAGAGTCTGTTGTTGTGGGGGAGGGAGTTCCATAGAAAGGGGGCAGCTCCGGAGAAGTCTTGAAGATGAGAGTTGGGTGTGCGGGTACGAGGAACTGATGGCATCAGATCATTGGCAGAGCGAAGTGGTTGGGACTTGATGTACCTGCTAATAAGGGAGGAGATGTAGTCAGGAGCACCGTTATGGAGAGCTTTATATGTAAGCACCAGTATATTGAAATGGATTCTAAAGGAAACAGGGGGCCAGTTTAGAGATTGACAAAAGGTGAGGTGTGAGAGGTGCAGTACCGAGGAGAGACGGAATCGGAAGCGACGACGCTTAAGAATTTTTCCTGATTGAGCAAGAAGCAGAAAGTTGGGGGAGTTCCCTGTGTTCCCATTTTGTTGCTGGGATTGGGTTTCAGGTCAGATATGTGGAGCAGGAAGAAGAAAGCTGGGAGGAGTTTCCTTTGTTCCTAGTCCGTTACTGGGATTGGACTCAGGGCAGATAACAGAAGGAGGAGGGGTAGAGGTAGCAAAAACGGGAGTGCACGATGCTGAAAATCACTTTAACCTTTTTTCTTTCTGGCCAGCTAACTCCATTTTACCATCACCATCATCATATGAAAACCAACGACTAGATAAGTATTACTGGCTGTATCAATCTGTTATGTATTCTCTATTATTATAGTCTGCTAAATATATATATTCCTAGTTCTATTATTACTTGGATAAATAGGTGCAGGTTTTCCATTGTATTGATTTGTAGGTTTTATTTAGTAGATGCTTATTGATATTCATTACACTTTGCAATACTGTATTCCCTTGTTAATTTTGTGTAGTATCTGCGTGATAGTAATTATGAATAGATTAATTGTTCTGGTATAACTCTGCCAGAATTCAGTGATTTGTTGTTTTGTATGTTATTAGGTGCATTTGGATTCAGTAATTTTGCCTGGGTCTGTCTGAGGATTGCTGTGCCTTATAGTTAAAGTGCTCACTCTAGCAAATGACTGACGGTCAATTTTAAGATACTGTAAAAAAACGGAGTGGGACTCCAAACAGCCAGGTGTATAATCTCTTTCTTTAATCGTGGGAAAGCAGTCTAATCCATAAGAAGTGACGTTTCGGTCATGACAGCCTTAATCATACTAAAGTGTACATAGACTCCACTCCCCTATATATACAGATTTCTTCAATTAGATCCCCACACATGCAAGTCATTAATCAATTCATATGGTAATTCCACTTCTAATCATGCTGTTTTTTTGCTTCTAAGTGCAGAATACCTTAAAGACATTTAAAAAACCACACATGCATGTGTGGGTAGAGGGGATAACAACAAACATAAATAAACAACAAAAAATAAAATAAATGACCTTGTTTTTGTGACTAGAGGCTGGAGAACCCTATCCAGGAAGACCAAAAATAGGCTGTAGCGCGGAGTCCGTGCTAGCCACAATCGGCCTCCCTGGTGGGTTCTCCAGACTCTTATGTATCTTGGGCAATGTGTAAAAGACTGGTAAAATCGCCTGTTCCTTGATCAGATATTTCAACAAATCCTCATCTATTACCATATTATCAAATGCCTCCTTCAAAATACTGTGAATATCTTCCTCTCTCTTGATAACCGCACCAAAATTACTAATCGCATAAGTATCAGCATCACATAGTTGTCTCATCACCTCCTTGATATAATCCACTTTATTCAGAACCACAATAGCCCCGCCTTTATCGGCGGGCTTCACTATAGTGTCCTTATTCTACTGTAATCCTTTCAAAGCCACCCGTTCTGTATGAGTCAAATTGGGAAATTTGCCCCCAATCTGTCCAAGATCCTGTCAATGTCTTGAAAGATGAATTGTGCAAATATATCTATAGGAGGCGTAGATGGTGGTGTAAATACACTTGTGTTCCTTAGTCCATATCCTCTAGCACAGAATAGTGTATTTTCACTCCTCACAACGAAATTATCCTCTTTATTATGAAAATATACCTTAAATTTTATATTCCGAAGGAATCTCTCCAAATCAATATGCAATGAGAAGGAATCTACATCTATAGTGGGACAGAAGGAGAGGCCTTTCCTCAGTACCTGTTCCTCGACGTCTGTTAATACATAGTCCGAGATGTTAATCACTGCCGACGGCGCGTTGGATTGTACATCCTGGGATGGTATGTTTTCTTTAGCCGAGCCGGATTTTGCCTTACGTCGAAGTCTGTATCTCTTTCTCCTCCTCCTCCTTCTGTTCCGCGGTGTCCTGCCGTTAAAAAAGACACCCTATTATTCGTAAACATTTGATCATCCGATGTTTCTAAATCTGTGTCTGTGGATATGTTCGTGTTTTCTTCTACTCCTTCCCTCCTTCTAGGATGAGTTATATGTCGGGCCCCCTGTTGTCTTCTAAAGGCTGGCCTATACGACAAATCCCTGGAATGCCATTTATATACACGACCCTTTGAATAGTCTTCAAGATCCCGGACAAATTTCACTCTTTTCCTCTCCTCAATATCTCTCCGTATGATATCCATTTTTTTATTTAGCTCTGACTGAAACACCTCCAATGTTTCTAAAGATATAGTATCTTTTAGTTGAATTTCTAACGCAGTTATCTCAGATTCCAGCGTAATCAATTCCTTCTGTAGTTGTTCTATTGTGAGTAACATAAGATCAAAGGAGCATTTATTTAAAATCAATTTGAATCTCTGACAATATGCTGTATCATCCGCAAAAAGAGTCGGTCTCAGTCTAATCCTTAAACCCCGAGGTAATCTTTTAACTTCAAAATATTCTTTCAATGTTATGCGGTGGAGTTTACAGCTCACCAAACACCCGTTGGTCTTCTCCAGTTTTGTTTTCGTCAAGGTTTCCCATGGGGCAACAAAGGAAACACTCCTCAGTCGTGGAGGCACCCACAATCCGCTCCGCATCTTCTGCAGTATAAGAAAAGACCCCCTCTAGGGTAGATGATTCTTCTCCCATCTTCAATACAATTCCCCCGTGAGTGTCTGTTCCACTCGATACTTCCGGGTTCCAGGGCTTCTAGCACGTGATCACAGCAACGGCCAATACTAACAATGTCCACACATGCTGTGATCGCACTATATCGGGAGCCCTCCACACCAGCGCGAAGTCGCCGCTCAAAAGGGATGCCGAAATACCCCTAACATACCCCTAACGGAGTGGGACTCCAAACAGCCAGGTGTATAATCTCTTTCTTTATTCGTGGGAAAGCAGTCTAAACCATAAAAAGTGACGTTTCGGCCATGACAGCCTTAATCATACTAAAGTGTACACAGACTCCACTCCCCTTTATATACAGATTTCTTCAATTAGATCCCCACACATGCAAGTCATTAATCAATTCATATGGTAATTCCACTTCTAATCATGCTGTTTTTTGCTTCTAAGTGCAGAATACCTTAAACACATTTCAAAAACCACATATGCATGTGTGGGTAGAGGGGATAACAACAAACATAAATAAACAACAAAAAATAAATATTAACCTCTTAACCCCTTAAGGACGCAGGGGTGGCGCCCTTAAGGTGTTTAAATTTGCCTGTGAGGCGTACTGTGTGATTCATTTTTCATTCAGATTTCAATCATTTAAAGAGTGTAAAAAATGTTTTCCCCATTTTATCATCCAAACCTTTGTGGGTTATATATTCTATAGGGCATTTTTGTTAAAAAAAAAGTGAAATGGGATCCTGTTACTGCATTTTTCTGAGAAGATATACAATTTTAACCAAAAAATGAAAGAAAAAAAATGAAATATTTCCCTTGTGTTTTGGAAAATGTTTTTTTTACGAATACTATGACTATGTATAAAACACGGACCTTGCTCCCAGCGTGAGAAATGAGAAGGTGAGTAATAACAGTGGTATTGCTCATTTTATACGTGACAAATGAACAATGCCATCGCTTTGGAACTAAAAATAAATTTATTTTCTTTTAGATTTTACATGGTCAGGTTTGGTATTAATGCAAATGCCAGACTCTGCCCTGTCCAATGACACCTCACTTGACCTTGTGCGGTGTAAAGATTAGTGACGCAGGGGTCCAAAGATCCCCGCAGTGCTCTTCGCTGCAGTGCGGTGGTTTAGGTTTTTGATGGTACAATCCATTGTTATGAATTGCTACATCACCCATCACCTCCACACTTGTTGGTGACATGAGAAATATGCTGGTTAGTTCGCGCAGCATCATTATTTACTTTATAATTGAAAAGGGAAAAATATTACTGTTGGAAAGAAAAAGAAAAAGTAAATATTTATTATTTTATTTTTGTTACTTAAAACCTGTCATGTCTGGTATCACTGGAAATGCCATGCTCTGGCCTTTCCAGCGATACCTTATTTGACCCTGTAGCTTCTATGGAGTTGGAGATACATGGGTACAAATGCAGACATAGTTATCCTTTCTCTGGGCCTATTCTGAGGCATGGGCCTGGAGCTGCTGCTCCATCTGCCCCTATGTTAATCTGGCCCTGATCTTTCCCACTCGTACCATCATCATAAGAAAGCCTGGGAGTGGATGAGTATTAAGTGTACCAATTCTGCGAATTTGTCTCTATTTTGACATTATACTATATGAGTGTGTGTGTAATCTATTTGGCTAAATACGTGCTAATTTACCCGTTGTAGTGATTTGCATTTTTTAGCTAGAATATGCTCGTTGATATTTGCTTCACTTTGTAATACGTAATCAAACCTTATTATTTGTATAGTCTGTATGATCTTATAAACATAGGTAATCAGTGACCGCATGGCTGGCGGCCATCTTAAGCCTCAATAAGTCACATGGTCTGCTGTCAATGAGGAAGTGCTGCAGCAGTAACTGTCCTTCTGTTTTAAGCTTATGTAGTGCTCACTCCCGGAGGAGCCGCTGAATTAACCTCGGGTTAGTCTCACCGCACTACAGAATAAATATACACCAGCACTGTTGTGGATTTTTATAGATTATATTCTTTACTGATCCCAATAAAGCATCATATATAACGTAGATATGGTATTTAAACGACAGGATTTCATAACGCAGGAAAAACACGCGGCGGCAAAAGAAAAAAAGATTAACCCCCTCAGTTCTGGAGTGTAAGTCCCGTGAATAATAGCTCAAAAATGTGTATGTGTATTGTCTCAGGTACCCGGGTACTGTATTCAACTGGCCAGTGAATGAAACAACAAATCTTCGACTAGTCACGTTGGGGCCCTGTGGATTTAAACAATTCTGCAGCGTGCGTTTCTTATTTTTGGAACTGCGGCCTGCGAGGGCTCTCACCCATCCGATAGACAATCTGTTCAGCACCCGATCAAGGATTTTCTCCGCTGTGTACTGGGACTCTGTGCCACCGGATCTGCTCCCTGCTTGTCCGATCTCCACATTGTGTACAACGATCTACCGCCTGCATGCCCAATGGATCATCGCGGTCTCCTAACTCGGGGTCCAGCCGGAACCAGATTATACTTCAGACCTCTCAGCGGTGCGTAGGTAGGTCTCTGCAGGGTCACCGTCCCGATCTCCAGCACCAGCGAGGCAGCGCCTGTACTCTGGCCTGGTCACGATCCCTGGCAGTTTCACGTGCGTCCTCCACCTTTCACCGCTCAGCTCACTCTGCCTCTCCCCTGCACGAGGCTGCTGATCTCTTTTCTCTTCCTACACCACCCACTTCCTGTACTGACGCAAAGCATGATGGAAATTGTAGTTCAGAGTTTGTCCAGCAAGTCCATATGTCTCTATCTCCCTCTGGTGGTCATAATAGTTAAATGCTGCAAAACACAGTCTTTAAAGCAGCGCTACACTTACATTTGCGCAACTAAATTAATCCACATTGTTTCTGCCAGACTTATGAATATATAACAATTACTAACCAAATACACATCTAAATGCGTCGGTTATAATTTCTGAAGAGGCTTATCAACTAAACAGTGATTTTGTATGTTAGCAAATGCTGTTTCATTATTTTGGTTAGGTTGATTTAACTTCGGGCCTATAGATTAATATACTAAGCAAGAAACCGTTTCATTGGTGGACGTGGGTTAAAGACTTTCACATGTGTAGCCACGTACTATTGGTAAAAGATTCCAGGGCTGGTGAGTCTTAAGATGGAGGATGTAAGGGATTTTATATCCAAAATTATAAGTTATTGAAATCGTCAATTCATTGATTGCCTCTTCCCCAATTGTCCTCAGGCCATCTGTCCCAACCCCCCCTTGTGCCTGTTAAATCCTGCTCTGCTGTATGGGAGACCCCACCCGGCAATACCCTGAGGCAAATTCCTTATTACCTCTTTCTCTGTGACATTGGTTATCACATCAGCTCTTCCATTTTGTATGTAAAGGCATATATACTCCTGACTGTTGATGAATACAATTACAGTTTGAAGGACATAGCAAGTTGTCAGTGTCTCATTTTGCACAAACGCGCACTCATCAATGCCTGGGTACAGCAAATCCTGACCGGTAACAGAGATGGGGGGACACGTGGAGAATGGAGATGGGAAAGGAGAGCCGTTCAGACCTAACAGAATGGTGTCAGTCTAAGTGGGGATTACATGCTCAGGTAAGTATTTTGTGTTCTATTACCTGTGTATTGTGATCCTGAACTCTATGCCTCCAAAACAACTCTCTCTGTTGCCTCTAATTTCTCTGTCATCTAGTCTCTATCATGGAAAGTGCCTTCTATGTGGAATATTGGATCATGTGGTATATTGGATCAGGGCTTAAATTTGCTTTGAAGTTTAAAAGACAGTTTTTTCTTATGGTAATAAGTGAGTGATAGTCTCCAGTCTCTGCCTCCCTCACTAATATTACAGTTTGAAATGTGTGAATATCTTCGAATCCTCAGAAAAGTTATTAGTAGGGTGACTATTCATACCCAAAGCTTAAGTAAATCTGTATTTTGTGTTCTGTGTATACAGCGCTCTGTATAAGATGCTCTCTGTACAAGGAGCTCAGCACATTTCCATCAATATGACCTGCTTTTCTTATTGCTCTCTCCGTTTTGCATGCTGTGCTCTCTGCACACTCTATACTGCGTCTACATACTGCCTCTGTTCTGTATAACAGTCTCTGTATAATGTGCTTTATTGAAGTTTGAGACAAAAGCTGCGAGGCATAACTGTAAACCTGTGCTGTGCATCTGTAAAGATAAACATCAGGGCTATATAATAGGATTGCTGTGCTTTAAACAAAGAAGAAGAAAAAAGATATACTCTGGGTCATCTTATGTGTCACAGGGAGAATGAAATGAAAGCTATACATTGCATATACTTACACGGTTTATGGCTTTTATTTTCTTTAATTGCATAATGGTTTAGATAGAGTTGTGTTATATTTAGCAGTTAAATATTGCTGCAGAGACTTAGCAACTAAATTGTGTTGTAGAAGTTCTGTTTTTACATATAACCTTCCTGAATACCGGATATTGCTTTGTTGTGGATGCTATCAAGTGCATTTGGGGCTCTGTACAATTTTGCTTGTTCCAAGCACATGTCTGTCCACCATTTTAGGATGCAGCATAGCAACCACGTGTCGGTCATTTTAAGCCAAGGGCTGGTGGCCATCTTGGTGCTTAATGCAGTCAGTAACATGTGCTCAATTAATTGTACAACCTTTGGTGCCCATGATTCATCTAAAGCAAAGCAATCTATTTTAAAAGGCATATCGCGCAGGATTATCACCTGAAACGATATTCGGAACCAAAACAAATGGCGAGGGTTGTTAGATATTAATTCTACTAATGATATACTCTGCTAATTGTCTCTCTGAGTACCTGTTAACATTGACCATTAATCTAGTCTGGTCTTCTCTGCATCTAGGCCTTTTGCTCATGATTCCTAATTCTGCTTTTAATGATGATCTTTATTCTGCTGTCGCAGCTAAAATTGTTTTTCTGTACCTTGATCATTTCTGCTCATCTCATCTATTGACATAACTTAATTTGACCGAGCCGATTATTGATTTGTTCCTAAAGACGAGTTCATGTCGACCTGACCAATGTTAATTGATAACTTGCTACGTGCGGTGATGGCATTCACTATTAATTAATCTAAGCCCCATCTTTTAATATACTTTAATGCAATTAATCTATGCAATATATGTTTCTGATTGGTGAGCTGCGTCTCACCCGATATTGTACCACCCTGTGTCCTCCCCATTCCTCCCCTTTTCTTTTCCTGTATCCTCCCACCTGAATCCTTTAAAAGACCTATCTCAAGAATAAATCAATAGAATGATTGCACATGAGATACTGCTTGTTCATGTCATTCCTTCTCCGATCGATCGCGTGGCAGCTGATACATTGAAGGCGAGGTGTCCAAGATAGGTGTCGGGAGAATATTAACAAGGATGTCTACCTGATAACTGGACATAATATAAGTGAGTTTAAATAAGCCTGTGTTTTCACCAGTCTGCTTAAAATCGCCGCAGATTTAGAAACTAACCATTTTAACCCCTTAGTGACCGGGCGGTTTTACACAAATCCGTCTTTTAGTGACCGCTGCTGTTTTTACGTTTCTGCGCTGTTAGTGTTTAGGTCAAATTTTCCTCTTACTCGTTTATTCAACCCACACATATTATACACCCTTTTTCCCGCCATTAAATGGACTTTCTAGAAATACCATTATTTCCATCATATCCAATAATTTACTATAAAAAAAATATGAAATATGATGAAAAAATGGTAAAAACACACTTTTTCGTAATTTAATCCCCAAAATCTACAACCACCCAAAAAGACCCCGGCTAAATAGGTTCAAAATTTTGTCCAGAGACTAGAAATACCCAATTTTTACATGCGTTTGCTTTTTAACCCCTTCACTGCTGAGACAGTTCACCTATGTGCGCTGCGCTCATTCTGACCATTTTGTGCTAATTATTTTTAGATGACAGCCTAGGTCCTATTTAATTAAACTCCCCCCAGACAAAAATTTTTTTTTAAAAAAAAACATTTTTTATTTTATTTAATTTTTTTATTATTTTTTTTATTATTATTTTTATTTTGTTTTAAAACCAAACCTGGTCATGTTTGGTATCATTGGAAAGGCCATAATCAGGCCTTTCAAATTATGTCAAATATGACCATCTAGCTGCCATGGATCGGGAGATATGGGGATCTTAGGATCCCCTTATCTCTACATGGCAGCTAGATGGTTAACTGGCCCACTGACATCCTCACACATATGGTGAGGTTGTCAGTGGGTGGGGGGGACCTGGAGGCTTGGCTGACATCCAAGATGTCAGCCCCCCTCCAGGTTCGAATCCCGTTTTGGCGCCAATTGGCGCCGAAACGTGATCCGGCAGCGAAACAGTTAATGCTATACACCACTGAAACAGCGGTGTAAAAAGCATCTCCCTAGCTGCAATGGTTGGGGAGATAGAGGGCTCCGAAGGAGCCCCCCCCCTCCCCTCCATTGCTTTGCATGGGGACGCCTGCTGATGACGTCACCACGCAGCGTGGCGACGTCATCAGCCTCACCTGCCCATGTAAATCACATGGGCAGGCTTCCTCCCTGCCAGATCGCCGAGGGATCCAGCGAGGGAGGTGAGTATCAGGCGGGAGGGGGATTAGGCGCCGCTGACGTACCCTGTACGTCCGCTGGTCTAAGGGAGACCTGTGGACAGGACGTACAGGGTACGTCAGGGGTCCTTAAGGGGTTAAATGTGATAAAAAGCCTGACCGTTAACCCCTTTAATGCTGAGCACCCTGTAGGGAAAAAAAGTTACGTCTTTAATGTTATGGTCATGTTGGATATCTTTGGAAGAGCCAAGCTCTGCTCTTCCCAATGTCACCTTGATCGATCATGTGCGATGCACAGGCACCAAGATGCAGTGCTCCAAATGACCCCTATGCCATCTGGCTGCAGAGAAGCAGGCAGCGCAGCCCCTCCCTCCCTTCTTGTGGCACGCTGATCCAGCAACTCCTATCACTGGGCCTGGCAGGGTGCAGCTGCTAGGGGTCAGGGTGAGGAGCTGTTGGGGGACAGGGGGAACTATTGGGGTTTGGAGGGAACAGAGAACGACTATGTCCCTCTGCCTGTATTATACCTGTGGGGGAGCAGTGGGGGAAGCTGTCCCAGCCCATCAGCATGTACAGCTAGCAGAAAGTGCAGGGAGAAAGTGGGGTGGGGCAATTGACAACATGTGGCCGAAACCCCTAGAGCTGCTGGACAGATGCTATACAGAACTGCATGTCCAGGGCGTCGGCACAGGCATTTAAAATTCCTATAGCCAATTGCCAACAGTAAATGGGCTGACAAAAGCCCAGGAGCCAGGTGCAAATTCTAGTTGCCATTACGACCTGATGTCTGGGATTTGTCAAGCCCTGCATTAGATGAATGAATGAGTAATCCCAGAAGCTTCATGTGTGTATGTTTGTTATTCTGTCTCCCCATTCTGCAGCGCTATAGAACTTGTCATCTGAAACAGAAGCCAGGAAACTGGATAAAGTGAAAACACCTTCACACACATTACTGCCCCTCTTATAATTTTGCTTATTCTGTTGGACTTTGTGTTAGGGTAGCACAAGTCAGGATGGGTCAGGAACAGTCCTTGTGCTAGGGCAGCAGAGAACTGAGGCCAGGCCAGGAATAGGAATAGTCCTTGTGCTAGGGCAGCACAGGACCAAGAATAAGGAAAGGACAATCTGTAGGGATCAGTAAGGGTCCAAAGAGGACTCTGGATCACCAGCACTAGTGCCACGCCTGCTCCTGCGTTGCAAGCTGATAAGATCCTCCAGATACAGAGTACAGTTCTAGGGTAGAACGTCTTGTGGTGTCTGGGCATCCGTATCACAGTTGTGCAGTCATACTATCTAGATATGCATTTGGTGTTGTGCATGATTTCGGAGACATGGAAACGTAGAAATGTGTTTTTGTTTTATTAATTAATTTTCTTTCTTTTACATGACGAAAAGAGAAAAATCCAATAGATCAAGAGATTAATAACGTGCAATAACGTGCATATTTGTGTATACAATCCCTTACCAAGGCTGATCTCTTCGGATATCTAATGATTTGGAAAAAGATTCCTTTGGTCTCTCTTTTTCCAAAAGGGGGATATTGTGGGCTTACCGAGATCAGCTGCATTAACTTCCACTTACCCCTACCGCTCTGAGAAAGAGAGGAGGGGGGTCGATGCTTCCTTTTATTTTTGTTAAGGTTTGTGAAGTTTTTAGAAAATTTTAAGTATTTGTGAATGTTGATAGAAGGCGATCAGTGTCTGGCTGTGAGTGACGAACATGACGGAAGCCAGTGAATAGAAAGTGATGGAAGGTGATTGAAGGTGAATAGAAAGTGTTGGAAGGTGATTGAAGGTGAATAGAAAGTGATGGAAGGTGATTGAAGGTGAATGGGGAGTGATTAGCCAAGGAAGTCGTTTTTTTGCTATGTTCGACTGTTGTTTCATCCTGCTTGTCTAGTTTCTTCCTTGTCTATTGTATGTCATTCTTAGAGAGATATTGGCACACTATGGAAGTGCCTTTGCTGAACGTTACAAGTTTACATGTTTTTCTTTACAGCGATAACTATATTTATTTATTTATTTATAAAGGATTTTACCAGGAAGGATACATTGAGATTTCTCTCGTTTTCAAGCATGTCCTGGGTAAGTTTTAACGTTGCAAGTTTTAAACCCTGACAGGTTATTAACATTTGTTCAAGGCTCTTTAATTTAGGTTAAAATTGCCCGAGTAACGCATGCCAACGCTCTTTGCAGCTGATGCT
The DNA here is from genome assembly GCA_009667805.1 of Leptobrachium leishanense. Lineage (NCBI taxonomy): Eukaryota > Metazoa > Chordata > Amphibia > Anura > Megophryidae > Leptobrachium > Leptobrachium leishanense. Next base: position 164,320,565 of record CM019065.1, read on the forward strand.
GATCAAGCTAGATGGAAGATCATTCATTTGATATCAATATCGATATAGCTATTGAAATTGAAGGAAATTTACTCAAACACACATCATCATTACACATTGCAATGTTCCGCTTCCTTTACCGGATACCAAGATCAATAACAGAGTTTACCAGACACCGGGCAATAAAACATTCTAACAAAAGGAGTTGTATTTCCTCTTAAATTAATATGAAAAAAAAAGAAAAACACAGAACCTTACATCTTTATGTTCAGAAGAATCATCACTGTGCTGTTCTCAGAAGGATATTCTACACCAGATACCTGAATGTTTGTTCTAAGTGATGAATACTTTGTATTCTAATATTTCATATCGTATATTATTATGTGATCTCAATTCTTATTTTTCAGGAGTAAGTAAATGCCCTGATATATTTATGATAGTGCAGGTCGCATTCACTAAAAACTGGAGTTAGAGTATTTTCAATAATGTACTCAGGAAATCATAATGGTCTTTTAATTTAGCTGTCCAAAATAGTCTTATGATAATACATCCAGTATTAAATAGAACATAATATATTATTAAACAGGTGGTTAAACTAGTCCCATTACTGTGAATAAAATATAAATAATGTTTTAATACGTCTAATGGTGATCTCAGCGATAATGAATTAATAGCTTTAACTTAATGTTACACCTAAAATGACTAAATTCTTTATATAAACCAGGTGTAAAGGAAGGAATTGCGGGAAGATTTCAGTTGGTTTTATTGAGAATTATTTGGTTGCTGATTATATTTACCATATATTTTGATGGAATTTTATTTTACTGGAAATGTTTTGCTTAATTGACCACTAAACAAGAACAGAAGTTTATAGAAATATTTTGTTACTAAATGGGTGTAGGACGCACGATGGCTGGTCTTCGGGCTAGAGTTGCGCATATACTTTTTTTATAATGAACTGAGTCAGATGTAGTATTACCCTGCGGGTTATATACAAAAGAGGCTGCATGAGGTCCATATCCTGAGGGAGGTTTGGGTTTTTAGTTTTATTGGCCTCCTTCGGAAATTATTAGTGTATAGTATCTGTGTTTCTTTTTGCTACACTAACATGCTCGTCTCTGTTGGAGTTGTGTGGTTGTCTGAAAGATGAGTGAATCTGTTTACTTGTCCCCTCTCAGCCTGTCCCCAACTGTTTTCCTTTTGCTATGTTGGCGTTTGCCATTGTTTTCATCATCATCATTTTTACCGAGAGTCATCAAGTACCCGCTGACTGAGTCCTGAGTGGATTGTGGACAGATCACAGGTGAGGCACGGCCAGCATACAAAGACCACTACCTAGAGAGGTCCAGTGGGAGCTCAGGTCCTCTCGTTTCCATGACACACACGGTCACTATGATGATTATGAACTCACAATGAGATGTCACTGAGAGCCGATTGTCCGCCCAGTACAGATAAGGACATTTCTGCTGGTTTGATGTCGATGCCACCTTCTCCTGACTGCTGAGTATCCACCCTCAAAGACTCCACTCTGAAACTCAAAATCGCCTACACTGGGAAACAACAATATTTTTCCTCTTTTCTTCAATAAGACTGTGTCCTCATTTTTGTTACGATAACTCCCTTAGATAAGGCTGAGAGGGTGAATTAGGAGAATGAGAATGCATCTTCTGTGAGTAGGTGCATGCATGACGTTTGTGGAGTGAATCTTAGTACAAGGAAACACAGATAAAGATCTGACTCATGACAATTAGTATCAATGCTTACTTTTTACTATAATTAGGTTACGTAAATCATTCTTTTCTTGTTTAGTGGAATTTATTTGGGAATTAGAATTTAACTAGAACCCATGGACTAAGTGTCTGATGGATTTGACTGCATTTTTTGGTCTGGGTTCATGGTTCGGTTCCTTGGGGATGAAAATCCTTAACATAGTACCATATATAGTAATGCTTCTGCTTTTCCTAGTAATTATGTACAAGGTAATATGGTTATAGTGAAATGTTACTCCCTCCTGCGAACCCTGACCCATACTGCACCCCTGCTTGCTTTCCCCTATATAGTGGGATGCCTGACCAGGTCCTGAGCCTGGAAGGGAAGCCGACGGTCCTTTGGACCCATGAATGATTTGTATGGGAAGACCCCGAGTGAACTATCCCATGGACACTATTCTCACCTTATATTTTGTTATATTTATTGGTTGTCACTTTTTGTGACAAAAGAAGGGATTGTAAACGATTTTATATCCAAAATTATAAGTAATTGAAATCGTCAATTCATTGCTTGCCTCTTCCCCAATTGTCCACAGGCCATCTGTCCCAACCTCCCCTTGTGCCTGTTAAATCCTGCTCTGCTGAATGGGAGACCCCACCCGGCAATACCCTGAGGCAAATTCCTTATTACCTCTTTCTCTGTGACATTGTGTACACGTGGCAGTCTCTGATTGGTTATCACATCAGCTCTTCCATTTTGTATGTAAAGGCATATATACTCCTGACTGTTGATGAATACAATTACAGTTTGAAGGACATAGCAAGTTGTCTGTGTCTCATTTTGCACAATCGCGCGCTCATCAATGCCTGGGTACAGCAAATCCTGACCGGTAACAGAGATGGGGGGAAACGTGGAGAATGGAGATGGGAAAGGAGAGTCGTTCAGACCTAACAGAGGATAAGGAGAATGGAGTAAGGGTTTTTTAAGGAAGGCTTCGAGATACTGATTAGGGGTGAAGCGAAGGGGGGTAGATAAGTAAAGCAGCTGAAATCAGCATATGAACTACCAGAAATCTTGAGAGAAAAGTGGGGGAAGGAGGTGCTGTTAGGTAGAATGGCTGGTCCTTTGGAGAAGTCCCCATTTAGCTTAACCCAGAGGGCAGTCGGGGAACGAGGCTGTAACGTGGGGGTTCCTGTCCACGTGCAGACTTTTGTTATAAAGAACATGGTTAGGTTGATCGGCAGTGAAATATGCGGCCCTGGCACGTGGAGAGGCGATAGAGGGGGAGGGTCTGTAGGTTAGGGGGTCTGGTTGGTGTTTTTTCGGCCAAACTCAGGTGACTCCTGGTTTGCAGATCCTCTCGGCCTGCTATTTGCTATAAAGAGAGCAGCGCGTGGTCACGCTAGCTTAGCCACGTGGGGCCGGCCGTTATTTTTGGCAATGCTTGTGGTGCATTGCAGTTGCCAGTGTTATCTGGCTGGATTTCTGGTACCAGTGTTATCTAATGTTACCTATTTTGAGAAAGCGAGGATCGCTTAGAATTCTGCCATAAAGGCAATGATTCTGGCCTTAATTAATAAAACAAACCGCCAATACTTTGTCGTGTGTTTTATTTATGGGGAGAGCGGGGGGTGGGGGTGAGGGGTGGGTGCTTGGTTTTTGGAGGGAATTAGGGTAATTTAAGAAAGAGGAAGTTGTAAAATAGAAATAAGGGTAAAATTCTCATGAGTCTGGCACAGGCATTCGTAACAGACTGCTGAGGGAGAATCTGGGATCTTTTAAGAGAAGGAGGTCACAGTAGTCAAGATGGGAGATAAGAGCTTGAATGAACATTTTAGTAGAGTCCTGATTAAGAAAAGGACGGCTACGTACAATGTTTTTTAGGTGGAAGTAGCAAGATTTGGTTAGAGACTGAATTTGAGGAGTACAGGATAGATTGCAGTCCAAGATGACCCCTAGGCAACGAGCCTGAGAGGTAGAAGTAATGGTGGCACCATTCACCTGAATGGAAATGGGTGAAAGAATGGAGGATTTACAGGGAGGGAAGACGAAAAGTTCAGTTTTAGAGAGATTGAGTGTTAGGAAACAGGAAGTCATTCAGTCGGAGACAGTCGATATGGGGAGGAAAGGTAGATTTGGGTGTCGTCAGCATAAAGATGATATTGGAGTCCATGGGAAGAAATGAGGTCGCCCAGAGAGGCAATATAGATTGAGAAGAGTAGGGGGCCCAGAACAGAGCCTTGTGGCACCCCAACAGAGAGAGGAAGCGGTGGTGAAGAGACACTGAAGGAACGAAGAGAGAGAGACAGGAAAAGAGAACCAGGAGAAAGCTGTGTCACTGAAGCCAAGATGACACTGTGTGAGGGGCAGGAGAGAGTGTTGAACAGTGTTGAAGGCAGTGGAAAGGTCGAGAAGAATAAGCAGGGAGAAGTGACCTTTGGTTTTAGCAGCAACTAAATCATTAGTCACCTTGGTCAGAGCAGTCTCAGTGGAGTGCTGGGAGCGAAAGTCGGACTGGTGTGGGTCAAGTAGAGAGTTGGCAGCAAGAAAACTGGTGAGCTGGTTATAGACTGTGACGGAAACGCTCTCTTGTCCACCTGTCCTGCTGTCCAGACACTCCCTCGTTGCGGTCAGCCCGGCTACTAGGAACGCAGCCCTCAGCACCTTGAGCAGCTTGACCCACTTGTTTCTGCCTGCTGGGAGATCTGGGCTGGCTGGTAGGGATCCGTGCCAGTGCTGGGCCGAAGTTACAGCAGCTTCTGGGGATCTGCAGGCTTTTGATATTTCTGTCGATTTGATCTCCCGGCTTGTAGACTCGATATTATATCAGTCTTTCAGATGGCTGCTCAGTGCCTTCTTATGGTGAGCGTAGTGGAATAGTGCAGAGGAATAACACACCAGACAAGCTGAATGTATAAACCAGCAACTGAGTTTCACAGGAGTATTTATACAAAATACAGAAACACTGGTGCCTCCTCTCTGTCAACAGCTACGAGGTAAAGCACACAATTAGCAATCCATTATCATACACCATTTACATGATCCATTGTCCCAGTGAATCAGATTGGGACAGGGTTTGCCCATAAGGCAGACTCACACCTCACACATGCAGATAAACAGACCCAGCATTCTTGCATAATCACACTTCCACACAAACATTCTGTACCTCCATTTTGTGCCATGTCAGTTCTTTGTCCCTGGGACCCATGGCTGGCTTGGGGAAATGACGTTATCGGCATTGGGTAGAATAGGGCAAACAGCAGCACACAAGTATACAGTAAAAAACATGTTTAAAAAACACACCACACAATAAATGAAAATAAAGTCTTGGTAGTTGGAGCGGGCAGCGCCATGTCAGTTTCATGGCATAGACCAGGCATTGTAAGATTTTGGAGGCAAATAGATGGGATAGTAGTTTAAAAGGAAGGTGGGATCAAGAGATGGCCTCTTTAGATGTTTGCTTCTTCTGACAATTGGAATCTTATCTTGTTACTGGTAAGGATAGTAAGAGGACGTACCATCTTAGAAAAATCACGTATAAACCTACAGTAGGAATTGGAAAACCCCAGGTATCTTTGTGTCTCTTTTCTAGAGGTGGGAACCGGCCATGTAGTGATGGCGGAAACCTTCTCGGGGTCCATCTCCACACGACCTGGTGAGATTATAAAACCCAGGAAGGATATCGTTTGGGTGTCGAAAACACATTTTTCCGTCTCAACATACAGATGGTGTTTTTTGAGTCTAGATAACAACTCTTTCATGTGTGCATGATGTTCTGTGATGGATTCGGAATAGACAAGGATATCGTCGAGATATACAACGACATAACGATCGAGTAAGTCTCTAAAAATATCGTTGACGAAGTGTTGAAACGTGGCGGGAGCGTTACATAGTCCGTATGGCATTACGAGATATTCGTAGTGACCGTCTCTACTTCTGAATGCCGTCTTCCATTCATGTCCTCTTTTTATACGGACAAGATTGTACGCCCCGCGTAAATCCAATTTGGTGAACATGGTTGTCTTTTGGAGGCGCTCCATCAGCTCCGTAATGAGAGGAAGTGGGTAACGATTCTTGATCATGATATTGTTTAGTTCTCTATAGTCCCCACATGGCCTGAGACCCCCTTCTTTTTGCTGACAAAAAAGATCCCTGCACCAGCGGGTGAAGTAGATGGGCGTATAAAACCTTTCTCTAGGTTTTCATTTATATATTCTTTGAGAACTATCAGTTCGGGTTTGGAGAGAGGTTATATGCGACCATAGGGGATGGTTGCGCCTTGGACCAACTCAATAGGGCAATCATAGGGTCGGTGAGGAGATAATGTCTCGACCCCTCACATAGAAAAATGTCGGCAGATAAGAACCTTTCGGCCCATCTAGTCTGCCCAATTACATGGATACTTTACCTGGATTTATCTTTTGTTTAGGATAGCCTTATGCCTATCCCATGCCTGCTTAAATTCAATTACTGTTTTGGCCTCTACCACTTCAACTGGAAGACTGTTCCATGTATCCACCACCCTCTCAGTAAAATAATGCTTTCTGATGTTACTTTTAAACCTTTGCCCCTCTAATCTAAGACTATGTCCTCTTGTTTTGCTACTTTGTTTCCTTTTAAATATACTCCCTTCCTCTACCTTGTGGATTCCCTTTACGTATTTAAATGTTTCTATCATATCTCCTCTGTCTCGTCTTTTTTCCAAACTGACCCCTTGTTTGTCGAATACCTCTCCGAACTCTTTGTAGGAGTTGGGTACCTTTACTATGGTTTTTGCATGTTGGTATCTAGGATGGAATTTATGGTTCCTATTACGGGTTTTGTTTTGCAGAACCTTTTACAGTATAACGAGGAAAAATACATCTTTCCCGGTCCCCAATGAATGAAGGGGTCATGGGTACGTAACCAAGGAAGTCCTAGAATGATAGGGAAGATGGGGGCGAGGAAACCAAGTCGAAGCGTATCTTCTCTGTATGACCGCCCCTATTGTCATCTGGACGGTTTTTGTCTCGGATGTGACTGTTCCTGAACGTAATAATGACCCATCAACCATATGTATATTTATTGGGATATTTTATTTTGTTTAGGTATATTGATAGATCGAGCATAATCCACATCTAGGAAACATCCACTGGCTCCAGAGTCAATCATCGCCCGGGCGTAGATCGTCCTATTACTCCACTGTAAAGGGATGAGTAGAGATAAGAGGGGTGGAAAATGCAAGGTAATGGTGGTAGGTGGTGTTAAGTTCTTACCTCCCCTGCTATTGCTTTTTGGGCAGTTGGTTCGAAGATGGATTGGATTACCACAATACAGGCAGAGATGTTGGGTTCTACGGCGGTTTAGTTCTTCGGGGGGTAGTCGGTGACTAATGGCACCCAACTGCATTGGTTCTTCTCTGCCATAATATGAGACCAGTGCAGTAGCCTCGGGTGTAGGTGGGCCTCGGGTGTAGGTGGGCGACGAACAGCCACGGCTTGAGGTTGATATCTTTCAAGGCAACGTTCGCTCATGAGTCTGTCCATCGTTATGGTTAACTGGATGAGATCTTCCAAAGTTGGAGGCAAGTCGCCACGTGACAGTTCGTCTTTTAACTGTTCGGACAGCCCTAGACGATACTGGCTGATTAGCACCATTTCGTACCATTCTGTGTCTAGGGCGTGGGTCTTGAATTCTGTGATGTACTCTTCCACTGGTCTGCGGCCTTGTTTGGTGACTCATAGAGAACGTTCAGCCGAATCCCTTCGTAGGGGGTCATCATATAGCATATCCAGAGTGGTAATGAAGGTGGTCCAGGTCTGCAGGGTCAGGCTATTGAGAAGAAGGAGATGGTGGGCCCATGTTTGTGGTTTGCCAGAGAGTAGAGTGATAACTGCTTGTACTTTAATGATGTCGGAATGATAGGTTCAAGGTGAACATAAGTTGACATGCTGTATGAAATATGCGGTATTTGGTACGGTCGCCCGTGAACCTTTCAGGTAAGGGTACCGGGGGTTCTGGAGCCTGTATATCTTGAGCTGGAAGGGGTAACATGGGTCCCTGATAAGGTGGAGGGGCTCCTTGGATGTCTCTTGGGGCAGTACGAAGTTGATCCTGTCCAGTTTGGAGGTCCTGGACGATATGGGTGAGCGCCCCCACTTGGTGGGCTAAGGCGTTGAGGGCTACGGTTACACCTGCGGGGTCCATGTAGTGTCCAGTAGTATTGTCACGGTATTCTCCGGTCTCAGACTCAGGAGGACAACTTTTCCAGCACTGGGGCTGCCGCTGCGTCCACTGTAGCCTCCAATCCTGCAGTCCTAGCCACCTCAGCATCCACCACAACAACCACCGCCACTGCCGAATCCAACTGCAACCCCTATTCGGGCTGCCGCCCACTCCAGGACGTTACTGAGAGCAGCCACCTGCACACACACAAGCAGCTGCTCCAGTCGCCTCTAGTCCCGATCGCAGGCCCCAGCCCCCCCACTGCCGTTTTGCTCCCAGACTCCATCACAATGTTTTCCACGCTGCTCCTAAGTCAAAATAGCACTACTGTAATGTCCGCATGTGCCAGAAAACTGTTCCTCCACCCAGCTTTCCCTTCTGAGCCTGGCTATCTTACACGCCTCCCTCTTGCAGGCAGTGGGGGGCAATTCAAAGCCCCTCTGCCTGATTGCTGCAGGGCAACACCAGTCCTATGATATTCTATGGGAGAAAAAAATGTGCACGATGTGTGAAATCTACGCCTGTAACTCATCAGTTGCGCAGGGTTTGTGATGGGAACTAGTGAGTAAAAACTGGCGACGACAGTTTCTCACGTCGCCGAGCATATAAATCAAGCCCATAATGTGCAGCATCTGCTAAACCAAATTGGCACAAACGGTATGTTTGTTTTTCAAAATTAATAACATGGGGTTCAAAGTGTTCCCGTTTCATCAAATATAATGCGCAATATCTCTGAAACCAAACCGACACAAACATAAATTTTTGCAGCACAAACAAATGGTATTCGTGTTGTAATGCTTCAGCAAGGAGGCTTTCAGAACGTCCGCGGTATGCCCGCTGTGGCGCGTGCAATTCGTGTGCACGCTATAGTGTGTTCGGCCCCTGAAGCGTCACGAAAGTGTGACGGACGCCAGGAGGCACGTCAGCATAGGTGCACATACAGTGCAAGAAAAAGTATGTGAACCCTTCGGGATTACGTGGAGTTTTGCATGAATTGGTCATAAAATGTGCTCTGATCTTCATCTAAGTCACAACAATTTGAAAAACACAGTCTGCTTAAAATAATACAACACAAACATTATATGTTTTCATTTGTTTATTGAACATAACATGTAAACATTCACAGTGCAGGGTGGAAAAAGTATGTGAACCCCTAGCCTAATGATTTCTCCAAGAGCTAATTGGAGACAGGAGTGAGCCAACCTCGAGTCCAATCAGTGTGATATTATTGGATGTGTTGCTGAAAGCTGTCCGCCCTTTAAAAACATGCACCAGTTTTGGGTTTACAGGTTTCAAGAAGCACTGTCTGATGTGAACCATGCCTCGCAGAAAAGAGCTCTCAGAAGACCTACGATCAAGAATTGTTGACTTGCATGAAGCTGGAAAGGGTTACAAAAGTATCTCCAAAAGCCTTGATGTTCATGTGTCCAGGGTAAGACAGACTGTCTACAAATGGAGAAAGTTCAGCACTGTTGCTACTCTCCCTAGGCATGGTCGTCCTGTAAAGATGACTGCAAGAGCACAGCGCAGAATGCTTAATGAGGTAAAGAAGAATCCTAGAGTGTCAGCTAAAGACTTACAGAAATCTCTGGCACATGCTAACATTTTTGATGACACATCTACAATAAGGAAAACATTATACAAGAATGGAGTACATGGGAGGAAACCACGGAGGAAGCCATTGCTGTCCAAAAAGAATATTGCAACACGTTTGAAGTTTGCAAAAGAGCACCTGGATGTTCCACAGCACTACTGGCAAAATATTCTGTGGACAGATGAAACCAAAATTGAGTTGTTTGGAAAAAACACACAACACTATGTGTGGAGAAAAAAAGGCACAGCACACCAACATCAAAACCTCATCCCCACTGTAAAACATGGTGGAGGGAGCATCATGGTTTGGGGCTGCTTTGCTGCCTCAGGGCCTGGACGGATTGTTGTCATTGATGGAAAAATGAATTCCAGAGTTTATCAAGACATTTTTCAGGAAAACGTAAGACCATCTGTCCGCCAACTGAAGCTCCGCAGAGGATGGGTGATGCAACAGGCAATGACCCAAAGCATACAAGTAATTCAACAAAAGAATGGCTTCAACAAAACAAAATACGCCTTCTGGAGTGGCCCAGTCAGAGTCCTGACCTCAACCCGATTGAAATGCTGTGGCATGACCTTAAGAGAGCGATTCACACCAGACATCCCAAGAATATTGCTACACTGAAACAGTTTTGTGAAGAGGAGTGGTCCAAAATTACTCCAGATCGTTGATCTGCAACTACAGGAAACGTTTGTTGGGGTTATTGCTGCCAAAGGAGGGTCAACCAGTTATTAAGTCCAAAGGTTCACATACTTTTTCCACCCAGCACTGTGAATGTTTACATGTTCTGGTCAATAAACACATGAAAACATATAATGTTTGTGTTGTATTATTTTAAGCAGACTGTGTTTTTCAAATTGTTGTGACTTAGATGAAGATCAGAGCACATTTTATGACCAATTCATGCAAAACTCCACGTAATCCCAAATGGTTCACATACTTTTTCTTGCCACTGTAGTAGCTCCAAATCCTATTGCCCCCATCCGATACCAAATAAACATGAACACACACATAAAACGTGAACCAAACAATTTATGTCTAGATGTGAGTTACAAGAATGGTAAAGTATCTTACATACACCAAGCAATTCCTAACAATATTTATTTTAATATAGAGACTTACTGCTGGGAGTTTTATTCCTGGGCAGCTCTGTTACACCCCTTAAATATGATGGACCTCTAAATGGAAAAGTCATGAGGAGAATATGCTTCCCTAAGGAATAAAACGGCTGGCCGGGCCTCACGCCTATTCAAGTTTTAAGTATGCAATCCTAGGTGCTTACTGTAAAGTGTAAACTTCTGTTTAATCACTTGAAAGAAAATATTTAAGCAATAAAGCAGATAGTAAAAAACTGACAGCGACATTGACAAGGCGCCACTTTGTGTCACAGACTATACATACACCTGTGTTCATCCATCGCCATTGTTTACCAACCAGCAACAAAGCTAACAGTGCAACACCAACGCGCATGTCCAGAGTAGAACACGCCGTGCGGCTTCCTCCATCCAAGCCTCGTTCTCGCTCAGCCAATAGCGGTCGTGTGCCTTAACCACCGGGTACCAGGAAGAGGAAGTGGCCTGGTCCGCTGATCCGTAACACGAGTGATGTATGAATGGGGCACGGGTATATTGTGATTAATTCATGTGTTGTGGTAGGCAGTCTAACGCAAGGCAGATCCGAATGTTTTATAATCCACCTTGTGTTATAGTATAGCTGGGTAACATGGTGACTCCACTGCTCCCAGGACGGGAGGGAAGGCAGCGGCAATGTCATGCGTTGATCATTTTACCCTTCTAACCGTGAATTGTGAACTATTGGGATGACACCTGGGAAACTGAGGGGAGCACAAGCTGCTGCAAGGGAGAAACTGCCCCAAGGCTGTTTTTTTGCATTGAATATGCATCTATGAAGCCGAGCCAGCCATTTACGTGTTTATGTGCTAAACAGTGGTTCCCAACTGCGGTCCTCAAGTATCCCCTAACAGGCCTTGTTTTCGGATGACTGTTAAAACCGTATTTTAGCGATATAAATTATGTGATAGACATTCCAACTGTATTTTAGCTTTGCAAATTATGCGTGACCCATTCCAACTGTTTTAAGCATTGCAAACCCCCTGACCTCTAACCCTTTACTGACACTGACATTTACAACGTTATTATGTTTCCGTTAGGTTTCCAACTAATTTACACCGCTAAAATACAGTTTTGCCGGATTACCTTGGCGAAAAGCAGACTGAATCCTGCAATCATTGAGCAGCAAATCATATCACCTGTGCTGTGCTTCACATATTTCAGTTTTTGTTTCTCTTGTGCTAATTGCAGGTCTCTTCCTAATTTAGCCCTTTTAATCCATGCTCTGTAAAATGTGTTCATTAGAATTCATCCTGTCTTACAATTTTACATTCATTTTAACTGTATGCATTTTAGGGGCACACCCGAAAAACACAAAACAACGGCTGCACTCGCAGAAACCACATAGACACATAGTACACACCATAATACATATACACACACATAACAGAGATTACATACATAGATCATTTTCATTGCAATGCATACAAAACCAAAGAGCATATAAACCCACTATACACTGATACAGACTGGGCAGCACATATACATTGCGCCATAAATGCAAACACAGCACATATATGCACTTACTGCACAGAGCACATATACACACACAACTCTAAATCCATATTCATAACATATATACACATTTGCTATGTAAATAGCACATACCCACACTGGCTGCAGCCATATGTAATACTTCTCAACACACATTCATTCAATGCAACAAATAATAGCTTCTGTATACACACTGCAAAGCATAGATACAGGAAACACACACACAGCATTTTTTAAACAAACACAGCACATATATACAGAGGACATACAATACCTCCATATATCCATACAGGGTATTGATCCGGATGCCCTAGGCGTCCAGTGACCACTGAATGAATCCCCCTGTAGCAAGACAGGATCCATTGTTTCCTCTCGTGACCATGAAAGATACAAGACAGGCCACTCAATTTCACACAATGTACGCAGCTTGCTCTTGTGCAGTTTCTTTCCATACTGGTGAACTGCATAAAGAGTCTCGAAATTGCGTATCATATATTCCAGGGGTGTTTCACCCTCCTTTGCTTTCTTGGGTTCAGATGACCCGTTACCCATGGTTACTTCTTGAAAGCAGTAACTTCTTCACAATACAGATATTACTTTCAGCAAAATCACTCTTAAATCAACTGTCTGGTACTTCGAACAACAGTTCTTTGTGTCGTATTCGCTTCCTCCTTTGGTAGCCAAATGCAGTCACCTGAGCTGGAAACGTACCTCTGGAGTCCACTCTCAGATTTGCTTCCTTGCTAAGCAACTAGGTGCATACTCACTCTCAGCAATCACAGCACATACTGTACCATATACATTCAGCATAAAACAGTACATAAACAGTTCTACTCTTTCAGGTAACTTTTCCTCAGAGAGAACAAATCCACTCTCCTACACACTCAACACCAGATACAATACACATAAAATACAGACACAATATTCGGGTAACAGTTCTTTGTTGTAGTCAGCTAGCTTTCAATCATCTAACATTAGTACCTACTGCAACATCAGTATTTACTTCACCATCAGTATTTATTACCCTACTGCGGGGGTTTTAGCGCTAGGGGGTGGCCAGTCCCCTTGTCTGGGTTTAACACTTTCCCTAGTTAATCCGGACTGGTTTAGAGCATTACAGGCTCTCTTGAGGCTCTACAGACCTCGTCTATTCCTCGCTAGAGGGCAGTCGATCTCCAGCCTCTGCATCACACACAGATGCAGAAGTCTGGACTCGCTCCCTCCACAGCGCGGACAACTCTATACACACATTTGATTGAAGCTAGCTGCTGACATATTCAACCCAAGAAAATACAATTTTGTTAGTTACCCCTTCTGCCGCGGCGTCACCAGTTTCCTCGGACAGTTCCTTTTCGTGGATTCTCGGTCGGGAGTGTGCCCGCAGCAGGTCGATGGTCACACAGAGCGAGAACTCTCGCGTTTGGCGCCTGGTACACGATCAGCACGCCTGGGCTGACTCCCGCCGGATTCCACTGAAAATGCAGTAATCCCTGCCGTTCAGGCCTCCTTGCCGAATCAAGGCCCAATCCCGCCGGTCGAGACCCCAGAAATGTTACAACCGATCGGGTACTTTTGGGTGATGATTCGACAAGAGATGCCAGACGGAGGCCTTGGTTTGTTAAGGAAAATGGCGTTATTCAGTACTGGACTCAAGAAGCAGATCAAGTCTGCAGACAAAGCTAGAGTCCCGAGCCCACAGAGAAACAAAGAATTTATACATGGCGAGTAAAAATGCACACCTTATTCCCCTCCCCAGGTTATCCTCCCACTTCCCATATCAACCTTCATTATACATATTGGACTTTATTCATCATTGTGCAAGTCAGCAAGGTTCACCTCAAAGACACGACCCTTGAGCCCACCCGAGACAATCTGAATTCTCTGTCTAGTCAATAAGGTTGTAAAAGGGAATCATTCTTCCAAAACAAATATGGCCAGCTATGGGATTTACTCATTCCTTCTGCTGCCTCGATATCTTAAGCAACTTATATGGCTTAGAGTTAGAGACCTGGGGGAAAGATGAGGTAATTCTTCAGTCAGCAGAAATCAGTTTTTATTAGAGGCTACACTTAGTTGTTGGCACCTCCTGGGATTTAATTTAGAAATAGGCTATCTCAATAACACTGCTAAAACCCACCCTCTCATTTCCCATGCTGGGAGCAAGGTCTGTGTTTTATACGTAGTCATATTATTCGTGAAATACCATCCTCCAAAACACAAGGAAAATATAAAAAAAAATTGTTAAAATTGTATATTTTCTGCAGTAATAGGTTCAGATTTCTCTTTTATTTTTTTAACAAGAATTCTCTATAGAATATATAACCACAAAGGTTTGGATGATAAAATGTGAAAAAATTATTTTACACTCTTTAAATGATTTTGAAATCTGAATGAAAAATTAAGTTTGATATACCCGTATCTGTACTATTAAATAACCTAAAATATGTTTTCATTTCACTAAATTCCAAAAACCCACAAAAAATCTTCAGCTCCAGGCCCATAGAGATCTTAATCCAGCCCTGCCTGAGGATCGCGGTTGGGAACCACTGTGCTAGAGTATTTCCCTAGCCTCTGCTGCGAACCTGCTGCTGTTACTGTGCCAGCACACCGTGACTGGAGAGGAATGCATCTAAATGTCAGTTTTCCTCCTCCTCTTCACTGGCTTGCTTGTATATTTTGAATTCGATGTAAGCTCAGTGAACCACCGTTCTATGAGGCTGCAGTCACTGTGTACTTCTTGAGTTTTGTAGACTTTGGATATATTTATTGTAACTAAAAAATGAAATTCAGATCAAGTCCGCAAGAAGAATGTGTTAATCCTTTAAAGGTGCTTTTTGTTGAAAACACAAGATGCATAATCTTTTAAGTTCAGATAAAATGTAAAGTATATATACTGATTGTTCTGCTGGGATTTTAGAACTCGTCTATATGGGGTTCTTTATCTCTTGACAATGTCACATGGGGTCTGCATTATCACCATACAGGCAGAAATGGCCTTTGCGTCAAATAAAGTAAGTGTGGTGCTAATAGAAAGGTCAGATCTCCTCCTGCTTATCATTACAGATTCTATAATATACCAGTAGAATATAAAAATATCTGTGTGCCTGCATAATGCGTGTGTATGGAAATTACAGTATCCCCTTGTATCTTTTACTGTACAGGGATTTTCAGCAATTTTGTTTCTCCCCAGGGTGGCACACTAATAATAATCTTGCATTAACGACAGGCGGGTGGTGCCTGCCGGGAGGAGGTTAACGCCGGCGGCTTGTACTAGTATGCTCTGCCGCCAGGTGCTGCTGACGCGCATCATTGGCTGCAGGGGGACGGGAACTCAGGCTGTCTCGCAGCAGCAGACGCCGCGTGCTGGCTGTGGGGAGGGAACAAAGCGGCCCATAGAAGTCAACGGGCATACTAGTATGCCCCGCATTTTCTAAGTGCACCTGCCGCTGGGACGGCATGGTAGGCCCTGCGACAGGCAAGGGATAAAGAGGTTTGCAAACGGTGCTTTATATGCGAATGTTTGTTTTTGATTGTAATTCAATCGACTATATATTTTTGCTAGTGAAATGGTTTAACGCAAATTTATATGCATGTAATCAGCTGTTTGTGAACACAACCTGAAAATGGGCATCTTTATGGGTAACACTATGTTAAGATTTTTCTCATTTTAAATGGGAGAAAGCGTTTGTAAGACGTTTGGACCATGGTATGATTATTGGTGTAATAATATTTTATTTTGTCTCTACAGAATGGTTGTGCGTTTATGTGTCCGTCGTTTGACCAGCCCAACTCTTTTTCCCTGTGGAGTTCTCCGACGATCCCCGTCTCCTACAATATGGCTTATGCACCATAAAAGTGTCTCCATGTCCCTCAGATTACAGGCCTCTCAGAAGATTGGCTCACCGCGACCTCCTGTATCTCTGCGCACAAGGCTTGCAGCAACTGGTGCTATTGTTGGAGGTGCTTTGGGGATCTGGTTTTACTTGCAGTGGGAGAAGGAGAAGCATAAGAATCTGAAGCGTATACATCAACTTCAAACACTGGCTGTGGGCCAGGGAGATTTCCGATTAATAAACCACATGGGTCAACCGTGCTGTAAAAAGGACTTGAGGGGGAGCTGGGTTCTCATGTACTTTGGCTTTACGCACTGTCCTGACATCTGCCCAGATGAGCTGGAAAAAATGAGCTCTGCTGTAGCCCTGCTGGACAAGGACCCAACAATACCCCCAGTTTTGCCCGTTTTTGTCACCGTTGACCCAGAACGTGACAATGTGCCAGCTTTGGCAAAGTATGTCGGTGAGTTTCATCCACGGCTACTTGGACTTACAGGGACCCCTGAGCAGATGAAAGAGATGGCCAAGGCATATCGAGTTTATTACAGTGCCGGCCCAGCCGATGACGATAACGACTACATTGTTGATCACACAATTATAATATATCTGCTGAACCCTGACGGACTATTCACTGATTACTATAGCCGTGGCAAGACAGACCAAGAGATAGCAGATAGCCTGAAGAGGCACATGCAGACATACACCTCTGTTTTCAGCCAATGATGGACTGATAGTCGAGCGTTCATACAGTATCCTGTAGGTTTGCCAGAAGTCTGTTCTTATGTTTAAACCAGACCAAGCATAATGTTCAAACATGCAAAGAATAAGGAATATTCTTCATGTAGATTGTACTAAAGACTAAGGCCTGTGGGGATTGTTTGAAGAGAAATACATGACCAGGTCTGTTTTATAAATTAAACTGTGTATGCTTTTTCTTGTATTGTACAACTTGCTTTTATACTAAACCTATTGGGGAACATTGTGGAACCAAAGAATATGTGTACTATTGGTGGTGTTGTGCACTCCTGTTTGTATCCACTCCATGGATTGTCCTACAGAACCAGACGAAGCAATGATGTATTATTTAGTTCATGGAGCTTGAGGTTTTGTTGAGCCTACATTATGCCTTTTCCCATTCCCTATTAACGCTCACTGTGCCTCTTTCCAATACCTACCACCTCCCATTGTTCCTTTGCCATACAAATCTTACTCTCCTATAAACTGCAGCCTTGTTCTTTTCTAGGTTGGAGGCAGTTTGTTTCCAAATAGCTAACCTTTTTCTGGATAAATTTGGAAGGAAAGTGCCTGGAGCCGAAGTTGTCATAGGCATTATTGGCACTTCAGCTCCAGTCACCTTCCTTAAGATGTCAACCTGGCTGTAAGAGGAAGGACACATAACTGTTTGTTCTTCAAACTGCGGTCGGTGAGAGGAGGCGGTGGAGGGTGCAGGTCACTGAGAGAAACCAGTAAAAAAAAAAAGTTAATCTCCATTGATTCAGAGCTAATAACTACCCTAATTTCTTCGGGGGGGGGGGGGAAGAGTCATTAGGGAAATGTCACAGATTTTTTTTTTTTATTTTTTTAAATCCAGTACATGTGCTAGGGATAGACTGATATCACTTTTTAGGAGCTGATACTGTTTATCGGCGGCCTTTCAGGTCAATAACCAATATCAGGTGCTGATATTATGTACATTTAAATTTTTCAGAGAATTTTTTTATCACAATTTCTACACAAATCTGGCATCAACTGAGAAAAATAAAGTGCTTGCAAAACAACTGCTTTCCAGAACACAGAAAATGGCAAAAAAAAAAGTATAAATATCACACACTAAACATCACTACTAGAAAGCTATACAATATTTTAGGTTAAGGAATCTCCGTGTGACGGTTAAATTAATAAAACTCTCAGTAATGTGTGCTGCATATCACAAAACTCCACAGCAGTAAAACTGATACACAGCGCACATTACTGTTGAGTTCATAGGCGTGCGCAGCCTATTGCATTAGGGTGTGCACCCAAAAGCTCAAAACACACACATATATATATATATATATATCACATACATACATACATACATACATACATACATACAACGACACACACACACCATTACTATGTGTATGCTTCAGGGGTTAAGCAACCTTCGATACCCAGACGTTTTGAAACTACATTTCCAATGAGTCTCATCTATCTTAATTATTGGCCGAGCAACATAGGAGATATAGTTCCAAATGAGCTAGAGGACCAATGACCCCGGTATACATCATGTCACCTCAAAATGCTAGATCAAAAAATTTAAATTTGGATTTTGATCACATGCAGCGTGTAAATTTATTTTACCACATTTTTTCATCCAAAAGATTGTTAGTTAGCGCGGGCGCACCATATTAAAATCCAAACGCTAATCTGTTAGAAAACCCGTTACCGTTTGGAATCTTGCGCTTTTCAGCTCCCTATACTTAACATGGGGAGTGGAAAGTGTTAATCAGCATTAGCATTACAATCTACTAGCGCTGATTACCGTCCGGTTGCGGTTACTGAACATTTACTCACAACCAGGACCTGGTGCTAATGGATTCCACTTCTGCAGAATCAGTCAGCAACAGCTGAACCCCCCCCCCCCCAAAAATCAGATACTCACCTCTCATCCCGCAAAAAGAACGACTGCTCCATTCACCTCTTCTGGCCGCCAGGAGCAGAGGGAGACTGGGAGAAAAAGTCCCTCAGTCTCACTCTGGGAATCACTATATCGACCTGACGGATCTCACAAAGACTTCAACGACGTGCCGAGTACATCCTCTACACACAAACATGAAACCAGAGGATGCGCTCAGCACGTCGTCAGCAGCAAAGTGGTTAAATGTTAAAAAGGAGTGAAATTTGAGTAGAGTGTCCCATTTAACCTCTTGCTGACTTGTACCAATACAGTCTCCTACCTGTACCTCACGATGCTGCCAAGACGCTCGCTGTAATTCTTTTTGTGGAGTGCAGGCATCAGATATTGTGGTGATTTCTGTGCACAATACAATCCTTTATGGTACAAGACAAGGGGGCAACACCGGACAAGGAAACAGGTGCAGAATTTTATGCAAAGCAGCCTGTTTAAAGACAGATACATGCATTTATACACACAGCCATACGTTCACATACATAACTATATATCCTCCTCCCTACACCCTGGGGGTATGTAGCAATAAAGCCCACATTAATGTGCAGTGTGAATGAGCATATCCCAGAAACCACAACAATAAAACTCACAGTAATGTACAGTGTGTATGAGCGTATCAGAGATTCGCAGCAATAACACCTTCAGTAATATACAGCGTGTATGAGTGTAACAGAGCTCCACAGCAATAAAACTCAGCAATGTGCAGCGTGTATGAGTGTATCAGAGCTCCACAGCAATAAAACTCAGCAATGTGCAGCGTGTAAGAGCGTATCACAGAATCCACAGCAATAAAACCAAGCAATGTGAATGAGCGTATCAGAGAATCCACAGCAATAAAACTCAGCAGTATGCAGTGTATGTGTATCACAGAATCCACAGGCATAAAACTCAGCAGTATGCAGTGTGTATCAGTGTATCACAGAATCCACAGGCATAAAACTCAGCAGTATGCAGTGTGTATCAGTGTATCACAGAATCCACAGGCATAAAACTCAGCAGTATGCAGTGTGTATCACAGAATCCACAGGCATAAAACTCAGCAGTATGCAGTGTGTATCAGTGTATCACAGAATCCACAGCCATAAAACTCAGCAGTATATGTGTATCACAGAATCCACAGCCATAAAACTCAGCAGTATGCAGTGTATGTGTATCACAGAATCCACAGCCATAAAACTCAGCAGTATTTGTGTATCACAGAATCCACAGCCATAAAACTCAGCAGTATTTGTGTATCACAGAATCCACAGCCATAAAACTCAGCAGTATGTGTATCACAGAATCCACAGCCATAAAACTCAGCAGTATTTGTGTATCACAGAATCCACAGCCATAAAACTCAGCAGTATATGTGTATCACAGAATCCATAGCCATAAAACTCACACAAATACTGCTGAGTTTTATGGCTATGGATTCTGTGATACACATATACTGCTGAGTTTTATGGCTGTGGATTCTGTGATACACATATACTGCTGAGTTTTATGGCTGTGGATTCTGTGATACACATATACTGCTGAGTTCTATGGCTGTGGATTCTGTGATACACATATACTGCTGAGTTTTATGGCTGTGGATTCTGTGATACACATATACTGCTGAGTTTTATGGCTGTGGATTCTGTGATACACAAATACTGCTGAGTTTTATGGCTGTGGATTCTGTGATACACATATACTGCTGAGTTTTATGGCTGTGGATTCTGTGATACACATATACTGCTGAGTTCTATGGCTGTGGATTCTGTGATACACATATACTGCTGAGTTTTATGGCTGTGGATTCTGTGATACACATATACTGCTGAGTTTTATGGCTGTGGATTCTGTGATACACAAATACTGCTGAGTTTTATGGCTGTGGATTCTGTGATACACATATACTGCTGAGTTTTATGGCTGTGGATTCTGTGATACACAAATACTGCTGAGTTTTATGGCTGTGGATTCTGTGATACACAAATACTGCTGAGTTTTATGGCTGTGGATTCTGTGATACACATATACTGCTGAGTTTTATGGCTGTGGATTCTGTGATACACAAATACTGCTATCACAGAATCCACAGCCATAAAACTCAGCAGTATATGTGTATCACAGAATCCACAGCCATAAAACTGTTTAAATATTTAAAATACACTATTAAAAAATAGTTTTCATATATGAAAATTGCCCCCTCTCCTGCTTACCTTTGGTTTTTTTTTTGCTTGCAGGGAGGGGGTTGAATATGTATCATTGGTGGTCCAGTGGCACAGATGGGGGGGAGGTCAAAGAGGGGTAACCCGGCTGGCCGCATCTGATGGATAGCCGCCGAGACCCCTCATTTCCGCGGGCCTGGCGGCAGCCTCCGCTTCCCTGGTGGTCCCTGTGGTTCGTGGGGTGCTGCACTGCGCTCTGTGCATGGCGCACAGAGCGCACAGCACATCCCTCACTGACACGAGCGGCCGGCGATCTCTGATGACCTGTCACCTGACCGCCGGCGCTTACTGTCTATATCAGAGCGCCGGCGGTCAGGTGACAGGTCATCAGAGATCGCCGGCCGCTCGTGTCAGTGAGGGATGTGCTGTGCGCTCTGTGCGCCATGCACAGAGCGCAGTGCAGCACCCAACGAACCACAGGGACCACCAGGGAAGCGGAGGCTGCCGCCAGGCCCGCGGAGACGAGGGGTCCCGGCGGCTATCCATCGGATGCGGCCAGCCGGGACCCAGAATGTGCCGCGGGCCGGCATTAGGGTGTGCCTAGGCACACCCGGCACACCCCGTGCGCACGCCTATGGTTGAGTTTTATTTTGGATCCGATACAGTAATTTCGATAAATTTCGTCAGGGCATAATAGAAATATAAAATGAAAAGTATATGAGAATGGTAGTTTCTGGTAAAATGGCATAGGGGTATCCAAGACGCGTTTCGCCGGCTTCCTGGCCAACTTCATCCAATTCATCATCTTAATGCCGCCAGTAACTAGAAGCACCGTAAAAGGGAAGATTTGCAGTTACATCTGGACGAGGCAATTTGAAAGACAAGCCACCAAGGAGCAGTTTTCGAGAGGGATTCTAATACGCTTCAAGAGATTCGGCAGCATCCATCAACCACTAAGTCACAATATCTGACAGACCCGGATGCACTCTTAATCCCCACTTTTCTCTTGGAGGGATCTTGAAGGGACGAGAGAAGCAGAGGCTGTCAAGAGTGAAAGAAACCACTTAGACCATCTAAAGAGGTTTTCTGTCACTGCATAGACTTATTAGCATCAGAACAATTCCACCATATGGACACTAGATGGCATACTTACACTGAATAAGGACGAGATCAGATTTGTATGCTAGCTCTGATGCCGTTCTCTACATGAAATATATTGCATGCTGTACCTGTCTTTATGTGTGAACAGTTGTAAATAGACAGGATTAATTTTTATGCAAATGTCAGAATATTTTAACTTACTGTATTTTTAAGAGTTAACTTGGTCATATTGAACCTTAACAGATAAAATTTGCGAGCAGCACCGCACTAAGGGGTACCTGTATTTTTTCCTACTCCCACCCGTAGCAGTAATAAGGCTCTGCGACCACCCCTTAGTCGGCGGCATACATGCACGGTGAATACCAGACACCAACAGAGATTCTACATTACACAGCGCCTTAAGATATTCCCCCGCTCCTGTATTAATTTTTTTTGTTTGCATAAACCCTGTTCCTGCATGGTTGCATTGGTAAGGCCATGTTCTAGCCTTTCCAACGACACCTTACATGACCCCCTGGCTCCTATGGTGTCGAGATACGGGGCTCCGAAGGACCCTTCTGTTTCTGATGTCATTACGCTGATGCTCGTTGACGTCAGTGGGTGGGGATAGGTCCCGCATGGCAGTGGCCTGCGGAAGAGGTCCACGATGGGCTGCAGACGTCCTCCGCAACTTAGCGGAGGAGTGTCTACCCTGCTGGGACGTGCCGGTACTGAGTCCTGACGCGTAGCGGCAGAAAAAAAAAACAACTTATCGGTATATTGGCTATGTAGCATACAGATACCGATAACTGCGAAAATGCAGGATATGGGCCCCAATTATTGCTATTACCGATAATCTGTTGACCCCCAACATATGCCCCTTCACTTTGTTTTTTATTTTGCAAAAATAAAGAATGAACAAAGTGGAAAAAACCTGAGCATATGTAACGTAGACATGTTAAAAACTTTTCCTATGCCAAGTTAAAACTACAAATCCTGAAGTCAGGAGTAGCTGGATATGTAGCCACCCCACCATTATTAAGGTTCAGCTATTGTGTGCTAGTTGGGGGAAATTGTTCTGGCAACCATCCATGCAGACCATGGTTGGGAAGTAAGCACTATTCTCTATGGTCAGTAGCATGTAAAGCTTGAAGCAAGATGTGAAAGTCATCAATACAATTTGTGAATGACCACTAAAAAGTTATGGCCAGGCCCAAAGTGGTCATTCAACCAACCATGGGAATGCCTGGTGGGCAGCAATGCCCTGGAGTTGTTCTGGTAAGACTAAAGGACCTTCCTTGTTGGCCCTTGAAAAACTGGTGAGTTTGAGGCACTGTTGTGATTGGGATATACAAAAGCTAATAGCTTGTCCAAAGTGTTGTCTGGTGCAAACACAACTCTATAAAAAAAAAGTCCTATAATGTATATAAGCAAACTGCATAATCAAAGTTGTAGAGAAGGCAATGTAAGTTTCACTTTAACCCTTTCAATACCACAAATGTTTAGTAATGTAGGGTCCTGTACCCACGTACAGAAAGCTTCCCTCGCCGTCAGTATCCCGAAGAAGTACTTATTCTGGCCCAAACCCCCCCAGTCAATCCCCGAAGCTCCTTGTAGGGTAAAACCAAACCCTTACAATGTAACTGTCTGGAAAGTATATAGCCAGTGCCCTGAGCATAGCCATTATTATTATTTTTATTCTTTATTTATAAAGCGCCAGCATATTCCGCAGCGCTGTACAATAGGCACAGTATAGACAGGGTTACAATACATTGAACAACATTTGATAAACAGTACAGGAGGAGATGAGGGCCCTATTCCCGTAGGAATTCACAATCTGGGAGGGTTGGGGTTGGAAACAGGAGGAGAGGACTGCAAGGTGAGAGTGATGGAGGGAGTGTTAGAAGGAAGAGAAATTCGGGGAAAGTCTGACCGTACAAGGGAGAGCATTCCAAAGAATGGGGGCTGCGCGTGAGAAGTCCTGCAGTCTATCATGGGAAGAGGTGATGCGGGGAGAAGCTAGGCATAGGTCACTGTTTGATCTTAGGGAGCGGGCTGGGGTGTATTTGGTGATTAGTGGGGAGCTGAGTTAGTGAGGGTTTTGTAGGTCAGAGTAAGGATTTTAAATTTAGTTCTGCAGTGGATGGGTAGCCAGTGAAGGGACTCACAGAGGGGAGCGGCAGAGACAGAGCGGCGGGTGAGGTGGATTAGCCTGGCTGAGGCATTCAGGATGGATCGTAGGGGGAAGAGGCAGGATAGAGGAAGGCCGGATAAGAGATTATTGCAATAGTCAAATCTGGAGATTACCAGGGCATGGATTAGTTGTTTTGTGGTGACAGCGGTAAGAAATGGCCGAATTCTGGAAATATTACGCAGTTGGTAGCGGCAGGAGGAGGAAAGAGACTTGATGTGGGGGATGAAGGAAAGAGCAGAGTCAAGTGTAACTCCGAGACAGCGAACCTAGTTTGATGGGGAGATAGTGATACCCTCCACCATGATGGAAAAGTCAGGAGGTTGAGAGGCATTAGAGGGAGGAATTAGTAGGAGCTCAGTCTTAGACATGTTCTTTAGGTGGTGGGAGGCCATCCAGGAGGAGATGCCAGATAAACAGTCGATGACTTTGGAAAGGACGGGGAAGAGGGATCAGGGGTAGAGAGGTAGATCTGAGTGTCATCAGCATAGAGGTGGTAATTGAAGCCAAAGCTATTAATGATTTTGCCCAGGGAGGAGGTGTAGATGGAAAAGAGCAGAGGACCAAGGACAGAGCCTTGAGGTACACCAACAGATGGAGGCATTGAAGAGGAGGAGTTACCAGCAAAGGACACAGAGAAGGACCTGTTGGATAAATAGGAGTCAACCCAAGCGAGTGCAGTGTCACAGAGACCAAGAGAGCTGAGGGTCTGCAGAAGGAGGGGATGGTCAACAGTGTCAAAAGCAGCTGAGAGGTCAAGCAGGATGATAGAATAGTGTCCGTGTTTTTTAGCAGTTAGGAGGTCGTTGGTGACTTTGGTGAGGGCCGTTTCAGTTGAGTATAGGGGATGGAAACCAGATTGCAGTGGGTCGAGTAGGGAATTGGAGGACAGGAAGAGGGAGAGGCGGTTGAAAACTATTTTTTTCTAAGAGCTTAGATGTGAAGGGAAGCAGGGATACAGGACAGTAGTTGGATGGAAAGTTGGGATCGAGGGATGGTTTCTTTAGTTAAGTGGTAACTAGCGCGTGTTTGAAGGCAGATGGGGAGGAGCCAGTGGAGAGAGATAGGTTGAAGATGTGTGTGAGAGCAGGAGTGAGGGAGGAGGAGAGGGGAGGAATTAGATGTGAGGGAATGGGGTCGAGCGGGCACGTGGTGAGATGTGAGGAGGACAGTAAGGAATTGACTTCCTCCCCAGTGGCTGGGAGGAAGAGGCAGAGGGTGGCAGAGGGGACCTCTGGGAGTGGAGGTGGCAGATAACTATCTTGTGTTGGGATGTTGCTTTTGATAGAGTTTTATTGAGGAAGAAATCTGCCAGGTTTTGAGCGCTGAAGGCAGATGAGGGGGGAGTTGCGGGTGGGTAGAAGAGGGTGTTGAAGGTGGGCCAGAGTCGTTTAGGGTTGGAGGACAGTGTAGATATAAGAGATGAGAAGAAGGATTGTTTGGCCAAGTAAAGGGCAGAGGTGTATGACCGGAAAATAAACTTGAAGTGAACAAAATCAGCTTCAGAGCGGGATTTCCTCCAGGCACGCTCTGCAGTGCGGGAGCCATTATATCTCAACGAGTAAACAAAAAGAGCATGAAAAAAATAATCAACTTTATTGGATTTTGATATCCTATATTAGGCCTCTAGTGTGGATGGATGGTTTGTCACTGCCTATTAACATTTTGATGATTATAGATTATGTATAATTTGATTTAAACACCTAGATCAAGTGATATACTATCAGGTCTATATTATTGATACTCCAGTGGGTCCACTTACAGAGGATAATTTGGTTTTGATAATCCACATTGTTGTTTATTTTTGTTTTGAGGTGCAGTATGTATTTTTGTTTTCAATGAAGTTTATTAATTTTTTTATGCTTTTTTGTACAGAAAACCCAGAATGACTTTATTTATGGGGATATTCAGAAAGCATTGGAATTTCAGTGCTTTCTCGTTCGGTGCGCTCCAGCGATTCCATTTCGCCGACCCTTCAGTAAAATGTCTCTATTCACCGCAGGGTCGCTGACGATCGAGTCTACGAGGACCGCCAAACTACAGGAAAAAAAACAGGAATTCTGCTATTCTTCTAATAGGTGTTTAAACCAATAAAAATGTATGAACAAGTGCATAAATAATAAAAAATAAAGATCTGTTACAGAATAAAAAAAACACTTTAAGAAAAAAATACAAAAAGGTGTTCTAAAAAGATAAAGGCTTTTTGCTGAAAATGAAACGAATAAACAGTCTAATAAATAAACAACATATTGTTTTACATTGAATACCATGGGATTTGCCCGTTCAAACCTGTCAAACTGAATCACTGACTTTCACTGACATTTCCAATTCTGCGGTTAATTGCGCAACTCTGCGGTTTCCACAGTCGTCAAATAACTGCTTCGGCAAAATACAATGAACATTCACTAAATAGTGAATTCTCCGTGTTTTCTGTGAAATGGAATCGACAAAGTGCGCTGAAAAATAAAGCAAACAATTTCTGAATAGACCCTATAGTGCTTAAAAGAGGGATCACCAACCTTGACATGGCAGGTGTTTTGAAACTAGTGGGCTGTCAATGCCAGAAATATGGAGACGACTAAGGCTAGGGTCAGACGAGAGCAGTATTAACCCTTTCGCTGCTGAGGCGTTTCACGCCTCTGTGCTGAGGTCATATTTACCGGTTTTGCTCATCATGTTTAAACGTGTTGTGAAGGCTTATTTTAGTATATGACCCAGACATATTATATATTGTTCTTTCCGTCAGACTCGGTAGATTCATAATATGTCATTATTATATGTATATGTTATGTCATGTCTGTATATTATAACAAAAAATGCAATAAAATATGTATTTTCAATAATTTACAACGTGTAAAGTGTTTTTTTTTACATTTTAACATGCGAGCAATTGCGGTTATATTTTGTATGGGGTGCGCTTGTTAAAAAAATTAGAGATGGGGTCTCGTTACATTTTTTTTTGGGGAAAATTACACGATTTTTAACAAACGCACCGCATACAAAAATCGTTAGTGCAGCATCATTGTTCACATTATAATTGAAATGGGAACAATATTGCTGCATTAACGAACCAAAAAAAAAAAAAAAAAAAATGTTTATTTTTTTTTTATAATTTGTTTTTAAATATATTTTTATTTTTATTTTTAATTTTTATTTTTTTTAAAAAAACTTTTTCACTGTAGTGTTTGGTATCGTTGGAACGGCCATGCTCTGGCCGATCCAGCAATACCAAACTTTAACCCCTAGCTGCCACGGATCGGGAGATAGGGAGTTCATTGGAACTCCCTATCTCCACCGTTGGTGGCAGTTAGGGGTTAACTCTAGGACTGGCGTCATTGTGCTATGCACGATGACGCCAGTCCTCAGGGGGAGTTCCCGGAAGCTTGGCCGACATCCAAGATGTCGGCCAGCTCCGGGAAAGGATCACGAACCGGCGCTTTTCAGCGCCGATTCGCGATCCAGCTCCCCAGGGGTTAATGCCAGGCACCATTTGGAAGGGCAGGCTGTGCCCTTCCAAATGGTGGCTGGGTTAACCCCCGCAACGCCGCCGATCGGGAGGGAGAGAGGTCCGAAGGACCTCCCCCCCTCCCTTTCAGGCGCCTCCTCCGCACATGCGGGGGGGGCGCCTGAATTAGGTGTCATCGCGCGGTCGCGATGACACCTAATTTCACCGGCGGCGGTTCCGGATGCTGGGCTGACATCGAGGATGTCAGCCCGCACCGGGGGGCCAGAGATCGGCCGGAACCCGGCCGAACGCTGACCCCAAAGGGAGGACGCGCTCAGCGCGTCCTCCGCATACCAGCAGCCATGCGGAGGACGCGCTGAGCGCGTCCTCCGCATCGAAGTGGTTAACGTGCGTTTAGCCGCACTTAATTTATTTTATTTATTTTATTTATAAAGGATTTTACCAGGAAGGATACATTGAGATTTCTCTCGTTTTCAAGTATGTCCTGGGTTCAAGAACATTGAAGTGTTACAGTTACAGGAATACAAAGTAATACAATGCAAGATATTAAAAAAAAAAATTCACGGCCGTGCTAGCAGCAAATGACGTCCAATGCCGGGCAGCATAGGAAGAACGGCCGCGCAACGCAAGTGGCAAACGAACGCATTTTTTCGAGAACGTCAAACCGCTAGTACTGACGTACGGAGTGCGCTGCGTCCGCTACCGGCATGTGTGCTTGATTAGGAGACGTCAGACGCTGCTAATGTCCGGCCAACATAACGTCCAGACGCAAAAAGTGTTTTATTGATGATCCTTACAAAATCATGGACGAAAATGCGCATCGTATTACCGCTATCGCGTATTCCGTGAAAAAATACGTCCATTCGTTCGAATGCACATTTTCACAGACAACGCGAAAAATGCATTCGTCTGACCCTAGCCTAAAGACGTAAAGACTAAAGAAGTGCATCACCACAACGCTTGGTGGTACACAGAAGACATCAGGGCGCAAGATGGCAGCGCCTGCAGTAACATGCAGTATTTCCAAACGGAGGTGTGAGACGCACGCTATTAATTAAGGACATGTGGGGACATTGATCTTTGATTATGCTGACTAAATGGAGGCACAGGGATATTAACCTATATGCCAGCTGATGAAGCCGCTTACTGCGGCGAAATGCGTTCTGGACATCTGTTCAGCTTGTTTTAATACATTTTTTAAAGATCAAGTCCCTGCTTCTGCTGCGTTTTTTTTTTTATTTGACCAAATGAACAAATCCATATGCTTAACCTCAAGCTTTGGAAGCTCCACCAAGAGTGAGTTCAAAATTGTCTAAAGACCGAGCATTTACTGTATGTTTTGGATTTACACAATGAGATTTCCTTTTCACCTTTCTTTTATATCAATTCATTGTGGCGATATATTGTTTCAGCATGGTGTGGGTTACGTACCTTGGAGGAATCCTGTAATCTACCCATATGCGCTGAACCACTCAGAGCCAGTGTTAGGGCTCTAGACTTGTGAGTGGAACATAACATATGCCATACATATATAATCAATATACTGATTGTGATTTACTGCACTACTATATGTTTTTTGCTTCCTTTTACCCATTTGTGGATTGTGTTATTCGTGAGAGCCATCTGAGCCCTGAGGGTAGTTGATTTTGTGCTGACCAGATATGTATACATCACTGAACGTTTTTAAGAGCGTAAGGAACGTCCGTGAGAGTGGACTTTCCTTCCACTCTGACGCCCGTCTGGCCACCTCGCTGAGCGGTTAGTTCGCTCAGTGCTGCAAGGCTCAATCATCTGGATCACGCTTTGCAGCTCCGCCGAACACACGTTGCAGCGCTTCAAGGAGGAGGCTTTCAGCACGACTGCACCACGTCTGCTGTAGCGCGCACAATTTGTGCGTGTGGCCGACCGCATCACGCTGCGATGGACGCTGGGAGACACGTCAGTGCGCTCGTCTGACCCCAGCCTAAGTCTCTAGACACCGAAGGAGTAGCTGAACACCATGGGAGATGTAATTCCAAAACATCTGGAGGACCAAGGTAGCTGACCACTGCTTTAAATAAATAACCCCCCCTCCCTGAAATCTATAGTTGTGCTCGTAGTGGCTGTAGGTTGTAGTTCCTGGCCATTTTCTAACAATTAATGGCAGGACAATGCACCGGTGGATGAGCGTGCAATGTGAAAAGTAGTAAATCAGGATTTTTCTTTCTGAAGCATTACTATTTGAGCAATTTACTCAAAATTTACAGCCAAACATCTACAGTCCACCAGATTCAATCTGCTGACTTATATTGATCCATTATTTTGCTTTTCTCCCTTGACAGGTTTATCGACGACCTTTAAGGCCCGTGTCAGACGAATGCAGTTATCACGTCCGTGTTGCCGCACAGTTTAACGTCCGTCGTAGCATAGAATCATGATCAATAAAAACCCACACACTAAGGGCCATATTACATAGTTAGTGCTAACTTAACCAGAGCTGTTGTAAACTTCCCAGAGCCATTATAGCCTATGGAGGTTTTAAGTTTACAACAGCTCTGGTTAAGTTAGCACCAAGTATGTAACATGGCCCTAAGTGCGTCCGCACAACACACGTTGCAAACGGACGCAAGCTAGGCAAGAACGTAAAACCGCTAGGACAGACGCGCAGAGTGCGCCACGTCTGTATAGCGTTCTGTGTGAGTGAAGAGATGTCAGACAGACCGCATTTGGAAAAATGTGTCTACACACAATTACGTGATTATTATCAATATTGGAACTACTTAACCCCGGATCAATCAGGCTTTCGCCCAAATCACTCAACCACAACCGCCCTTTTAAAAGTCTGCAATGATATCCAAGCTGGGATGGAACAAGGAAACCTAACTGGAACCATCTTCCTTGATTTTGCCAAGGCCTTTGACACGGTAGACCATGGCATCTTGTTAGAAAAACTTAAAAACTCTGGCATTGGTGATCGCACGCTAACCTGGTTTCAATCATATGTATCCGACCGATCACAATATGTGTCAATTTCTGGCAGCTCCTCCCTCCCGCTCCCAGTCACTTGCGGTGTACCCCAAGGCTCAATACTAGGCCCCCTGCTATTCACAATATTCATAAATGATCTGCCCAACGTCTGCAAAGCCTCAACTGTACATATGTACGCAGACGACACTGTGATCTATACCAGCAAACCAAATCTCCCGCAGCTGGAGGCCGTGCTGCAAGAACAATTCACAGAGGTAGAAAAGTGGATCAAAAACAACAAACTTTTTTTAAATACTGACAAAACTGTAACGATGCTCTTTGGAACAGCACCTAAACTACACAAATTGCAAAATCCCCATCTATGTGTTGGGACAATATCAAATGGCACACTGACCACAGTCACTTCTCTCAAATATCTAGGTATGTGGTTGGACCCTAATCTATCCTTTGGCCCCCACATCGAAAAACTCTCATCTAAACTTTACCCCAAACTAGGTGCCCTGTACAGAAACAAATCCTGCCTGAGTCCCGCGGTAAGAAAGCAGATTGTACAGCAAATGCTTATGCCGGCTATTGATTACGGAGATGTAGTGTATGCAGCCGCCCCGCAAACACACCTTCATAAACTTACTACACTGTATAACTCATTCTGCCGCTTTGCGCTACAATGTAACTACATGACCCACCATTGTGACATGTTAAAAGAACTAAACTGGCCATCGCTAGAATCCAGACGCACCCTTCACCTTTCCAGCCTGGTGTTTAAGAGCATCTCTGGGAAGCTGCCACCCTACCTGAATAGACTGCTTCCCCCAGCAGCTCCCTCATCCTATAACCTCCGATCCAGGACCAGCACCTTACTTGCAATACCACAATACAAAAAGACAGTGGCTCGGTCCTCATTTTCCTACAGAGCACCACAATTATGGAATAACCTCCCAGACACCATCAAATCTTCCACCAGTCTTAAGTCACTCAAAATTTCCCTGTTAACATACCTCAATACAGAATGCACCTGTAAACATGTAACCTAGTGACTATATTTCCTACATATTTATTTTCTGTTAATCTGTATATTTGTGTTGTTAATATCTTACATTATAGTTACATAGTTACATAGTTATATAGGCTGAAAAAAGACATGCGTCCATCGGGTTCAGCCTCTCCCACATAACCTACTGCTGTTGATCCAAAAGAAGGCAAAAAACCCAGTCTGAATGCTTGCCAATATGCAACATACTGGGAAAAAATTCCTTCTTGACCCCAGAATGGCAGTCAGATTTCTCCTTGGATCAAGAAGCTTTTACCCACATATTAAATATTATAACCCTTAATATTCTGTGTCTGCAGGAAGTCATCCAGTCGTTTTTTAAAAGTCTGTACAGACTCTGACCCAACCACCTCAACAGGCAGAGAATTCCACAGCTTGATTGTTCTCACCGTAAAATAACCCTTCCTATGCTTTAAGCTAAATTTTCTTTCTTCCAGTCTAAATGGATGACCCCTTGTCCTATGTATAGTCCTGTTAATGAATAGGTTATCAGACAATGGTTGATAATGGCCCCGTATATATTATATAAGGTTATCAGATCCCCTCTAAGGCGCCTTTTCTCTAAACTAAACAGGTTTAAGCTTGTTAGTCTTTCCTCATAACTTAACCCTTCCATCCCCCTTATTAATTTAGTTGCCCGTCTCTGCACTTTTTCTAACGATATAATATCTTTTTTTAAGACAGGTGCCCAACATTGTATTACTTTGTATTTCTGTAAATGTAACACTTCAATGTACTTGAACCCAGGACATACTTGAAAACGAGAGAAATCTCAATGTATCCTTCCTGGTAAAATCCTTTATAAATAAATAAATAAATTTGCGAAGTCCAGCACCTTGACGCACAAAATGGCTTTTCATATCCTGTACCAATTTCTATAATTTTTCATATTAATTTTATTTCCCAGGATTCCCTTTTTAGTTCTACGTCCGTCAAGAATAACGGATTGTGTGGTGTCTGCAGTATCTTCCGTCCGTTGTGCCCGCACGCACACTGCGCTCAGACTGTACTCGTCTGACATTAGTCAAAGTTAGATGTGGTGAGGTCTGCGCTTCTTCCCAAAGTTCTTCTTAGCAAGTTGTAGTGAAACGTTCTCCCGTTATTCCAACGGTGTTCACCTCAAAAAGAATTAAGCTAACATAGTGTGACCCATTACTGAATTCAAAGAATTAACAAATAAAGGTAACACACTCATGTTTTAAAGTGCCCAAATCCCAGCACTAGATGTAACAGCGGCCAGCGTTTTAAATAGGAGCGCTGGATCACCTCTCTGTCGTCTGGAAACCCCCCACGTCCCTCTGCTTGCAAGACAGCAACAATGGGGTCGATGTAGAGTAAATATAAATAGCAGAAGCTAATGGATCGCGAAACGCATTCTGGCTGTATTTTAAACGTTAACGTGCGTAAATCAACGCTGGTATTACAATCCTTGCGCATTTTTCCATCCGTAGAGCAATAACGCGCGTTAAACGGACGCTCACAAACGCACGTGCAGAAATCAGTGTGCGGACTGTTTTTTTCAAGCGATTCAGCCAATCAGAATTAAGAACCACAATTGTCTCCCGTAAAGTTTTTGCACCTGTCAAAGTCAATCTGCGCATATATGCTGCAGCAATAATAAATGCACAAACAACTTCTCCATTTTATTGGTTTGGTATGTGTAGAATGTGTAACTATAGTTTGCTGCGTATTTTTTTCTGGGCTGGTGTATTTGGTTTCGGCCAGGTTGATAGAATTTGTCATTAATACCAGCTTTTAGGAGTTGCTCAAATTATGCGCGCAAAGGCTGTGAGTTACAAACTGCGCATAGATTGTAATACCATCCGCGCACCAGCACACAAACGCATTTGCGCTCACAATGTTAAGTATAGGACGCGCAAAGTACAGTAAGCTTGCGCAGCGTTCGCACAGGTTCACCCGCAGTAGACGTATACACACGCGTTTGTTGCACTGACATTGTAATAGGACGTTCAGCGCAAAGGGTTTTGCCCCTCATGTTAATGCGTTTTTGCGCACGCGCTGACGTTTGCGCGAAGATTGTAATAGGGCCCATAGTTGTCCCACTCACAAAATAAGTGGCACATCATATATCATGTGTGGAAACAAGCATGAATAAACAAGGTCAACAACACGAGCTCTAGAGAAAGTCGCTACACTTCAGTAGACGAAACACGTTGAGCGTATCTGTGTCAACTAGTGCCATCCTGGTTGGGTGCCTCTTTTTTTGCTATGGTTGTTGGTCCGGTATCCCAAGGTCTGGAAGTTGGGATATGAGGATACCACTGAAGGACGGACGGTAACCTGTTGACCCGCCTGTGTTAATGACCTTGTTTATTATACGGTTTTCTGCTATGGCCATCATGTATTTTGGCTTCTAGCCGCCAAAATTTCCTGTGTCGTCCACACTTCATTTTGCAACGCTATACTAAGGGCGGTATTTATATATAAAAATGGTTCACCCAAAATTGGGTGATAAAGTGCCAAGGCACTGAGAATATTCAAATGAAATAGGTGACCTGCAATTATCTGCTATGAGTGTATCCAAGTGATAGAAAAAAACATGCAATAGCATTTACAAGGGAGCGCACACTGTAAAGAAACACCACATAGATAGCAAATGTTAAATATAGAGGGTAGGGGGTTAATCCCATACTCATCTCAGTCCAAGTATCACAATTCAAAGCCTATAATAAAACATAAAACAACATTGCGTAGCACAGTTGGTGATAAATAAAAAATATATAGACTCTTCTATGATACACTCACAATGGTGGAGCCTAATAGGCTCGTAGTCCACGCCTCTAAGCCTCTATGGGGTGCTTCTCCCAACGAAAACGATAGGCAACTCTATATTCCTCCCATATCGTGATCTTTAAACCTCAGAGGAAAACAGTATATGGCATAATATCGCTGTGACGGAACCGTTCTCTTCCGTCTGTCCTGACTCTCCAGACACCCCTTCGTTGCGGTCAGCCCGGCTACTGGGAGCGCTGTCCTCAGCGCCTCGAGCAGCTTCACCCGCCTGCTCCTGTTCCTCTGCCCTGGAGCCGTTAGAAATTTCCAGAAGGCTGCTCGGTGCCTTCTGATGCTGAGTATATAGTGTAGCGTAGTTTGTAATAAAGACACCAGGCGCGGCTGTATGCTTTAAAACAGGATTCTCTCTCTCTGAGCTTGAGAGTTCTCTGACTTTTTAATGAACAAAACGCCACCATTTATGCTGAAGTCCAACAGTCATAATTTGCATAAATGACGCACCTCGGCCTACCAATATACTAATTACATTATGTCAGTTATTTACAATAAACATACTTTACATTCTTTAGCCTTCAGCTCACACAACATTTGCATAACCTATTGTTCTAACACATCAGATTAAAGACAAACACAATCAGACTTCTTGAATCAAATATGCAGCTAGATAAGGGGAAAAGCACTGGTGCATAAATTACACAGCAGTAAAGCTTGTTTACTGGCTATACAGAAACACATTTACCTACAGGAATATAAGTATATTTAAAACTAAAGCTATGCCATTTTACACTAAACTAATTTAAACTAAAACCAAACGATGTAAAATATTTAAAATCACACGATACAATTGAACATAAAGTCTCTTGGGGTTTGAAGCATGGAGCGTTACATCAGCTCCATGACAATCGCTAATATGCAATTGCTGTATAAAAGCAAAGAAAGGGCCCACTCACATGCTCCAGAGCCTCCTGGACGTGGTGGCTCGGTATATAAGCAGTGGACCACTTTCCATGGATAGGGGGGATCAAACCCTCTTGAAGGACGGAAGCTGGATATGTATCAGAAATCCCAGAATCTCCTCTGGTGATGAAGAGGTGTATCTTTTAATCTGCATTATCACCAACTGTGCTACGCAATGTCGTTTTATTATAGGCTTTGAATACTTGATACTTGGACTGAGATGAGTATGGGCTTTCCCCCTTCCAGTTATATTTAACATTTGCTATCTATGTGGTGTTTCTTTACAGTGTGCGCTCCCTTGTACATGCGATTGCATGTTTTTTTCTATCACTCGGTATTTATATATGTTTATCATTGTCACCTTTGCTCTACCTTTGTTATAGATTTCAGATTTTGTAAATATCCACATCAGAGATGCTGTTCTCCCAATGTCAATCAAATCGTTGACATGGCTATCTCAGCAGATAAAGTAGTCAGTGAAAGTGGGAGAGTCACTCATGTACAAATGTTCCAAAATAATAGCAACGCTCAGCGCTGGACTGAAATAAGTTGCTGCTTGAGATACCGGTAAATTAGGGGTCAGGAGTCTTGGCAATCTAGAGGTTTTGGAATTACATTTCCCTCGGGACTCAATCAACCTAATGAGTTTCTGAACACCATGGGAGATGCAGTTCCAAAACATCTGGAGCAACCGCGGTTGCCCTGCTGTAACGTTTCAAGAGATAACAAATCACAATCAGGGTTATTCAGAGAGATCCAGAAAGTCACCGCATGTTCGGTGACTTTTCGTTCCCCGCACTTCGGGCGATTCCTAGTTCGCCAACCCCGCGGTGTATTCAGCAAGCACCCCCGTAGTGCAGGGAATACTCGCCGCAAACCCGAACACTCACCGAAAACCCGCAGAAACCTCCGCAAAAACCAAGCTGAACACGCCGCAAAAAATACGAGTAGCCGCCGATCACAGCACAGAGCAGCCGCCGGAAAAAGCCGACACGCAGACGAACGGGGTGGAAAAAATAAAAATGCTTGAAAGTTTGAAATTTGAAACGCTGTTTGCAAAAAAAACTACTGAACGAAAATGTCTGGAATTTACGTATAAGATCCAATGAATGATTATAAAAAAGGTCTGTTACAGAAAAAACGATAATAAAAAAAAATTGACCAAAAAATCCCAAAAAATGCCTAAAAGATGCTAAAAATCGAAAAAGAAAAGACGTTTTATAGCAGAATTAAATGATAAATGGTTTATTAGATATTGAATTAAAACTGGAGTATTTTTAACATTGAAGCCTATGGGATTCGCCTCAATAAACCTGACGAATGAAACCACCGAACAGCAGGGCACTTCACTGACATTCCTCAGCTGTTCGGTGTTCTCTGAATAGACAAACCATTGCTTCTCTAAGGGGGATTTCACTACCCTCGAACAGGCACCGTACGTACAGGCAATTCGCCAAAATACGGCGAATTGCCTGCTCTCTGAATAGCCGACTGGCCCCAAAATGTCCCCGTTTGCTGAAATTCAGTGTCCAGTTACATTTCGGATCTCTCTGAATAACCCCCATTGTCTTTCATTGATCAGTACACTATCCTTTACTTTAGGCATTATCCCATTTTAAGAGTTCAGAGGGCTTGCTTTTGAGGTAGATTGTTAAATAGACAGTTTTGTATAATATATAAGTGCCGTACATATACAAGGTACTAGGAGTTTTACACAAAGTGCCGTGTTGCAATGCCGGCAAACACCAGAAATTTACAAGACTACAATCGAAAGAGGGACAGTACACGATGCACTGAAATACTGTTCCTGTTGCTCTTTGGATTGTAGTTTTGTGAAATACCAGTGTTTGTCAGCACTGCAATATCTGCAAACGACGCTTATTCATGAATAACCCTTTAAAATGGTGTTTGCCTCTAAAATTATTCACAGACTACTTGAAGATGTGCATAGCCAGTGCTTCCAAGCTTACGCACAATCATTACATGCAATATCCTTCTTTTAAGCCTGTACCCTTAGTGTCCAGAACAAGAGCCAGAGATTCTGGTCATTGCAGCAATTTGTAAATATCACTGGAGAGTTTAAATGCCTACAGATACAGTTACACAGCGCCAACAGGTTCCGTATCGCTCTACAAATGAAGGAAGCACAAACGCGAGGCATAATAAACATACATACATTAGGTGCAGACGACCCTGCCCGTAGGATAATTATCCAGCTAAAACAGCACTTTAAACAAGTGCTCAGCCAGTCGTCCCGTGAGCTTACAATCTAAGGGACAGATGTATGTGAAGCAGGAGGGAGTGTGGAGCTGGTGGCCCGAAATAAGGTTTCATGGGAAGGGCCTGCACCCAGTCACTGGTCAACCCTCCTAAGGCTGGCGTCAGACGAGCGCACTATGCGCGCCCATACTGATGAGCCTTCTGGCATCTGTTTCAGCATTGAGACTCTGCGACGGGGCCAGCCACACACTGTTGCGCACGCACAAATTGCGCGCGCATCAGCGTCCGTGCTGCAGCCCTCTCCATCAAAGCGCTAGGACGCGCGTTGACGGAGCTGCAAAGCGTGATTCTCCATAGGAGGATCGAGCCTTGTAGCGCTGAGCATATACAGAATCATGTAACACCTCCTATACCCCTCCCAATAAATCTGATACTTACGTCTCATCCCGCGGGGAGAACGGTGGCCCGACCTGCTGTTTCTGGTCTCCGTCTGCATCGCGATATTGCAAGGTCACGTAGGGCTTGTGTTCCAGAAACGCAACCCTCTATGGCAGGGCTCAAAATTTCAAGTCCCAAGCTACTAGCCAGACCATAAGAGTTACTCGCCACCAGTTGCCCCACCTACCCTGCCCTAAACTCCGCCCCTAAACACGCCTTCTTAAATTATCTTATGAAATTACACTGTTAAAGATTTTATTCAGAATAAAGTTACAAAATAATAAATAACATTAATACCCAAGCATCAGATACATGTATACCCAAGCACCAGACAAGTAGTTTCATCCATTAAGTACAGACTCCTCTCCAACAGTTTTTAGGACCAAATTAATTTGGTGTCTATGCATCCAATATATCAAGTGGAACCTAATACTCCCATTATTCATATGCCAGGTTATCACTAGAAGTTAGAGGACCCCAAAGTCAGGTTTCCCCCTTGGATGCTGATATAGATGAATCCATTAATTTTCGTCTGCGATACTTCCATCCCCATTTTTTCTTTTTTTTGCTCCTTCTGTATCACTCATCTCTTTCTTTATAAATAGGATTTATTTTGCATAACCTCAAATGCCTCATAACCTCACCACCATTTCACCAATTATGGCCTCTAGCGGGCGTTGTAGTAGCGGCGCTGGTTCTGGCGTCACTTCTGGCGCGCTGACAGCTTTTTTACTTTCCCTTAGTTTACACCAGGGGTGGGGAACCTTTTTTCTGCCAAGGGGCCCCCTTTAATTAATTTCTCTCCCCACTTTAATTAATTTCTCCCTCCCTTTAATTTCTTTTGCCCAATTAATTTCTCTCTCCCCATTCATCTCCTCCTCTTCATTCATCTCTCTCCATTTCTCCCCCCAATTCATCTTTCATTTCATTTCTCCCCCCAATTCATCTTTCATTTCATTTCTCCCCCAATTCATCTTTCATTTCATTTCTCCCCCCAATTCATCTTTCATTTCATTTCTCCCCCCAATTCATCTTTCATTTCATTTCTCCCCCCAATTCATCTTTCATTTCATTTCTCCCCCCAATTCATCTTTCATTTCATTTCTCCCCCCAATTCATCTTTCATTTCATTTCTCCCCCCAATTCATCTTTCATTTCATTTCTCCCCCAATTCATCTTTCATTTCATTTCTCCCCCAATTCATCTTTCATTTCATTTCTCCCCCCAGTTCATCTTTCATTTCATTTCTCCCCCCAATTCATCTCTCTATTTCATTTCCCCCCCATTCATCTCTTTCTCTCCATTTTAACCCCCTGCCGTTTATTTCATCCCTCCCCTCCGCTTACCTGACCTGGAGAGTAGAATGAGGGGGCGGAGATTATCCTTCACGCTGTGCCCGGAAGATAAGGGGCCCAGCGTGAAGGAGAAAGATCCAGCGTGCAGCAGGATGTGCTGATAAAGGTGCCGAGGGTGAGTGTATTTGCAAACCCCCCTCCCTCCCAGGAAATAATTCCGGCCAAGTCCCGTTTGCTGAAAAAAAAAAAAAAGCAGACTGGCTGACCTGGAGAAAAAAAACAACACGGCCGCCGGCTGAAAGCGCAGGCAGCACGATAGACTTTATCATGCTGCCTGCGTGTGCAGTTTTACTCGCCAGCGCTCAATTTCCCCTTGCAAAACGCGAGTATGCGAGTGGAAATTTTGGGGGCTGCTCTATGGAATCCTATGGACTCCAGGAGGTGGTACTCACGGCCGCAAGGAAGTATTAACGCGAGTATCCCAGTGATTAGTGCTGCATTCCAGGGCAGAATGCTGAGGTAGCACCTCTCCCGGAATGTCGCGGTAACATGGGCACGCTACGGGGAAATCTGCAGGTGCAGATTTTCCCCGATAGCGTGAACTAGGGAATATAGTGCTAGATTTGCTAATGGCGCTTTTGAAAATCCTGGTAGTGAAAGGGTTCTGGGGCTGTTTTTTTTTTTGTAAAAGACATGCAAGTCACAGTAGTTCTGTATGTTCATATACCGAGTCAGCCATTAAGCATAAACCACTCATTAAAGAACCAATGGCTCCAGATAGATTCCAGAAAATCGCAAACTTTGCGGGCAACACCCTGCTATCAACACTTGCAATTATTGATAAGGGTAAAGCTAATTTGTGGGCAGCCAGATAATTACACTGTCAGTTATTGGAGGCTGTAAGCAGAATAAAAAATACTGACTGAAAGAAACTGATAAGTGACTTTACGTCCAAAAAAAGAATCATTTGACCAAAATGTTTTTAAAAAAAATTCTATATTCACCTCTGGTCCCACGATGCAGAGGGCAGCATGATCCACCAAATCTTCTTGTTGCAAGCAGAGAACACTGAGAAAAAATAGATCAATTTCTTCCACTGACCCTGCTTAGTTGAGCTCATGCAAGTCTCCATTGAGTCTATGAAGTGCAGGAGACAATAGCAGTGTCAACGCACAGAGATTCTGTTGTTGTTAGCAGTTTCACTCCCCTTTTTACCAGCGCACTAAGATAGCGGCTCAACCATAATGGAGTTGGTAAATAGGGAGTTGTGCGACATATCACTTTGAACTTTGGGTACATGGGCCTAGAGATGTATTTGGGAGGTGCAGGCCTGATGTTCTAGATTGATTACCTGCCCCCTCCTATGTTGAAGTCACCTGGTACCTAGGATTATTAGGTGCAGTGTGTTTGTGTCGCTTGTGTTATGTAGGAATATTATTATTGTCGATATCATTGTCTATGTTTATCGGTTACGATGTGCTGATAGTTGGAATTGGAAAAGACTAAGCTGACCCACACAGTAATCCTATCTGGATTGTGTTTGTATCTGTTAAAGGTTTGAATGGATATTGTTCGGTCTCGTTTGTCAAATGTTTAGCAATATTTATCCCTTTCTCTAACCCTGGTCTAATTATGCCCCAGATGCAGACAAAGGAACTTCAGAGCAGTAGAGTAGAATTCTAGGAGAGGGATTAATGATGCTGAAGTGCAGTAGAAGCCAGGGAGTCGTTTCCCATTGGCTGCCAGGCTCCATCCGGCACTGAATATATTATTTCATTAAAGGCTCAGTCCCTGAAGCTGCCTGTTCAAAACCTCCAGATTTGCGTGTTACCTCATTTCTGGGGATGCGATCAAAGCATTTTGCGTGTACCAGTCCTTAAGATTTGGACTATCGACTGGAAAAAGGCATGAAAAATTGTTGGTGGGAGAATTGGGTACGGCAAGAAAGCAGCATTAACAGATGTGACCCAGTCGGGGTACAGAGAATTGGTACAAGTTGCTAATAGTAATCTGTCAAGATAGGATACGCTGTTCTCACATTACACAACTGCCATATGTGCTAGCATGGCTTATTTTCTTCTATGCAATATTTAATAAATTCATATCTCGATCTGCACTTACTGCCTAGTTGTAAGAATAAGTAGTCTTAGTCAAAAGTGAGCAAATATTTTACTCATAATATATGCTTCATTAACATTAGAACCATCTTGTTTAACATTCCCCTACAGGTGGATGGATAATAAAATGAAACCCACTGGTTTAGCTGTAATAAAATTGAATTTAACTTGAGTTTTTTTTTATGTACTTGCAAACAGGTCTTCTGAACCATGGTCTGAAATTGTCAGAAACAATTTAATTTTACACATAATGCAGAATGTAATAAACCACATTTATAAACACAGCCAGTTATGGGCCGATTTATACATATTTATAGGTAGAAAAACAGTAAAACTGTACAAAAAAAATTGGTTAAAATTGGTTTGTATATACAGAAAACAAGGTGTGATAAAACCAATGTGTCTGATTAAGCACTCTAGTTCACCTCTAAATCAGTGGACAGTTACACAAAGTGAGAACACATCTCAACATGCCTTTCTATAGCACTGCTGTGATATACAGCCCAGTATGATTGAGCATTGGCGATTGTCTCTGTGAAATACTACGTGCATTACGGTGCCCACTGGAACTTGGGTTGATACTGAATGCTCTTAAACATCACTATGAAATTTCAGCAGGGCTGTAGATATTAGAAGTTGGAGCCTCAAACGGATTGCAATGATGACGTGCCATTTCTGTTGGAAGTTTAGCTTGGTACTTATGAGATGTAATTCCAAAATAAAGTTCTTTACAGGTGTGCAAGCAGGTCAGACTGGCTTTGCTGGGAGATGGATGGCGCAGTGTAAGTCCTGAACCTTTCATGGGCTCTTTCTTGGCTAAGGAGTCGCAGGGCCATAGTATCCAGTCCTTCATGCAATCCAGGTTTCTGAGACACCTCTACTGTGTAGTCATTGGCCTAATTATAAGAAAAGAAAAAAATGCAAACATCTGAGTTTGAGGGTCTGAATCGATGCAACCAGTGTCACATTCTTACTACAACAGAATAAACATTATTTATGAACATATTGACAATTAAGCATGATAGTTTCTTGGCTACTATTTCCAAAATGATACTTTGGCTACAGGGTATTTGGACTTATGAGAGCTACAGGTTTAGCATTGCTATACTGAACTTACCAGTTGTAAAGATGCCAGCATATATCGGCACACTTCAAAGGGCTCTTTGTCTGCCATCATGCTCGCAAATGTACGCCACTCTCCCACTTTACTGAACTGAGACACCAGGCGATCACCATACTCATGAATGTCAAAAGGCCCCTGATCTTCCTATAAAAGAAAGGAAATGCAATAGCCCTATAAGCGGTTATGTTCGGCAGGCATGTAAATCTTCTGTGGAGTGAGCAGCGGTAAAAAGTAAGCATTTCCTTTAAATATTC
Source organism: Leptobrachium leishanense (assembly GCA_009667805.1). Classification (NCBI taxonomy): domain Eukaryota; kingdom Metazoa; phylum Chordata; class Amphibia; order Anura; family Megophryidae; genus Leptobrachium; species Leptobrachium leishanense. The sequence continues at coordinate 164,363,231 of CM019065.1, forward strand.
TATGTTTATGCAAACAAAAAGAAAAGTGAATGCATGTCTGTGCAGAGCAAATATGTGCGTATCTTGGAGTTATTCTACAAGGTCAAAAAAGGTGTTCATCTCTGATTGGCTGATCTGTCCAATCTGTAATGCAATTTAAAAGACAGCAACTGTGGTAGATGTCTGTCTACTTTTCACAAAGTAAACCTGTTGTGCCCAAGGAAACCTGAGATAATTTTACAGGGAGTTACATCCTCGGTTAGTGTGTTAGCAAAACAACTATATAGTAAAATATTATGTAAATCTTCATTGAAAAATTCACCATCGTGCCTTTCAGGTGGTATTCAGACAGACTGATAGACTAGCATGGAAGAGCTGTGATAAAGGACAGCCCACCAATTATTCCTGGCATGTGATTGCAAGCACGTGCAGTGTAGGTGCCATCATTACCACACACCTGTCTAATTACACTCATTCTGAAGTCCATGAAAAAGGAGCTTGGCAGTGCCATGCTCTGGAACCAGGTAAGTAGCAATCTGTTATAATCTCATCAAGGAATATGATAACTTGTTGATCTTTACATATTTTTTTATTGAGACAGTGGACCAGGATAACTTCATAAAAATCCTAGACATATCACTTTAAGTAAACTTATTGTACGCAAAGCAACATGGGCTCATTGGCTCTTTTGACAGAATTAAATCTCAAACCTGTGGTAGAATTGTCAGTAAGAGAATTCAGATAAATAGGGTTATTCAAAGAGAATCGAAAGGTCCCCACACGTTCGGCGACTTTTCGTTTCCTGCAATTCGGTGATCCTAGTTCGTCAACCTGCAGTGTATTCAGCAAACACCACAGGGCCACCGTACTGCAAGGAAAACCCACCGCAAACTCACGGCAAAACCCATCGACCACTGACCGAGCACTCACTGAAACCCGCTGGATTAACCCCGAACACGCCGGAGAAACCCGACTAGCCGCTGATCACAGCGCAGAGCAGTCGCCGGAAAAAGCCGAAACGCAGACGAATGAGGTGGGGGAAAAAAAACAAAAACAGTACGCTTGAAAGTTTGAAACGTTTGCAAAAAAACAACTGAACGAAAATTCCTGGAATTTACATATAAGATCCAATGAATGATAATAAAAAGGTCTGCTACAGTAAAAAGAAAAGACGATTTAAAAAAAAAAACCAGGAAAAGGTTTTGCAATAAATATCTGAAAAAAATGCCTAAAAGATCCTAAAAAAATCTATAAATGAAGAGACTTTTTACTGCAGAATATAATATTAAATGGTTTATTAGATATTGATTTAAAACGGGAATATTTTTAACGTTGAAGTCTATAGGATTCGCCTGAATAAATCTGTTAAATGAAACCACCAAATAGCAGGGCATTTCGGCAACTTCTCACTGCTGGTTTTTGTTCTCTAAATAGACAAAGCATTTCTTCACTATGGGGATTTCACTGCCCTCGAACAGGCACCGTATGTGCAGGCAATTCGACAAAATTTGGCGAAATGCCTGCTCTCTGAATAGCCAGGAAAGGTAACAGTACGCTGAATTTAAGTGTTCGATTACCTTTCGGCCAGATCGTCTCTCTTTGAATAACCCTGGAAGTTTGGAAGTAAATTCTTATCACTTTCAGTGGCATGCTGGTGGATTTCAAGGTGTTGTCTTGGCCTCATTCCCCAGATCACAGTCCGATAAAGCATCTGTGGGATGTTCTGTAACAGATCTGATCCATGGAGGCCCACTTTTACTTTTGGGTGGGTTAGCATTTTACAAACTCTATACATTAAAGACGTGTAGAATTTATAGATTGTTTTATAACCCGTATCATTTAAATTATATATACTAGAGGGATTATCGCTTTTCCCCTTTTGTTTTTCAGTATTCAGCACCTTTTGGAGTTACAGATTAGTACGCAGAAGAGATTTATTTACTTGATTGACACCAATTCAAAATATTTTTTAACTTCAATTCACACCTGTTTCTGCAGCTGTGGCCCCATTTTTTCTTCCCATTCACGTACAATGAGAGAGAGTGCCGTTTCCTGAGCATATTTCTGAGAATTTGTTATAAATAAATCCTGCAAGAATATTTTTTTCTCCATTAGTAGAATTCAAAGAAAGAATTAGAGTTCCATTAGAGCTTATTTTTGATGGTACAATGTGCTTTTTGAATTTGCAACGGAACCTCATTTATTTGTACTACTGTGAAACTTTGTTTCAATAAAAGCTTTTGAATACAAAAAAGAAAAAAAAAGTTCCATTAGAGCTTTAATAAAAAAAATAATAATAAAAAAAAGAATAGCAAAACAAAGCACAGTTAAGTTGAACTTAATGGTAAAACATAGAAGATACTTCACAAAATTTATGAACTAGGCTTGGAATTTTCTGAAGTATTAAATGCTACATTGGTCCTTCAAGTAAATTGAAAGACCAAAATCTGTGGGTAATGGAATACTACACTGAAGAATGAAATACCAAAGTAGAGATAACGTGAAGCTAAAAATTAAGCAATAATACACATTCTGATAAAACAATTCTATTTTAGTTCTTTAAATGTCTGTGGACCATAAAATTTCCAGTAAATAAAAAGATCTAAAAGTCATCATAGATCATATTCAAATTAGGAGCGCTTGAACTTTTATTGGTGCTGTATAACAGAGGTTAGTTGTGCTGTTTTAACTACAAAGCCCTTTTTAACCACACATAGCTGAACAGAGTGCTATGCACCATTCTAAGCAAACGTGATTAAGTCTAACATATAATCCTGGAGAGGGTGTGCAATCGTGCACAGAATACACAAAATGCAACCCCATTGTAGCCTCATGAGTCTAACTGGTGTGTGCTCCTGTAAAGGCAGAATGCTCTATGTTGCAGAAACAAGTCATATTTTTTTTACCAGATAACATTTTTATTAACGTGCTTAGTGTTCAAATTTACAACAAAATAGTATTTTATGGAACAAAGAGGGCCACGCAGGGACAACAGACATTGTCACCCACATAAAACCCACTTGAACACTGTAACGGTTTGATTGTTGAAGAGTTAGCACAATTTTCTTATACGACGTGAAAACAGAATATACTGCATGATACACAATAATTTCAACATGTGAAAAGAAGAAAAAAAAAAAAAAAAGAGGAAAAATTAGAGCATTGGTCACCTTGACAATCTCAAAGTCAAACCAGAGGACTTCTTGATGCACCCATCATTCCCAGAATGATGGCAAAGTATTGCGTGCCCTGTAAACTCCATCAAGCTGACTTAAGATTTCAAGGTGAGGACCTGTGGGGCTCGGCAATGGTGGGCCAGTACAGATTTGGCTGTCCTAATATAGGAGAAATCATACCTCTGAGAGCCAATTGAATATTGGTAGAGAAAATGCAGGATGTATCTCTCCGGACCAAGAGGGACATCCAAATGTTTACAAGGTTACACTTAAGGATCAGTCCCCGTATTCCGGCCCAGAACAAGAAAATCCTTGGGCATGACCAAAAAACATGGAGAAGCGACACTTTGTTCTGGGTGCAATGCCAGGAGGCATCAGAGGCCCCAAATAGATGCGCTAATCTGGTCAGAGTAATAATAGTCATATTCAAAACTCATTGTTTCAAATTACATTTTTATCATCTCACACTTGACCAGTAGGGGTAAAGCTAAGGTTACTAAGCCATTCTAGAACTAAACCCCAACCTGGCAACTCTTTCACGCTTGAAATTTGTGTACATCCATATCATACTTGAGATTAATTTTACCATATTTTAAAAGGAACACAAAAAGGTTCCCGTCCACATGTTTTCAAAATTGTGGATTTGGTTTGTACATTTTATTCTCTTTGTTTTAGTTCATTTGATTCAGATATTTTATTTACTTTTTCTTTTTTACACAAAGGTAAGATGGTAAGCACCCACGATATGTGCCACCGAAATCCCAAAACTAGGCCAGATGGTTAGTGGTTTCGTATATAGTGGATATGTATATACCTTCATACTTTTCCTTTTTTGTCTTTATAAAATGGAAAAAAGGTGTATGCTGTGAATAACTCCTTTTGTATGTCAGCTACCAAGGGTACCTTACAGTTTTGCTTTACCTGATTTTCATATTCTTTATACTGTTTTGCCATATTATTGTATTTCCTGTAAATAAAAATTCCAAAATTTTCCTATTACCTTGACGTAAAGTTTGGATTTTAATAAGGACTCGGAGGCAAGTATTTGCATTTCTCTCTCTTTAATACTCCTACAGCAGCAAAGAAACATAGAAAAAAACTGGTATAACCCTTTTCCCCCAATGTGGGGATCCCCCCTCCCTCATACAGTGGGCTATCCCAAGTCCATAAGAGATCTGCTCAAGCGCGGCAAAATACTTTCTTTAAGCGAACCAACACCATCCATAAACCCGCCTGTCACAGGCAACGAAAAGGGCGGAGAGGGCAAACGCCCATCGAAGAGGAGCACATCACTGGGCCATCACAGGCAACGAAAAGAGCAGAGAGGGCAAACTGTAGACAGCCATTGAAGAGGAACACACCACTGGGCTGAAAAGGAACCACATAACAAGAACCACACATGAGCAAGTGGGCAATCTCAGGAACCCACGCAACCCAGTAACAGAGAGTCCTAAGCTAACATCCACCCAAAAGGGGAGGACCAACAGAGGTAATTGTGCTGCGCATAGAATACAGAGAACACTGTACATCAGAAGCCGAGCAACACACCAGGATACCCAAAAGAAGACAGAAAAGACAGCCACCAACCAGGGCGGGAGATGCGGGAAGTACTCGCGTCCGAGTCCTTATTAAAATTCGAACTTTCCGTCAAGGTAATAGGAAAATTTGGGAATTTTAACACAGTTAAACGCAAGTTCAACGCATCAAAGAATCCACCACAAAAACAACCGGAGTAACATAGAACGTGCGGAAGATCGATTCTCCAGACAAATCCGTCCCCTACAAGATATTGCCTAATCCAGAACCAGCCGCCATGGCAGAGAAGGCCACAGCCCCTCTCATGGAAAGCGCACCAAATTCCAGCGGGTGAGGATAGTGGAGGTTTCCAGGGTGAGAGGTGCACGGAACGAGACATAAAGCGGAGACAAAACACCGCTACGTAGGAGACACTGAACAGGACATAGAATAGGAGCACTCGGAAAGGAGGGAAACAATACCGAACAAATAGAGGCCCTGGTACGTCGAGAGACATTGATGCACACGCCCTCCGGGGTAAAGGAGCGGACCTGGAACTCCAGAGCACGAACATTACTCACCCCCGTACAAGAGATCAAACAAAACAACACCAAAGGTTTCGCCAAGAGCTGTTCAGGGACAGGACGTGTTATCAGCCTAAAATCGAAAGGAAACGGAGGACCATATGAACGTCCCAGGCCGACGAGTATCTGGTCAACGGGGGACAAGACAAACGGACACCCCAAAGCAAACGGCAACCCAGGGGGAGGAGACCAACCGGAACCCTGTCAAAGCCGGTGTGACCTGCCGAGATCGCCGAGCGATAGACATGAATCATACAGAAGGACAACCCGGAGTCGAAGAGGAAATCCATCACTGCGGACACAGGGGCAGCAAGAGAATCACGGTCCCTACTCAAGCCCCAGCTGTGTTAATGGCACCAAGTTGAGGGGGCATACTCCCCCCGCGTGCCGGGGGCCCAGGATAGATGCAGCAAATCCATAGCCCGTTCCAAAACTCCTGCGGCCTGCCAGGAGAGCCAGAAATCAACCACGCCAGCAGTATCTGACGCCCGGTCAGTAGAGGATGAGGAAGCCCCGTTGGGTCCGACAGCAGATCATTGCAGAGGGTCAGGACGCGCAGAAAGTCTGACGCCAGTTCCAAAAAACCCAAAAACCACGGCTGTGTTTGCCAGAATGGAGTCACTAACCCCACCTTCTACGTCGGGACGCTCAGAGACCTATCTATAGAGCCTACCAGGAAGCCTAGGAATTCGACGCACTGGATAGGGATGAGAAAGGATTTTTTTGGTCTTGAAGGAGCGATATGGTCCACGCTAGGTGGAAGAGCAGAGTATCCACAAAGGATGACATAATGAGGTTGTCCAGGCAGATATCAATTGGACCCCTCTGGCGCGTAGTGAAGCCACCACTGGTTATAGTAGTTTGGTGAAGCACCAGGGGCGGAGGTGAGGCCAAAAGGGAGGCAGTTGAATTGGTACATGCGCTGCCGTCAAAAGGAAACATAGGTAAGCGCGGGAAGTGGGTGCAATGGCGACCGTCAGAGAATGTCTTGTAGATCTAGTTTCACCATCCAGTCTCCCTTCTGAAGGGTATCTTTGAGGGTGGGGTGTCCTCCATCTGAAAGTGGTTGAACTCTACCCACAGGTTGAGGCTTTGAAGTTGATCACCGGCCGTTGGCCACCACCTTACGAGGAAACTAAAAAAAAAAGTACAGACAAATATTGGCGCAAGCCATGAGACCTCCGTGGTCGCCCCCTTTCCTATAAAGGCAAGGACTTTTGTATGTACCAGTGTGTTTTGAGTTTCTGAGAAACGCAGGGGGCGCGAGGGAGATGTTTGAGGGGGAGGAGGTGGTGGGGAACCCTTGGATGGTCTGAAGGATCTAGGGTGATGTTGCGCCAAACCTGGAGGAAAAACTGAATGCACCCTCTACCAGAACCAACATAGGTGAGACAATAATTGACAGGCCTACCTGGTGTATGGCTGGAACTTCTGCGACCTCTGAAACCTCTACCACGCCAGGAATGGACTGGGGGTCCAGGGGGACCCATAGGTTGGAATGAGGAGGACTGTAAGGAACCTCGATCTGTACGTGCGAAACCCGAACAGCCGGCAGAGCGGCTCCCACCTCTGCCGGCTCCTTCAAAAACTCGGGTAGATGGAAACACCCTTTTCATAGTAGCTTGTACTTTTTCAAGTTAGTTAAAGGTGCCCAGATTTTTAATAAATTTTTTGCCAAATAGTAGGGGTTTATCAGTGAGGCGGGCATCCCCTACCATGTCTCGTAGGTAAATGAGAGGGGAGGATACGTCTAGGACCTTATCCGCACATAGTCTAAACGCACTGTCAATTCCGCGTTTAGCGGACCAGCCTTTAGGGGTTAGGAATTTAACAAAGTCCTCATCCACAGTGGAGGTAAGACATGTTTTTCCTGCTGTGGTGGGACAGGGGCATTCCGCCCTGAAATTTGTTCTAGTGGCGTTATCCATGTGCTGGCGCATGTTGGAATCTACCCATCGTTAAACATGGGGCATGGGAGACCAGGCCGTGGATCGGGGGTGCACCACTTCAGAGGCGTGAAACATTGGGTTACCCAGGGGGGTCACAGACTACGTCTTTCAGGAATAGCAGTGGTGGTGGGCCTCGCTCCTCCTCGAGTCCCAGTTCGGGGTTGTCAGGTGCGTGTAGCTCAAGAGCTTCCGCGTTATCTTCCCCAGACTCATGATCATCATTGTCAGAGTCCAATATATTGGGGAGTGGACCAGAACCCGTAGGTTTGGATCTTTCTTTGGAGCCGCAGTTTTCGCCACGCGGTCAAGGGCTCTCTTACGCGAGTTAGACTCATCAGATTCCAGCATTTTTTTCGGGGTCGCTAGCCCCTCGAGGAGCAGAATCAATGTGTTTTGATTTATTTTGGACCCCGTTGGGGCTGCAGCATCTTGTGCTGGCATGTCAGGGAACATGGAGGGAGGTGAAGCCATAGGGGAGTTGTCAGGCTGCATTGCCCTGACTGAGGCTACAGCGTCTGCCATGAAGTGGTGGAATGATTCAGTGAGGGTACTCACTGCGGAGGACGGGTGGCAGATATTGAAGAGTGCAGGCAGGCCTGCATAGCAGCCAGCCAGTAGGCGGATTTGGAGCGGCGTTTAGGTGGGAGAGAGGTGGCCCCAGAGTTCACCGAGGCTGCCCTGCGAGAGGAGCTTGCGGCGTAATCCGATTCCGCAGATTGAGAGGGCGATATTTGAGTGGGTGCCTTACTCGGGGACATGACGGAGGTGTAATGTAGTAGAGATGCGAGAGCTGAGGCGCGTTCAGTTCCTCAGCAGCTGCTGAAATGTTTCATTGCAGCAGTTCAGTCTGCTGCAGCCGTCTCACTGAACGCTTAGGCTGTGAATATGGAAGTGAAAGGGCAGAGGATTGCTTATTGAAAGGTGCGGTTTCTGCAAAATCCTCTTTTGTCAATTTTATTACCATTTAGTGTTAATGTTTACCATGTGCCAATAAATATTTGCTGTTTTGCTCCACCAAAACCTCAAAGTGAACATTACTTAATTGGATTCAGCTAACCCCGCAGCACCTCTCGACTTGGCTGCAAGTGCTAAATTAGCCGTGCTGAGCGCTGAACAGCGTTCAGTGCCAAGTTGCTAACTCAGAACTTGCAGTGGCTGTATAGTGGCAGATCGCGGTGGAACGGCCGCGAACCGGAAGCATGTGATCTACGATGGTGGCAATGAGATCTCGCGAGATGTCGCCACCATCCTAGGATAGCGCGGGCCGAGTGAAACCACCAGCCGCTGTCCGGCAATGCCCCGCGAGTCCGGAAATGCACACCGCAATGAGTCGGGAGGGGAGGGAGGAGCCCGGGGAGCGTTGCAATGAGTTGGAGTGGTGAGCGCAATCCGGGAACGTGCAGCAAAACACTGAAAGATTTTGGGAGATAATGGGACACGACCCCCACGGTTAAAGTCGTGTCCCAAGAGGCTAAAGCAGTGGAGAATGCTGAGCCTAATCTAATGCAATGTGAATGTACATAAATAAAACCAAAGTAAAACCCTGGAAAAAGAAATATACTTAACTTGCTGGTGTAGGAGCAGCAAAGAAAGAGGATTTTGCCACGCCTGACCAGATCTCTTATGGACTTGGGACAGCCCAGTTTATGCTGCTGTAGGAGTATTAAAGAGAGAGAAATGCAATACGAAGCCTCCGAGCTCCTGTGTTAAAATTGTCAACTAAAAAAAAAAAAAATTATAAAGAAATTGTGGATTTTGTAGTCTTTTGTCTCTTTCAGATGTCTAGATTATAGTTATTAATTAGTTTATTCCAGATTGTTAGATATGTAACGCAGAGGCTGAATGATACTTTACCATATATTTTCCTCTTAATCCAAACAAAGTGAAAACTAGCCAAACATTTGCAAGATTTAGGCATTTGTTTGTGTCATACACCACTTTGGTCGGTTTGATATAAAACTGAAGCTAAAAAGGAAATTCACTGCAACAGATCAACTGAGAAATTCATTTACAAGGTAGACAATTTTAATGCATGACTCGGATGCTCCTATTTGCTTAATCTTTATTGCTCCAAGAGCAGCAAAAAAAAGAAGTGTAAACATAAGGAAAAATCCCATAAACAAACCCTACCCAAACATCGGAGGCCCTCACAAGCAACCAGGTCCCACCCCAATCCCCTCTACATACGTCCACTCCAGGAGCAGTACTCTTTCTTTGCTGGGCTCGCAGTAGCAGCATCTCCAGGTCGAGTATTCCACACTTGCGATGCTTTCTCAGTTTTCTTCTTGTTTCACCCCTTTCCATCTGAATGTTTCCTTTCTATATTTCATTACCTTCTCGTTGCCCGGCCCTGTGTTAGCCACGGAAGACAACCTGCCACGTTTCCCTGGCACCAGGCCGTAACCTGGTGTTGGGAGCATCCCTCTCTCATCTGTCGGTTTCCCCTGTGACAGTACCCTATTGGATCCGTCAGGATCTCTGGCTGCTTGTCCAAGTATCCAATCAGATTTTGCTGCCTCTGGACCCTCGGGCTTATTTGCGGCTTTCTGTGTCAATTCCCTCTGACTCTTGCGTGGTCTGGGGGCCCATCTCGCCACGTCGAGTCACACAAAATTTGCAGGCCGCCATCTTGTCACGGTCAAAGCATAGAGGATCAAGCCCACTTCCTTCAGAAAGTGGTTCTGTGTCCGATTAAAGTTCTCTAAATGATCATGCTGCAGGGGCCAAAAAAATAACGTTAGGACATTAGGAGTGGGATTCAACAGAGTGGGGTTGGGGGTGGGAGGTATTTAAGTGGGCGGCAGCCAGCACCGCATTAAGTGACTTTTGCCATGAGTCAGATAGCGAAGTGACATTAGTATGCAATGCTGTGAACATAGAGGCCTGCAGGGAATGCTTCCATACAGTCAAAACTTTCTTCCAGTTTGGAAAAACGGGAACGCAAGAGAAAGTAGAGGCTCCTCTTTCCAATGATGTGGTACAGGCACGCCTTCCCTTAATCCCACCACCAAGTAAATTTAGGAGGTCTCCTCCATGTTTTTTCCCACTTTTCGTCCACCATCACCATGAATCAGTGGGTTTTACAGACGGTCACAGGTTTCGGGCTTGGGGCTTGTGTTTCCTCCAACCCAAGTGGGCTCGATCCGTTATGCTTTGAGCAAGACATTAAATGCAGTAAATTCAGCGCTACCTAAGGCTACGGGCGCAGTTAGTGCGCTCAGCGCCGCAAAGCAAGATCCTCCTATCGAGGATTGCACTTTGTAGCCCCTTCACCGTCCGTCTAGCTTTTTAGCGGGGAGGGCTTTTTGCCGTCTGGTGGTAGCGCGCAATTCGTGTGCGCACTACCCCGTGTGGCCCTTCCTGTCAATCCGTCACAAAGCTGTGACAGACGCAGTGAAGTGCGGTCACACACACGCACTCCATGTGCTCGCAGCCTAAAACGTGTGGAGAAAAGCTAGTATCATGTGTTGGCAAAATGGAGGCCCGCAAATGTTGTGAGACTCAAAGGGGCAAGGTAGGCCCCAAGATCGCGCGTGAGGAAACGAGATCTCGCAACGTCGCGCAAAAGTCAGAAGGGGGCAAGCACAGAAGGCCGCAAATAAGCGCGAGGGTACGCAGGTGGCAAAACCGGATCGGATACACGGGTGAGCGACTAGAGATCCCGATGGAGCAGATGGCAGTTGAAAGGGAGACACTCCCAGAGAAACTCAGCAGATTGCTGTCTGTTGCTAACACCGGGCTGGCCAACGAGAATGTATTTAATGATAGAAATTAAAAGGAAGGATTCAGAAGGAAAGGGTTGAGAAAAGAGGGGGGGGGGAAGAAACAAACCAGCACAAGAGGAAATACTCGACCTGGAGATGTTGCCACTGCGGGAGCAGCAAAGAAAGAGGAAGTGCTGCTCCCAGAGTGGGCATGTGTAGAGGGGATCCGGGCAGGACTAGGCTGCTTGGGAGGGCCTCTCCATGTTGGGGATGGGTTTGTTTGTGGGGGTTTTCTTAAGTTCACACTCATTTCTTTGCTGCTGTTCTTGCAATAAAGACGTATTAAGTAAATACTTACTTTAATATTTTAATTCTTTGTTCTTTCATACAACTTGCCAGGATGAAAGTTGTGGTTTTTGTATGCAAATAAGCCTAAAGCACAGGGATTGCAGGCAGGTTAAAATATGTTTTGTATCCTGATGGGTACATGCCAGTTTGTGCCATTTTAAGATCGAACCTGTTAATGTTTTTCTAGAAGGCACAAATCCAACTCCTTGCTGACACTTCAAACTGCATCATTAGCCAAAAAAAAAATGTAATAAAACACTTACCACATTCCGTCTAACCAATTCTTCATAACTTGTATGGTCACAGAGTTGCGAAGGATCTGAGACATAGAAAGTGCACATGAGTATCACACATGATAAAGTAACTATATACATTTTCTAAATATTAACAAAAGTCTACATCTACCTTCCACTTCTACGAACAAAATCAAGTCCATCAAGTAAGGTGACACAGTCCCTATCTTCTGCTTCAGAAACTGAGCAATAGGTAGATTTCAATATACTGAAGTTCTTCGTGGTGTGTATAGGAGGTAGATATATATATATATATAAAAGATGGTTTCATTTTTACTATGGTGGTAATTTAACCCTTTCGCTGCTGAGCTCCTTTCGCTCATCATGTTTAAATGCGATTTGAAGTTACATTTTATTAATTGACCCAGACATAGTATATATCGTTCTTTCCGGGAGACTCGGCAGATTCATAATATATCATTTTTATATGTATACGTTATGTCCTGTCTTTATATTATAACATAAAATGCAATAAAATTAGAATTTTCAATAATTTACAACGTGTAAAGTGTTTTTTTTTCACATTTTAACATGCGAGCGTTTGCGGTTATATTTTCTATGGGTTGCGCTTGTTAAAAAAATTAGAAACGGGGAAACCTTACTTTTTTTTGGGGAAAATTACGTGTTTTTTGGCAAACGCCCCCATAGAAAAAAATCATTAATGCAGCATCATTGTTCACATTATAATTGAAATGGGAACAATATTGCTGCATTAATAAAACAAAAAAAAGTTTTTTGTATTAACTGTACATAGTCATGTTTGGTATCATGCTCTGGCCGTTCCAATGATGTCAAACATTAACCCCTAGCTGTCACGGATCGGGAGATAGGGGGTTCCAATTAACCCCCTATCTCCACCATAGGTGGCAGCAAGGGGTTAATTGCGGGACTGGCGCCATCGCGCTATGCGCGATGACACCAGTCATTAGGGGGATATCCCGGAAGCTTGGCCGACATCCAAGATGTCGGCCAGCTCCGGGAGGGGACTGCGATACGGCTAAAGACGGGGTTAAAGACAGCCGCCATTTGGAAGGGCAGGCTGTGCCCTTCCAAGCGGTGTCTGCCTTTACTGGCTGGCCCGCACGGATGGGGAGGGGGAGAGGTCCGAAGGACCTCCCCCCCCCTTCAGGCACCTTCCTCGCAATGGCGGGGGGGGTGTGTGTGTGTGTGTGTGTGTACCTGAAATAGACGTCATCGCGCATGCGATATTGTGCCCGCCGGGGTCTCAGAGGCTGGGCTGACATCAATGATGTCAGCCCGCACCGGGGTGGCCGCCACTATCGGCCGGAATCCCGGCCGATCGATGCTGCTTAGGGGGGACGCGCTGAGCTCGTCCTCCACAGCGAAGTAGCCATGCGGCAGGACGCGCTCAGCGCGTCCTCCGCATGGAAAGGGTTAAGTTCGAGCAGTTCATTTTTGATTCCTCTTGGGAGGGAAGCATGTCAAACTGCATTTTTAAAGATTTCTGAAAAGTTACTAACGACAAGATGTGGTTGTACTCTGAGCCAGTCGTAATAGGTCAGTTACCTATGTTGCCAAGCTCAGCTTCTTCTTGAAGGCAAGCTGGTACTCCTGCTCCCAAATCTTCAAGATCAAAGAGATCATCTGTTGACAGAGACATAGTGAGCAAAATATAAATTGTCCCGCCCTTTTTTATATGCTTAAAACAAATACATTGCTATCAGAATTGTTAAGAGTACAGACAATCCGGTTTATCCAAAAATCCCAACTCTAGTTCAAAGAAGTTGTGTTAGCAAACACCATGATCAGTGATGTACAGTGTAACAGTTTCACAAGGCAGGGATCATAAGCAGTTGAAAAGAAAAAACAATGTTGACATGATATTTTCACAAGCTATTCAACAGTTCAGTTTTATTGCATGAGATGTGAAAAGTGACAGCTTGAATGAAACGCTCCACCGTGACTTTGACGATGCCTTCTGAAAATGTACAAAATAAAGTTGTCCACTTGTAAATACATTTAGTAGGTAGAAAAGGGCTCATATCTCAAAGCCTGTTACATTGAAAGATCGTGGTACATAGGTCTTATTAAAACAAGACTTGATTTGGTATTATTTATTTGGTGAGTGAAAGATATCATGGGGCAATTTAATCCCTTAAGGATGGGGCAATTTTACAAGTTCGGCACTCTTCTAAAAGTAAAAGTGTGCTGAGCTCATTTCGACTGTTTTTGCTCAAGTTCAAATGCGATTTGAAGTCCCATTTTATTGTACAACCCAGACATATTATATATCCGTTTTTACGGCAGATTCATAATATATCGTTATTAAATGTATAAATGATGCACTGCCTGAATATTATAACAAAAAATGCAAAAATGTGAATTTCCATTAAAATTTAAATCTACAGCGTGTAAAATAATTTTTTCACATTTTATCATGCGCGCCTTTGCGGTTATATATTCTATAGGGGTACGCTTGTTAAAAAACTTAGAACTGGGTACCCGTTACTTTATTTTTTTGAGAAATGACGTGATTTTAGCCAACCCCCCCCCCGAAAATTGTTAGTGCAGCATCATTATTCACATTATAATTGAAATGTGAACAATAGTGCTACATCAATAAAAACCCTTTTTTTTTAATTATTATTTTTTACATTTTCTTTTTTTTATACTTTTCACAGAAGTCAGAGCTGCATTCATCCCGTAGAGAGGGGAGTATTGGCGGGAGGCGGGCTTCAGATGCACGGGCAGTACTAGAACGTCCCACGGCATTAAAGCCCACGCGATGCAGGAATAGTACATCATGCGTCGCGAACGGGTTAATATTGATTCTATTTCGACCCACTTTGACTTTTGGGGATTCTTACCATGTAATGAAAAAGGTAAAAATTAGTTTTGGAAATTAATACATCACCTGCTTGGTCATCGTGATCCAAATCATCATCTTCACGTAGCTGCTCCAAAGGATTAGCTTGTTCATCTGCATTGACATTGTCTATTAACTTTGCAAATTGAGGTGCCTGTGGCAAAAGCACAAAAAAAACACACAATAAAAGCAATATGCACTTTGTCAAACTAACAGATAAGCTTAATGGTTCAGAGGAGATACAGCCTTCAAAATCTGGAAATTTAACGCGGCAAAATAAGCTACATGGCAAGCGAAAATAATGTGAAAATTTTGAGGCCTTTCTGCTTCCACTATGAAGACATGATCTTTTTCCTTTACAATGAGGTGTATGAATGACAGTCTCCTACAACAATCTTACCGTTACTCTCTGAAGCCGCTTCTGTGCCACAAGACGATCCTTAACATGTTTCCAATACAAGCCTTCCATATCTGAATACATTGAAAAGGATACAATGACGTCAAGATTTCAAAACACTTAGCAAGGAATCATATGTAAGCACTTATGTATGTGTTTGCAATACATACTAGGGATAAACCGTTATAATTATTCCAGTACCGATACTGATTATCGGCCACCTTTCAGACAGATAACCGATATCAGATGCCAATATTCTATACATTGAAATTTTTGAGAGAGGGGAAAAAAAAAAAAAAAAATTCTACACAAATCTAAAAATTGTAAACATTACGACAACGGAGAAAAATAAAAGTGCTTACAAAATAATTAGCTTTCCAGAACACAGGAAAATGGCAAAAAAAAAAAAAACAACACACAAACCTACAAATATCACACATTAACAGCACTACTAGAAAGCTAAACAATATTTGGAATCCAACGCTCAGAATGACGGTAACTCACAGTAACGTGTGGTGTGTATGATCATACCACAGAGTGCCTTCATTGGTTATTTTATTTAATTTATATTACATAAACCCGGGTCATGCTTCATATCAATGGAAAGGCCATGCTCTGGCCATTCCATTGATACCACATATGACCCCTAGCATCTCCCAGATAGGGAATTCCTGGCTGAGGGGAGGAGTCCTGTTTCTGATGTCATCGCAGCCATGCACGAAGAAATCAGTGGGCAGGACTTCGTCCCGCAGGCAGCTGGCATCTAACATGTCAGCCCCCTGCGGAAGAAATCTGCGATTGGCACCAAGAATGTGCCAAGCCGTGGAATTTCACAGATGGACTGCAGGCGTCCTCTGCAATTCAGCAGAAGTGCGTCTGCATTGCCAGTACATACCGGTACTGAGTACCAGCACGTACTGGTGGAAAAAAAGCCCTGGTTATCGGTATATAGGCAATATAGCAGCCGATAGAGGTAACTTGCAAAATTCTCAATGTCGGGCCTGATTATCAGTAGTACCGATAACCGGTCGATCCCTAATACACACACTCACTAAAAAACAAAATCTCTGAGTTGCAATTCATGCAATATAATTATTTAACAAAACTTTTACCTTCAAATGTTGGACCTTTTCTTCTGGTTTTTCCTGCTCCTTTCGCACCGAAATCTATGTAATGGACAAAAGTTTGAATACTAACATAGCTGTAAGTGGAGCCGTTTGGAAAGGAAAAAACCTATAAAGATGTAATGCAAGATCTTGAACAGGCTATTTTTTCCATCATTAAAAAGGATTACAACTCCACACTTGAAAGATATCACAAGAGTGTTTTTTGTTCCCATCCTCATGCAATTGTTTTTCCCCGCATTTGGCAACCTTACTTATTATTTTCCCTTTTTATCATGTTACAACAACGCATATTGGCATTATTAAAGCAGAGACATATCACTTTTCTGATGTATGAAAGTGGGGAGGTTTTGGATTGTGTATATATTTTTTTTTTATATACAATTATCCAGTCAATGGTACTATGGCACAATGAGGAAGTGGCACACTAAACAAAGTGTGTCAGATGGTTAGGTTTCCTTGGTTTACCGTGTCTCATATGTGCGATGCATCTATTTCACACGTAATAAAAGCCATGTTTGATATGTGTGAAAACCTGTTCAGTCATATTTATTTGCTCCAAACATTAGTACAGCTTCCTGTTGTACCTATTCCAAGTAAGTACTGATTTCGCATATTGCAGCTATGGGATTGGCGCGCATGCCACTGCAGCCCAGTGGGAAGATGCCACAGGTTACTGACCCCATATCTGCCAATGAAATGATTACAATATTGACAAGATAAGATTTATAAATACTATTTTCCAACATCATTTAAGTTCTTCCTTGCAAGCCGTAGTTTTTATATTGAAAGAAGACCCTTACTGGTGGAGGTGAACCACGTCATGAAATCCTTCAGCTTGCAAGGCAGCCGCCTTTTCCTCTTGTTGGAGGACAGTTCTTCTACCAGCCCACGAGGGAGTGTGTACGATTTACCTGACGTAAAAAAAAACAAAAGTAAAATAAATAAAACAAGCATGGAGAGACAAGTGTCAAAAATAGATAATCAGCCAGACACTATACCTTTCTTAAATGGCTTCTCTTCACATTGTTCTAAAGCATCTAAACTGCTCCAGTGATCTGTAACATCACTCTGTGTAGAATATATGAAAAGGATGCATAGTGCAGCCATATGAGATAAAAAAGAAAACCAAACAAGTATACTTTATGCTATTTTTGAAATTCTTTACCTTCACTCCTGTAGTAGGATTTTGCTGGGGGACTCTGTCCCGCAGAACATAGCCTCTTTCCTCACTCTGCATCTGTTAAAATGGATGGAATTTTTTGAACTCTGAGTATCCTTATGAATATACTACACAAAATATAAAGCTCTCACATTACAAACCACTTTCTGGATCTGTAACCTCATGCATCATACCTGTCTCCTTTCTATATGCTCTACAGGCTCCATCTCAGCATCTTCCACGTCATGGTGGTCATCTACGTCTTCAATTGGCAAAAAAACATCTGCATCGCAGTTATTGGTTTCTGGCGCTAGTACAAAGCAATATTAGTGACAGTCAAAAGCCGTAATTTTGTACCACATATCCACATGGCAGATGATTAATTAAACTAAGTTACATCGCTGGCTAGCCTTCAGGTTTCAAGATGCAAGCATACTTCTGAACCAATAGTTCCCTTGGGGTTACTTTGTTTATAACCGGGACCAAGAAGACCAAGTTTCCAATTCGAGGGACCTCAGCTTGATGTATGCCAATTCGTTGTCGCTTACTTTTTCATTCTGCTTGTAATATATTTTGAATGCTATATGTGTCATTCACCTGTATGTGGGGCTTTAAGAAACATGGATTTCGGGAGAAATATGCTCAGCTTACCCTCTTCACTGAAGTTCAACACAAGGACAGGCGTAGGACAGTCCATGCTCTCCGTTTCCCTATTTTCACTAATTCCTTGTAGTTCTAACTGCATATCTAGAATGGAGAGACATAGTTATAACAGACAAACATCAAGTGTTGTAACATTGTACAAAAATTAAGTGAAAAGAATGTTACCTTGCATGATAGTAATGACAATTATAAAACAATTCAGATAAGACAAATTATTTAGCTGCTAGAACAGGGAAAACTTGTCGAAAGGATTTAATAAATTAAGGGCATACGATATATTAAAAAGAACAGTTCCCTATTTTTTGTCCTTAAATAATTGGACAGAGGCTGCTGACAGCCTCTGCTCAATTATTTTTTAATTTATTTTTCCTTTTAGGAGATATTACTTTTACTCAGCTTTTGCCGCTCGGCGTGCACAGTTCCTCTTCGGCTCAGGGACTCCTGAACCAACAAAATTTGTGTTCCCTCGCAACTTGGTTTAGGTAGGAACTGCAAATTGCGCACTGCTATGGGACATACACACTTTATTGCACATGCACAGAACGAGGGATCAGGGCTGCGCGCATGCGCAACTCCAAATCCATTGGCTGCCTCTCGGAGACTGCTCGCTACAGCGATTGGTCTCAGATGGTGCTTGACGATTTCACTAGTGACCGATCTGGTGACTGGTAGCCGAGAAATTAAAAAATCCCAGCTGCTGGAGACGTTGCGTGGGGTAGATGAAACTCCTCCAACTTCACCCAGCATCTACTCCACATCCGGGCAGCTGGGGGGAGGGCACTCCTCACATCTTGACCACTTTAAAACTATAAAGTTGGCAGGATGCAAAGAATGTCCCTTTATATGACTACCTTCAATTTAAAGCTGTACAAAAAAACAAAATGATCAAAGTGATCAGCTCTGCGGAATATGCAGGCGCTTTATAAATAAAGAATAATAATAAATAATAATAAAATATGCAGGGCCCTCTACACCTTGTCTCCATCCTGTTTGTTTGTGTCTTGTTCCCTTTGTTATTTTCAAGCGCTGCGGAAACTGTTGGCGCTAGATATATGGTGATCATAAAATGTGTTTGTTGAAAGTATATAAAAAAAATTTTACATTACCTTTAGTAAGAAAATACAACTATTCCCAGTCAGACACACTAAACATACACACTCATTAACACCATCAAAGGTATATCGATGCTGACAAGATTCACCAACATCTATATTGCCACGTCATTACAGTAATTCAACACTGACGTTGCAAGAAAGTATTTCACAGACAAGTGTTGATTAAGCACATGTATGATGTGGTTTCTAGTGTCATAATGAAGCAGTTAATACATTGTATCCCATTCAGAATGTGAATGGAACAAATGTTTAGTGCAAGGCTCAAAATGTCAGGTCCTGAGCTAGTAGTCAGGCCTTAGAAGTTACTCGCAATCAGTTAACCTTCCTAACCCATTCCCAAACTGCAAATTTTCCTTGCAGTGAGAGCGGTGACCCTATGTAAAGGATATATGAGCTCCACCGTAATACAACTCACAGAAATGTGTGCTGTGTATGAGCGTATCACAGTGCTGATATCCCTTTAATCACACATTGCAAATGGTGGTGGGATCTGCCACTTTGTCTGCCTGCAAGCAGTTAAGCCCTGAGAAAAAAATAGTTTCCATTGCTTCTCTGACATCCTTGTGCGTTCCTGCATAGGAGCTCACTCAGGACTCGAAGCAGAGAAATGCTTGATTCCGAATCCTATGGACTCTAGGAGTCAATACCAGACACTGCACGCTGCAGGTATCTTTGAGCTCTTATAGTGAGAGAAGGGGGGGGTGAGGATCCTGAGGACGAGCAACAGCACTGGGTGCCCGCTCAGGTCTCACAAGGTTTTAGCTTGTATGTACCATTACAGGGATGAATGCTCCATATGCAAATCAGTCTGCTCTCACCCAAACGATCGTCGGGGGTTGCTGCACCTCTCGTGCAAGGATGATGTCCTTGGCAATCAGTACTGGCCACCCTTATTGGGTGAGAGCAGACTGATTTGCATATGGAGCATTCATCCCTGTAATGGCACATACAAGCTAAAACTTTGTGAGACCTGAGCGGGCCCCACCGTAGAGCAGGCCACTAGTGCTGTTGCTCGTTCTCAGGATCCCTCACACACACCCCTTCTCCTCACTATTAGTCTACAAGGTCATCCAGACGTGGACCCCTTGCTTGATATGCCTAGAGGGGTGTCAGCTATACCCTCCTGACGAGGCCTAACAAGGCCGAAACGATCGTCGGGGGTTGCTGCACCTCTTGTGCAGGGATGACGTCCTTGGCAGTCAGCACTGGCCACCCTTTCTGGGTGAGAGCAGGCTGATTTTCATATGGAGCATTCATCCCTGTAATGGTACATACAAGCTAAAACTAGGGATGCACCGATACCACTTTTTTAAGACCGAGTACGAGTACCGATACTTTTTAAAAGTACTC
This sequence comes from Leptobrachium leishanense, assembly GCA_009667805.1. NCBI lineage: Eukaryota > Metazoa > Chordata > Amphibia > Anura > Megophryidae > Leptobrachium > Leptobrachium leishanense. The sequence continues at coordinate 164,383,417 of CM019065.1, forward strand.
ACCGATACCGAGTACCGATACTTTTATTTAATGTCATGTGACGCTTTCCAATAGGAACAGACCTCATAAAAATTTATATGAGATTGACCGCAGCTCACATGGATTTGCCCCAGCTCACATGGGTTTGCCCCCAGCTCACATGGGTTTGCCCCCAGGTCACATGAATTTGCCCCCAGGTCTCATGGATTTACCCCCAGCTCTCATGGATTTCCCCCAGGTCTCATGGATTGGCCCCCAGCTCTCATGGATTTACCCCCAGGTCTCATGGATTTGCCCCCAGGTCTCATGGATTTGCCCCCAGGTCTCATGGATTTGCCCCCAGGTCTCATGGATTTGCCCCCAGGTCTCATGGATTTGCCCCCAGGTCTCATGGATTGGCCCCGCAGCTCTCATGGATTGGCCCCGCAGCTTTCATGGATTGGCCCCGCAGCTCTCATGGATTTGCCCGCAGCTCTCATGGATTGGCCCCCCGCTCGAACGCTGGGGAAGCTGGCCGTGTGCATGTAAAGCACGCGGCCAGCGTTCCCCTCCGGTGCGCCAAATACTCACCCTTCCTGAAGTTCCGGTCTCTGGGCAGTGATGCGGTCACGTGGCCGCCAGGCGCATCTGTGACGCTGCCTCCAGCCGAGAGGCCGCGTCACAGGAGTGCCCGGCGGCCACGTGACCGCATCACTGCCCAGAGACCGGAACTTCAGGAAGGGTGAGTATTTGGCGCGCCGAAGGGGAACGCTGGCCGCGTGCTTTTCATGCACGCGGCCAGCTTCCCCAGCCTCGCGGATACCGTCAAGCCGGCCCAGCGCCGGCTTCCGGTATCGGCGGGATGTATCGGGCCGTTTGCACGAGTAACAAGTACTCGTGCAAACGGCAATATCGGCCCCGATACCGATACTAGTATCGGTATCGGTGCATCCCTAGCTAAAACCTTGTGAGACCTGAGCGGGCACCCACCGTAGAGCAGGCCACTAGTGCTGTTGCTCGTTCTCAGGATCCTCACACACCCCCCTTCTCCTCATCTTTGAGCTCTTCCCTATTATAAATCGGCTCAAGCAGCTGCTGGTACCAACTCTATTACAAATGAGCTACTATAACAGGGAGCCAGTTACAAGTATTTATAAAACGCTAATAAATTCCTTAACGCTGTACAATGGGAGAGACAGAATAACATATACATATATGTTACACACACGGAACAGAAGGAGGGAGGATCCTGCTCAAGAGCTTACAATCTAAGAGGAGAGGGGTGGTTCATTAGGTCAGGGTGAATAGGGTAAGTGAAGTAGCGGGGGTGCAAGAGGACTGAATGGGAAGAAGAGCAAGAAATGTACAGTTGGGGACTCATGGAGTGAGATGATATGTTCTCTAAAGTAATGCGTTCTCAGAGACTTCTTGAAGGACTGGAGAGAGTCTAATGCTGGGGAGAGGGAGTTCCATAGAAAGCCACTAACAGTTACTGGACCACACAATGTTTTCTACTTTGCAGCTCCCTTTTACTAACTCTGTTGGAACTGGGCCCCTTGGTACGAAAAAAGGTCACATACTTATCCTAACCTGGTGTCCATGAAACTTCCACGCACATAAACCAGGAGTAACTGGGTGTATGATCTCCCATTGCTGGACTGAGAATCTCAGTGAATGAAAAGCATGGAGTACAAGCTCCTTGGGGCACGAGGGCCTAGGCATAACCCCCCCCCCAGCCTGCAACAAGATTAATCAAGGAGGGATACACTAGCTCCCACCCCACCACTATTCTGCTAAGATGCTGCCCAGCCACCCCCCCCCCCATACAGAGTGTTATCCCTTTATTTTGCAGGGCACTTTATTATTATTTTAACCTTTATTATTCCCTTTTGCAGACTTTAAAATTGAGTTTTTCCCCCAGATATTTACAGGTTTTCTTCTTGCCTCTCCTGTCCTGCTTATGTTGTTGTGTACAGAGTGATGATCTCCACTCCACCAAGTGCTGTGGCTAGGGGATGCACCGATACCACTTTTTTAAGACCGAGTACGAGTACCGATACTTTTTAAAAGTACTCACCGATACCGAGTACCGATACTTTTCTTTAATGTCATGTGACGCTTTCCAATAAGAACAGACCATATAAAAATGCCCCCAGCTCACATGTATATATCCCCCCGATATATATATATATATTCATACTGCCCCAGCTCACACATGGATATGCCCCAGCTCATGGATATGCCCCCAGCTCACACATGGATATGCCCCCAGCTCACACATGGATATGCCCCAGCTCACACATGGGTATGCCCCAACCAGCTCACACATGGGTATGCCCCAACCAGCTCACACATGGGTATTGCCCCCAGCTCATGGATATGCCCCCCCAGCTCACACATGGGTATTGCCCCCCAGCTCATGGATATGCCCCCCCCAGCTCACACATGGGTATGCCCCCCCAGCTCACACATGGGTATGCCCCCCCAGCTCACACATGGGTATTTCCCCCAGCTCATGGATATGCCCCCACAGCTCACACATGGGTATGCCCCCAGCTCATGGATATGCCCCCCCAGCTCACACATGGGTATTGCCCCCAGATCATGGATATGCCCCCACAGCTCACACATGGGTATTGCCCCCAGCTCATGGACCTCCCCCCCGACGATACTTACCTTCCTGAGCGACGCCGGGAATGTTCCGTGCGCTCATTGGAAGGACCCCAGCCGCGACCACGTGGGACCAGGTGATCGCGGCTGGGGTCCTTCCAAGGAGCGCGAGCGTGGAAGCTTTCCCGGCGTCGCCCAGGAAGGTAAGTATGAACACAGTGAGCAGCTGCAGGGCCTGTCCGAATGCTGATAGAACATTCGAACAGGCCCTGCAGCTGCTCTCCGCGATGATACTTACCTTCCTGAGCGACGCCGGGAAAGTTTCCGCGCGCGCGCTCCTTGGAAGGACCCCAGCCGCGATCCCACGTGGTCGCGGCTGGGGGCCTTCCAGCGAGCGCACGCGCGGAGACATTCCCGGCGTCGCTCAGGAAGGTAAGTATGCCAGAGAGCTCCAGGGGCGACTGTCCGAATACAGATAGAGCATTCGGACAGCCGCCGCAGCCCCTCGGATGCCGGCAAGCCGGCTCAATGCAGGCTTCCGGTATCGGGAAAAATATCGGGGAGTACTGCACGAGTACCAAGTACTCCTGCAGTACCCAGTATCGGCCCCGATACCGATACTAGTATCGGTGCAACCCTAGCTGTGGTCCATATGAATTTATTCCCAGGTCGTGATCCCTGTGACCACTGACCTGGGCTGGGAGGAAGTGTTCAGGGCAGAATTGGTATTTATTACCTTTACTGAGGGACTCCATGGTAAGCATGCATCTTACAGCAGCTTCCCCGGCAGCCCCCAAGGATGATTTAGTAGTGAGAGGAGGAGGAGGCTGGTGGTCAGTGCTCCAAGATGCAGACAGAGTGATTTGCTGCTTTCAGAACAGTTTGGCAGCAGAAAAAGAAAGAATGCGGGGGAGGGGAGTGGGGAGCCCCCACCCACATAAATTACTATAGTTTATCTGTCCCATTTACATTCCTAGCTCCAGCCTCAACGCATCTCATGCTCGCTGGAAGGGAGTCAGATGCTGGCACTCTGACACATCATCAGGGTGCACCGGACGCACGGTGTCACTCATAGCATCAAGGAGGAGTCAGAAGGGGCTGAATTCTCCTGCTCCTCCGTATCCGGACTCGGAGACATCGAGATGCAGAGGCAGACTGTGTGTGCAAGGGCCGTTCACGGACACCTTGCCGATCCCTGATCCCAGCCCAATTTTCACTCGCACTCTCCCAGTTTCTGGAAATTTTGACCCCTGGATTAGTGGATACCTGCATTCAAGATGCTGTAGATTGAAATTCACACAACTCAGTTTCTGACTGAATCATGTGACCCGCAGTTTACAGGTTCCCTAACCCTTATTCCCTTTTTATTCAATTCCACAATAAAGGTTTGAAAAAACAGGCCAAGCCAACTATGCAGGAAGGCCAGAGGATGATTTGCCAACTTCCCCATAATAACAATATTTTTCAGAACACAATGTCATAATGCAAGTTATCAGAAAGCTCAATACCTGGTCTCTGCGAAAACTTTCTAGGGGATCTTCTTACTAGTTCCAACATAAAACTACCACACGCATAAGGGGTGCATGTGTTCATTCGGAAATCCTTCTGGCTCGCAAGTACCTCTCCTCCTTTTTGGCTGCAGAGGGAGAATAGAAAATGTTTAATAAATTGAACTGCGCACAGACGCAACATTGGTGGAGGAGAAAAATTAAAGAAAGTGATATGACACATTACTGCTGTATTCCCATCGGATTGGCTCTACAAGGGTTATAGATAATAGGACTTCTGTTTTTCCAATTATCTGATATTATCCTCTTCTTGTACTTGAAAGTCCCACTCTCGCCTTCAGGACATTTTGTGTGCCACGCCACTCCTCTTAGATTGTAAACACACTAGTGTAGGGTTCTCGTCTATCATTTTAATAATCTTGTGTAAAAAAAATAAAAAATGTAATTGTGCTACCAAATGTACAGTGCTGCAGAATATGCCCTTTATAAATAAATAATTGTATACATTTAATGTCTATCCCCATTAACTCTAAGGAGATCTATTTACAACAGTCTCCTACTAGCAGCAAAGACACCCTGGATTGTTTTTTCCTTTTTCACAGAGGAGCTACAGGTAAAATAGCCAACATAATTATTGAGTCTCCTGCAGTCATTAGCATTCTATTTTGAGTTGGGGCCCAAGAGTTTCAGAAAAAAGCTCACCTGCACAGTGGAACGGTTTTCTTTTCTGTCTCTTCAGAGGATGCCAAAGCCATTGGAGTTATGGGGACAATGCTCACAAGCTGTAGGGGAAAGACTAAAATCAGTCAAAATGTTTTACGTGGGACTTATATTAAAAAGGTCAATGGCTACAAAAGGAATATACGGCACAGGTTCAAGAAGAACTCTGTCAATGCAATAGGATTACTTGAGTTCTCTTGATGGCAAAGTTCTCTTCAGGTCATGCCATAGCATCTCACGTTGGGTTAAGGCCTCTGACATCTACAACCATTTTAGTTCATTTCCTTGTGTTTTGTTTCGGTCTTCTTGTATGAAATAACCTCTCCTAAACGGAAGGTCATGGACTGGCTGCCCTTACATTCTCCTTTAAATGGTCTTGAAACCCTTTTGAATTCACTGCTGCCTCAATTACAGGGCATCCAGATCCTAAGGCAACTTATCAGATGAAATTGGAATGCCAACTCCAACATGCCTCACAGATGAGATGCCGCTTTGGTGTGCAGTGACCTTTAACATCCAAAAGGTAGCAGTATTAAGTTTTGCCAAAAAAGTTAAACTTTAGTCTCATTTCTTTACTGCAGAATTTTCCAGAAGCATTTTGGAAAACCCAAGCAGTTTTAACAAAGTGTTAGACACAAAGTAGTTTTTTTTAAAAATGTATTTAGGCAGTTGTGGTTTCCTTGCTTGAGACCTTTCATGAACAGCATTCTTGTTTAGTGGTTAGTCTGAGATCGTTCATGTGTACAAAGACTTTTCAAGTGTTTTCTGGAAGCCTCAGGATTCTTTCTCACCTCTTTTAAGATTGTGTCAGGATCCTATCCACAGCCTGACCTGTACCATCACCTGAAGGCAGCACCTTTCCTGGATCAAGCCTGATGCGGTCCAGGCTTTTGGTGCAGCCTGGTGTGTCATCCAATCCTATGCACACCATCCCTGCCCCCTCCCCACAGTGCACATACACTCACCTGCAATAAAAGTCAACTCCCATTTATCAGTGCCTCATGTTTGTTGCTCATTGTTCTAAGGAACAAGACCTGTCTATAGAAGCTCCTGAAAGACCTGCTCTAACTCTACCAAACTACCGGTTCCTTCAGCCCATTCCACTGCCTGAAGACCCTCCCAAAGACCCACTGTGTTCATCCCAAAGACCCACTGTGTTCCTAAATACCATCTCTGGATCTCCTGTGTGGTCCGTACACAAGGACTACATTTCCCCACTATCCACAGTATCCCAGTAAGGAATATACATGTCCTGTCCCACAGCCCTCCTTTCTGGTTCTCCTACAATCCCTCTTCATCCAACCGTCTCTGTGCATCCCCAACCGGCATATTGGACACATTACCTGAAAGGCCAGAACCGATACGGTGCATACCCTGACAGATTGTGGCTAACGTAAAGTGATCTTTAGAGCCCCCCCCAGACATTTCTCTTATTGAGCACTGATAACTGCTTAAAGACCCAGGATATTTAGAATTTTGTAACCTTTTCCAGCTTTGTGGCATCTATACTCCGATGGTTATTCAGAAAACACTGGTGTTTGCCAATGTTGCAAACACCAGTGAAAATCATAGTTTGTTGCGACGGGGAGAAGCGCCACCGATTCCCAACAGAAAAACCTCAAACAGATTTAGGAAAAGCTTCACTGTGAAATTTCTCCTGCAGATGTCACTATTTCACTTGTGAAGGGCTGGCATCTGTCGCAACAACAGTTTTCACAACATCAGCAAACAACTGCTTTAATCAGGTTCTGGGCTACACCTCTGCACTCTCAGGGCTGAATAAGACCTCTGATACAGCTCCCACCTTCTGAGGGGGAGAAGGCGCTCAAGGCAGTGTGACCACTCAGGTTTGTGTCCCTTTAAACAAGGTTGTCCATGGTGCATTCCATGTGTCAAGTTTTTTTTTTTTATCTTTTAGAACACATGATATAATGCTATGGAATAAGTAGGCAACATAAAAATCAACACAACTGGATTCTTGGGTCATGAATCAAGTTTTTTTTCCCCCTCTTCACATTAAAAGTTTTGGGATTTTTAGATAACGGATACTTAACCATATTAATAGAGGATAGAAGATATATAAAGCTAGATATGCAGTGTTAAAAACCATTGAACATAGTTCCTTATCTCCTAGAATATATCTATCCATATATACATGGCAAAAGTGTGTAAAAGGAGAGAAAATAGAAATTACACGTGATAGAATCTGAATTAACACTAAACAGGCTACTGAAATACAGATTGAGTAAAGAGAAGTCATACATTTGGGTTTTGATCCTTTTTCATGTCTGTGTTGGTTTTCTTTGGGTCACCATCATCATCAAGGCTCAAAAACTACAAGAGAAGAAACCAGTTTAATAGGAAAGCAACAATTTCAGAACGGCCTTTTTTCAGTGTCCAGGATATTTAGCACCAGTGAATTTGAAAATTGAGAAGCCTAAGTATTAATATGGAATATAAACCGAGCAAGACCTACTTCATTTTGCTTTAATAATTATAATTTTTTTTTTTTTTTAAAAAAAAGAGTTGAGTTACGGAATACTTTTTTACACTTACCTGTACAAGATGAACTTATGTCAGCCCACTTAACCCTTTCACTTCCAAAAGGTATATAGTTGATCTTGCATCGAAATACAATCAAAATTTTAAATTGGCATACAAAAACGCCATTTATATATCTGTTTAATGCATTAATAGTGTTCTCCCTGGGCAGAGAAGGTGGTCTGTAAGATCGCACTCCGGTCACCCTGTATTACTTGTAGAGAAGATGCAAGGACCACTCAAAAGGTCACTCGAAACAGAGTATGAAATGGAGCTTTATTATAGAAACACAACCATTCCGGTCTGGACAATAGATCTTAGTCCAGCAATAGTAACATAAAACATAACAATTGGTATATAAATACATAATCATGTTGATTATTTTCATACATGATTGTGAACAAAAAAATTTACTATCCTTTGTTGCCAATGCATACAGAATTAAAAAACAGATAAATTGATAAAAGACAGCGGGCGGATCATCCCCACACTGTGCAGACTGTAAAGAAGAAGAAGAAGAAACAAAACAACATAATTGGCTGAATGGCATAGTCAGTGCACATGTGACAAAAGCAGCCAACTAGACCACATACCCTGGCATTCAATAACAGCTGTGAAAAAAAGAAACTGTCTTTGATGCATCCATGCTATATTGTTTTTTTCTAATGTATGCCTATTTAGACTCTATTGGTCATTTTGGCACAAAAGTTTAAAAACAAATCAGGTTGTTTATGTTTATCAAGTTTGTGTCCCTTTAAACAAGGCTGTCCATTTTTTTTTTAATCTTTTAAAAACACATTATATAGTTCTATGGAATAAGTTGGCAACAACACAACTGGATACTTGGGTCACGAATCAAGTTTTTTTTCTCTTCACAAAGGTTTTGGATTTCGGAATATTTGCATATGAAACCCAAGTCTAAACAGGAAATTAATTTGTGTTTCATATACATCTTATACACTTCGTCTGAAGGTCATTTTATACAATATTCTGAATACTTTTGTCCCCTGTCATATGAGGAATGTTTCACTTGTAGTGGAAATTTGGTGCTCAAAAAAGTTTTGGGATTTTCAGATAAGGGATACTGATTAATATCAATATAAAAAATCCCTCAAAGAGAACAATGCTAGGTAGAGCACAGCCGTGGGTTTGGTGGAAGCAGATTAGAGTGCCAGAAAGATACATAGAGAGAGCTATGCAGTGTTAAATACGTTTTAGCAGTCGGCCTCAGATAGGCAGAGATGGATTGGAGCGGTGCAGTTCGCAAGTTCTGTTGCGGTGCGCCATTTGCATTCCCTACATTAAACAGGTAGCGCAAATTGCGCAGAAAATACTCAGGGACTTGTGTGTTTGAAGGGTCCCTGAGCTGAAGAGGTGGAGCTGCGTATGGTAAAGGACAGAAGGTGAGCAAAATAAAAAATAATTGGACTATTTAAGGGCAAAAAAAGGGACACTCTACTTTTCAGTAAGTTTAAAAGCTATCCGTAAACAAATAAATAATAATAATAAAAAAATATATATATTTTGAAGGATCTTACTTCCTCTTTATCTCTGCGATGTGCAAAAGTTGCATCTTTGTCCACACCATCTGCTCCTATAGATGTTGGCTGTTGGTCCTTCCTAAGGAAATATATATATATATAAAAAAAAATGTTCAAAGCAAATGTGTCTTATATCCAGGTATAGGGGTTATATAGAACAATTTTAATACATCGACTCTGAGGCTCCTATTGCTTCTCTTTCTTGCTTTTGTTAACATAGCAGCAAGTGGCAACTAGCAAGAACTTTGAAAATATGAAGCATTTATATTGAATAAAGAGAAAACATAACAGTAATAACAGGTATATGGTATCTTCTAACACCCCTTCCACTCCTTTGGATCTGTCCTCTTTCCTGTTCAGTGCCCATCAAAACCAATCCACGTCCCTCCTACTTCCTCTTTCTTAGCTGCTCGGCGACTAGATAAGTATATATATTATCTCTGCTGCGATATCCCGTTTTTGACAATTGATTTTGGGATTTACATACATACATGTGTTTATACTGTTATTTATTTATGTTTGTTTAGGTTCTAGCGAGCGCCCGGCTTTAACCGTGGCGTTCGCGTTTTTTCTCAAGTTTCCCTTTGATCCCCCTGGTGACCGCGGTGTAACCCCGTCTGCCTGCCTTTCCGAGACGCCGCACGCGCTCGCTGGCTAGGTGGGCGGGGTGTACCCGATAGGTCTGCGCACGCAGGGGAAATTCCAGACATTCTCCCGGCTTCATCCAGCGCCATGCCTCGTGGAAAGACCCCGCAACGTGCAGCCTCCCCGGCAGAGATCTCAGCAGTCTGAGATGAGATGAGCAATCCCAACCTCCCGTGCTTGTGCAGGCACAGATGGCTCCTTCCCAGCCTCCCACCTTAGACCCTTACATGCAGGCGTCCATTGACTCTGCTGTATTTAAAGCGGTTTCAGTTTTATCTGCAGATTTTACCCGCTCATTAAAAGATATTATGGCAGAAAATCGCCACCCTGATAACCCCCCGCCACTGGCGGATTATGACATGGGCAATACACTCACCGCGGTGAGGCCCCCCGAGCTCCCCCTGGCCACCACGGGGAAACAGTCTGTGAAAAAAGCACGACACATGACTGGAGGGGCTGGCATCCCCGCAACAATGCCGGGACACGTGCACCCATCCCCCATTGCTGCACCCCGTAAACGGGCTTCTGCACACACAACATCATATCACTCCAAGAGATTAAAATTACCTTCTGTTTCCAACCCTGACACCGCTATTGTCCCTGCCCCGCTTCAGGACTCTATCCCTGATTCGGAGGAGGATGACACTAGCGATGTCATAGACGTTTATGCCTCGGATTAGGAGTTCACTGAAGACACCGTAGAGGTTGATACGGCAGCCCGCCCGGGCATTATCTATGACCCTTTGGGGAACCCCATTTTCTGCCCCGAGGACCTGTCCCATCCACGGTCCGCAGATTGGTCCCCATTACCCCACGTTGAGAAGTGGGTTGATGCGCAGGTGCGAAAAGCCCTGGATAAGAATACACGAAACCGCATGAAAGCGGAATGCCCTCGCCCCACCACGAGTGGTAAAACGTGCTTAACACCCAAAGTGGATAAGGCGTTCGTAGATTTTGTCACCCCTAAAGGCTGGACGCCCAGCAAGGGCATAGACCATGCTTTTAAGGTGTGCCCAGACAAACTACTGGACACTATGGGTCCTCTGATAAAGTTGCTGGATACAGCAGAGCGAGCCAAACTTTCCGGTGAACCCCTGGACCCGATCCAGATAACTAACTGGACCCAACGGTCTCTAAGTTTTTTGGGTAATGCCAACACGGCTTTGGCTTCTGAAAGGCGTAAATGTATTTTACTCAAGATGGATCGTCAATTAGCTGGTGTGGCGGATAATGAATTGGGCGCTGCGGCCAATGGTGCTTTGTTTGGGAAGACTTTCCTCAGAGATATGAATGAATATTCCGGGGCCTTCAATACCATGGAACGAGTGTCCAATTCACTTAAGAAGGTATTCTCCGGGGTTTTTCCACGGGCCGGTGGATATCGGGGCCGAGCTACCGGCCGTGCAAAACCCTTCGCTTCAGGTCCCGCAGGAGGCAATCCCTCCACTGCAACGGCTCCCGCGCCGTCCCCGTTCTTCCCTTCCCGATCCCGACCATGGAGGGGCAGAGGATTCCGGGGTTCCAGAGGTGGTCATTCTTCCTCAACCTTCAGGCATACAGGTACCTTTAAACCTTCTTCATCCGTCTACGACCAAAGTAGGAGGTCGTTTAAAATTGTTTCACACAGCATGGTGTCACATTACGTCGGACCCTTGGGTCCTCAATACGGTTCTAGGTTTTGTTCTGGAGTTCTCTTCTCCCCCGCTCCAACTGCATATTCCTCCCCCTCTCCCCTTTTCAGGGGACGGTCAGGCGCTAGTGGAGCGGGAGATTGCAGAACTATACCAAAAAGGAGCCATAGAACGGGCCCCGCGGGGACCCTCGGGCTTCCTGAGCAACCTGTTCTTGGTCCCCAAGAAGGGCGGAGGTGTTCGCCCAGTTATCAACCTCAAGGAGTTGAATGGGTCAGTGATTTACCGTCATTTCCAGATGGAAGGCATGCACATGCTCAAAGAAATATTGAGACCCCGCGATTGGTTGGCAAAAGTGGATCTCAAAGATGCATACCTGACCATCCCTATTGCCAAGGAATCACGGGATTTCCTTCAGTTCCGTTGGGGTCCCGACCTATGGCGATTTCGCTGCCAGCCGTTCGGCCTCTCTTCGGCTCCTTGGTGCTTTACCAAGATGCTGAAACCGGGCGTGGCATGGCTACGCGCCAAAGGGGTCCGTCTCATTATATATTTGGACGACGTGTTGCTGATGGCCTCCTCGGAAGCTCAGCTACGCCTCCACATATATTGGACGGTCAGTCTTTTCCAGTCTCTGGGATTTCTGGTGAATCAGGAAAAAAAATCAATCCTCTCTCCATCTCAAACCCTGGAATTTCTGGGATTCGGGGTGCACAGTGTCATGATGTCTATCACTGTCCCTCTACCCAAGTGCCGATCTATCTTACGCGAGGTTCGGTCCCTTTTGGAGGCTTACACCCCATCCTTACGGGACCTAGCTCGCGTGATCGGTCTCCTAGCGGCCACACGGCTAGCTGTCAAACCAGCCCCGTTACATTATCGGGCCCTCCAACGCCTGAAGGCCCTTTTTCTCAGAAGGGGTCTCCCCTACTCCGCTCCGATCTCTCTCTCGGGAGAGGCCGGACTGGACTTGGAATGGTGGATCGTTCACCTCCACTCCTGCAACGGCAGGCCTATCCTGGTGCCACCCCCGACGCTTACAATCGACTCAGACGCTTGTGGGTCAGGTTGGGGTGCTTACTGCGACGGTTCCTCCACGGGAGGTCGTTGGTCTGTGCAGGAGCGTCAACTGCACATGAACGGTCTGGAGCTCCTGGCAGGACTTTTTGCACTTCAGAGTTTCCTCAAAGATCGTGTTCATCGTTCAGTCCTCCTCCGGATGGACAACTTCCCAGCAGTTCGATATATCAACTCACTGGGCGGACCTCGCTCCCTCCTTCTGACAACAATGGCTTCCCGCCTCTGGGAGTGGTGTTTTCAGACCGGGATCGAAGTCCAAGCACAATTCATTCCAGGTATCTCAAACCAATTCGCGGATTGGAACTCGAGACATACAGAAGACTCCGGGGATTGGCGTCTGAGCTCGGCAGCTTTCTCCGACGTGACATCCCTTTGGGGACCTTTTCACGCGGATCTTTTTGCCAGCCGGCTCAACGCCCATCTTCCGATCTTCTTCAGTTGGCGGCCAGACCCACTGGCAGAGGCAACGGACGCTTTCCTTCAGGATTGGTCCGGGGCTCGCCAGTACGCCTTCCCGCCATTTCAACTGATAGCTCGCACACTGCGTCAGGTCAGGACGCAACAGGCCCAGATTGTGATCATCACACCCTTTTGGCAGAACCAACCTTGGTTCCCGGTACTATTGGATCTCCTCATGGATGTTCCCCGTGTTCTCCCGACTCTCCCGGATCTCCTGAGAGACGCCTCCGGGCAACCTCACCCTCTCCTGTCATCAGGATCCAGTCAGTTATTGGCCTCACTGGTTTCGGGACGCCCGGGGGAGCCGGAGAGATTTCGGACCGAACTACTGCACTCCTACGCCAGGCGTGGGCCCCAGGTACTCGATCCTGCTACAAGTCAGCTTGGCTCATCTGGCATCATTGGTGTTTGTCAAGGGATCAAGATCCCTTCCAGGCCCCTTTGAGCTTTGTTTTGGATTTCCTTACGGAGATCTTCGACCAAGGCAAAGCTTATCGTACTCTCAATGTATATAGATCAGCTTTATCAGCTTACCACGTGGGTTTTCAGGGGACACCTTTGGGCAAACATCCATTGGTGTGTCGTCTGCTTAAGGGTATCAGATCTGACCGTCCTCCGTTGCCTAGATATACGACAACTTGGGACGTGCATATCCTCCTTGACTTTTTGGAACAATGGCCCTCTAACAAGGATTTAACCCTACGTCAGCTTTCGGCTAAATTATTGGCCCTTCTTTGCATGATTTCTTGCAAACGGGTGGCTGATGTCAGGGCGTTAGACATCAAAGCTCGTTCTTTCATACCAGAAGGCGTGCGCTTTGACATCTCCCGCCGTACCAAAACGTCCATTTCGTCTGCATTTTACCCGGCCTTCCCATCGCGCCCGGCTTTATGCCCGGTCCTTTGCCTTCAGGAATACGAATCTCGTACCACCGCCCTACGGGGCACGGAGGTTTCCCCTCTCTTTATTTCATTCCAATCTCCCTTCGCTTCGGTAGGTACTACTACGCTCGCGCGCTGGCTTCGCTGGCTCTTAGTGTTAGCGGGTGTAGATACCTCAATTTTTGGAGCTCATTCGGTTCGTAGCGCGGTTGCTTCTTCCGCTGTTTCGGCAGGTTGTCGGTTGGAGGACTTATTGCGATCAGCTGACTGGTCCAGGGAGTCCACCTTCCGTTCATTTTATTTCAAACCTGTTGTTCATTGGTCATCCGCAGTTGTGGGTTAGCTTTGAACAAGCAATAGGAGCCTCAGAGTCGATGTATTAAAATTATAGAATTTAGCTAAGTATGACGATAAGTTAGAATTTTAAAAATAAGACTCTGAGGCGAGTATTGCCCACCTCTCCCGCCGCTATTGTGGTTTTGGCTGTTTCCTGGGTCTGCGGATCCAATATCTTCCACTCATGTTTTTTCTTTCCTCAGCCTCATAACGGATTTCCTGGTTCCCGGTGGATTGCCCTTTGGGTTCCCTATATACCTACACTGATCACCTCGTACAGCAAAGAAAGAGGAAGTAGGAGGGACGTGGATTGGTTTTGATGGGCACTGAACAGGAAAGAGGACAGATCCAAAGGAGTGGAAGGGGCGTTAGAAGATAACAGTAATAACAGGTATATGGTATGTTTTCTCTTTATTCAATATAAATGCTTCATATTTTCAAAGTTCTTGCTAGTTGCCACTTGCTGCTATGTTAATAAAAGCAAGAAAGAGAAGCAATACTCGCCTCAGAGTCTTATTATTAAAATTCTAACTTATCGTCATACTTAGCTAAATTCTATAATTTAAGCACTTACTTTTTATTGGAGATAAAATCCAAAGCTTGGTACACAAGTGAGTAGAGGTATTCCACCTGTTAGAAGAAAAAAAAATATCACAACAATGCTATGTACAAACACACTGAACTGAAGTCTGCAAGCACTTCAGTTGTCCTGGATAATGGAAATGTGAAAACAAAGCTAATGGAAATGTGAAAACAAAGCAAATGCAAAAATATTCAAAGCCATTAACAATTCCTTTGTGACTGTGCAGAATATTTTTTTATTCAAATAGGATTTCTTTCACTTCTATTGGATTTATTTTAATGCTTTAAAATATACCCAACAATTTTAATGCAGGACTTTGGACATTCGTATTTGCATTTCTCTCCTCACTGCCCTAACAGCAGCAAATAAACTTTATTAACAAAACCAGAAAAACACAGAATATTCCCTCCCCAACAAAAGGAGGGTAAACCCAGCCCTGATCCCACCCCACTAGAGTGCCATAAATGTCCCCTCCAGAAGTAGCAACCCCTCTTTCTTTGCCACTGCCAGCGGTGGCAACAGATGAGTATAGCTCTCTCTGGCATTTGGTTTTACTGTGCTGTGTTTATCTTTATTGCTGTCTCTTTCCTATCTGTTGTAGGGTTCAACTGACCCAGTTGGAGCTGTGGCCCGTGCTGGAAGTATTAACCGGTGCTGAGCCCGGTATTCCTGTTCTTCCTTTCACCTTTATTTCTATTCTTCCCTTTTGTTCCGTTCTGTTTGCATTTTTCCCGTTTAAGACCACTTCTCGCAAGAGAATTCTGTGCGGGATCGACGGCCAGCCCCCATCTAGTGTTCCTCTCGCGAGAGTTGGCGACAGCCATCTTTTTTTCTCAGTAACAGACCTGGCAGCTGATTCTGGCCTTCTATTCTGGTGCTATACTGGATTACGATAAAAAATGTCCTTGTCAAAGCCTACTCGACCCAGTCCTCTCCTTTCTGAATTAGAGTCTGGGTCTGAGTCCAGTTCACCCTCTACAGCGTTGGCGCTCACGCCGTTGGTGATTCCTAATGTGCTGCCTACGGGCAGTCACGCCGAGTCTAGCAGCAGAGGGGCTGGCAAACCCTCACCACTGCCAGAGCCAGCCACTAATCTCCAAAAAATAATTCCAGCATACGGCGGTATTCAATTAGGATTTATTCCATCACCTAGAATAGGTCTTTGTCAAGTCTTGATATAGAGCCACCCACTTAGGCGATTATGCATAAAATAAATTTAAAAAATACTCTTACACGCAGGGGTAATACGACAGAGGTTGTTGAAACCAAGCCAGATGGCTACGGTCGTTTTGGCTGTTTATCCAGACTCTAACCAGGTTGACGAGGATCCTCTGATGAACGAGGGTGACATCCTGGAGCTGAACGCCCCTGAGAACTCAGATCTGCTAAGTGAGGTTATTGCCACTTGCTCTCCTCAACCTAGGAGTACAGTGGTATATGATCTGCAGGGAAATCCCCTCTTTGTACCTGAGGACCTCATGCACCATCGCTCATCTGACTAGTATAACCATTTCCACATTTGAGACGTCCCCTGGAAAAGAAAGACTGAGCCAAGCTGATGTCTGAGTGCCCTAGAACGGTTACGTTCAGCAAGACTGTTCTTACCCAGATTGACGATCCCTGCTTCCAGAAATCTGGCTCAACATGGCTGGTCCCCCAAAAAGAGTTTTGATTATGCAGTCAGGGGTTGTCAAGTTACTTTACATTGCGGGACCTCTTATCCAGCTCTTTGAGCTAACGGAGGAGGCGAAAACGTCCTATCACAATTGGACCCGAATGTGGGGGCTGAATGGCTTCAAAGAGCCCTTTGTTTTCTGGCAACGTCAGTGCTACCTTAGCACATAAACACATCCTTTTGAAAATTGACCCCCAATTGTTATCATTAGCCACCAACTATGTAGGCACTATGGCCAAGGGCCTGCTTTTTGGCAAGCCATTTATCAAGGACATGGGCGAATGTGCTCAAGCATTTACATCGATTGACAAAACGGGTGTATTTTTGCACCCGCGATAAGATTTTGGTTGGGCTGGCAGATTCCGGGGCTAACCTGCCGTTCAAGTGAGTTCATCAGATATTTGCACCATCATGTGTCCAGTGTGTGTCAGCTGGCGCTCAGCCTTTGGTACGTCGCCTGTTGTTACGCGGCATGTGATTTTCCAGGCCTCCAAGGTATTCTAGCCCTGGGGACGTTTCTTTGGTATCGTCTCTATTGTAACGTTAGCCGCAAAATGCAGCTCTTTCCTTACAGGCCATTTCGACTAATAAGTTCATGTTGTCCTGATTAGTGCCTTGCAATTGCGTGTGATTGGTGTCAGGTCTTTCTTGTGGGTGTGTTTTGATATTTCTCATCGCACTTACTTCTATTTCGTCTGTATTTTCCAGCGTTCCAGGTTTCTCTCAGGCTTTGTCTGGTTATATGTTTGAAGAAATTTGAGGCTCGTACCAAGGGTTTCTCGCTTCCCCTTTGCTTATTTATTTTCAGTCGGTCTTTAAGCCAGTCTTGTCCCCTACAGTAGCTAGATGGCATATGGAGCAGGCGGGAGTGGATGTGCCGCTCTTCAGAGCTCATTCTGTTTGCAGGGCCTTCTAAAGTGTTGTCGCTCGGTTGACAACATGAAGATATCATGCGTATGACAGATTGGTCACACAAATCTACGTTTCCTACCTTTTTTTTTTTTTTTTTTTTTTTTTTTTTCTATTTCAATTCTTTATTTTAAAAGACAGCATTAACAATAACATTCAACAATAGCATTGTGGCCTCGCAGGGCCAACGTGTGACAGCAGACCATCAAGCAAGTGTGTAGACTACATAGATCTAGAATACCGACATTAGTATCATCAGACGTCCAAAAAAGACATCTGAAGAGTTTCACAGCTAGCATTTAAATGGGCACAAAGAATCAGATCTCAGCCAAAAATGAAAAAACAAAGTCTCTAAATATCATTAACCAGCATGCGGGGGGGATGTCAGACAACTCAACGTGTGAAAAGAGGGGAGGGGGGGGGATGTCAGACAGCTCAACGTGTGAAAAGAGGGGAGAGGGGGGGGGGAGAAGAGGGAAAGGGGGGGCCAGTATAAATAGGGCTTAGGAGAAAAAAGGAAGGCCAAAATCGTGCCGTCCCCAGAACCCGGTCGCCACCATAAAATGATCGCAAGAGGGCTGGGGAGGAAAGCGGCACCTGGCCCGGGTGGTCGGAGGCCATTCGGAAATGGCAACCAGGGGATCCCGGTTCAAACAAAGGTATTGGGGGGGGGGGGGGGGGACAAAAAAAAAAAAAACCCTCACACATACATTCAGCCTGGACTGTCCCCCACCACCTCACGAGAAAGTCCCACCGCAGACAGACGGGACCATGCTGTCTCAGGGTCACTGATGGAGCACGGTACATTCCCGTGGGTCACTTCTAGGGATCCTGCCTGTCCCCACCGGTATCTGACTCCTCTGGAACGGAGATAGCTCGTCACCTCTCGGTATCTACGGCGGGCCAACAGCGTCGCAAAGGGAAGGTCGCGGAACATCAACAGCTTTAGCCCTTCGAACTGCACGGCCTGTCTCGCCCCCGGGGCTGACATAAGCTTCTCCAGGGTAGAAACGTCCACGGTCACCGCTATGACGTCTCTGGAGACCTCTTGGGGAGCTGTCGCGGCCTTCCGTATACGATACACCGAAACAAACAGCGCTGACGAACCTGGCATTGAGCCCAAGATCTGGTTCCCCAGACGATTCACGTATGGCAAGAGTTCTGTGAGAGGAACGGATTCAGGAACACCCCTGATCCGGAGATTTCGCCGGCGGTGCCGAGCCTCAAGCGCCTCCACAGATCGGGATAGAAGAGCAACTTGAGACCTAAGCTCTACTACGTCCGTCGAGAGATCGGTCTGCCGTTTCGCCACCTCATCCGATTGCGTCTTCACCTCCAACACCTTGGCGTGGACCTCCGCCACTTCGGCCCTCATTCCCGTTACCTCCGTTCGCCACACAGAACGCATCTCGTCCATAAATCGACGCAGGTCGCCCTTCGTCGATGGGAGGGCATCATCACCCTCGATGGCACAAGGGTCAGGGATGCCAGTCTGCAAGGGGGGTGCCATAAAATCCTGCCCTGTACCAGGAGTAGCGTGTCTTCTAGATGCCATATCCTTCGTGGACAAGGAGCCAGAGACCGGCGACGAGGGCGCACATTCCTCCCCAGCACCCCCCCGCACATGGGCCAGCTCTGCATTCGGCAGCGTCCCTGCCACCGTCTCCGCCAAAGTCCGGCGCTTCACCTGCGCCCGCTTCCTCGCAGCTGTGCCAGCCGACTTCATATGTTGCGAGGTGAGTATCTGCATGTTGTCTAGGCTGTCAGAGGGCCAGTAATATTCCCCATCATCCGAGGACCCATAGCCAGACAGCATGGCGGGGGAGGGGGCCGCAACCCGGTCAGCGGATCTCCTGCCCATAGCGTCTCGTATGTCTCGCTGACTCGTACTCTCCGCTTGGCCCAACTTCCTGGTGGACTTCTTACCCATCTCGGGTGCCGTGTATTCAAAGACGGAGGTCAGGGAGTCACCCGCGGGTAAAGAGAGGAAAACACGCGGCTCCAAAATGGCTGACCGGAGTAGGCCGCAATCAGAGTTCTGGAGCTGTGAGGCTCCGCGAAGTCAACTGTCTTCACCAACGTAGCTCCGGGGTGTCACCAGCAGTCCCCCCGCAGAGTCGGAGTCACGTAGAAGGTCGATGGGAGCCGGGATAGTATCAATTAAGTCAAAAACTCAGCGGAGCCCGGTTTCGCACGACCTCTCGTCTCGGCAGTTAACTCCGCCCCCCCCGTTTCCTACCTTTTACTTCAAGCCTGATGGCCTTTGGTTGTCTCGTTTTTTATGCTATTGTTTTTCCATAGTATGTTCCTAGGTTGACTGGCTACACTGCAGACAATCTTGGTACTGTTTCTAATTATATCTTCATGTTGTTTTATCTTCCAGCCTCCTGACTTTGATAGTTTTTTGATCTCAGATCCCACCCTCATCCTCTGGTATTGTTTTTGAAATTTCAAGTTCTCCGTTGTTGTTGACACTTGCAGCACAGAAAGAGGAGTCACTGCTCCCGAAGGGAACATTTATGGGACTCTGGAGGGGTAGGATCCGTGCTGGTTTTGCACTCCTCATGTTGGGGAAGGTATATTCATTTTTTTTCTGGGTTTTGATAATAAAGTTTCTTTGCTGCGGTTGGAGCAGTGAGGAGAGACATGCAAATACTCGCCTCCGAATGCTTATTAAAAATGTTAAACTTTCTGTCATGACAATAGGAAAATTTATTAATTGCATTTAAAATACATTATAGTCCAAAGCTTATTTGTGAAAGAGGAAGTAGTTCTTTAGCAATCTGCTGTATATTCAGGCAACAATAGTTACATTTTTGGTAAATTAATTCTATTAAACTCCCTGGCGGTTTTCCAGAGTGTGGCTCGGGGTTAACTTTCAATGCTGAAAGCGGTAACCCCGAGCCACACTCTGGCTGGATACATTATCTGTCCCTGAGCTCCCTCGCCGACCTCTGCGATCGCATTCTCCTCCGGGGATCGCGGCGCTCTGCTTCCTGGTTCCCTTCTCACGAGGAGGGAACCAGGAAGTAGGACGTCGCAATCGCCGGAGGAGAATGCAGGGGACAGCGAGGTAACGCAGGGACAGGTAATGTATCCAGCAGCAGCCCAAGTGTGGCACGGGGTTACCACTTTCAGCAATGAAATTAACCCCGAGCCACACTCGAAACCGCTAAGGGGCCAAATATATTGTTCCGATTCTGGCATATAAAATATGTCAGAATCGGAATGCTAGGGAGGTTAATGGATTTTGTGTCTGCTGAGATAATGTGCAAATTTTTCAGAGAATTTTTTTTTATAATATAAACGCTCAGAGTTCAGTATCAGACATAAAGATTTACACTACAAGCATAAAAGAACAAACAGATGGCACAAGCAATGTCTCCAGCTCAATTTCTTGCAAATGTGGTCTATATCAGGTACCAACGTATTTAAGTGTTGAAGAGGAGGAATTGACTAGGACATAGGTGTCCAGCAAATATTCACCTCTAATGCCATCTATAATAAAGTTCAGAGGCCAAGACTGAGCCAATCTCAAACCATTTATGATGACACATTAAAGAAAGTGAATTGGCGGAAGCCAATTAAGCTCTTCAATTTGTGATGGTCTCGTCTCATGATGAGTTCATGAGTCAGTTCAAAGAGTGTCTGAGCATTAAGGTAGTTTCAAAATATTTGGAGGGCCAATGTTACTACTGCAACAGGCATCCAAACTGAGCAATAAGAGTTGCATGCAAGCTGCTATGTGGCAGGACACACATGGAGTGAAGTTTGAATTCTGTGGGTAGAGTTGTATCATAATAACAGTTAAGCACTGGAATAAAAACATTAATTCAGCGTCTACTCTGCTGTAAAAACAAAAGACTAACAGGCAGCACAGCCTAGTAGGGGGTGGAATAACCCTAGTGTGTGAAGCATAGAAAGCGTTATGGATATTGCCGAAAACTGTCCGTGCACACAGAGTCTCACAGTGAACAGTTTTTGATACAACACCAGGCACCTCTTCGCTAACCCACTCACAGAGAAGACACAGGGTGAGTGCCAAGGCTACAAAAATCCGTTTTGGATTCTTGCTGACTGGCATGCCTCGGGGATTGAATCGGCTTGAAAAAGCAAATACCTGAAAAATGCCGAGATCGGGTCCCAATCCTAGGGAGTGGATACATCTCTAATTTTCGCTCTTTAAGGCTAGGGTCAGACGAACGCATTTTTCACGTGCGTTTAGCCGCACGAAATCACGGCCGTGCTAGCAGCAAATGACGTCCAATGCCGGGGAACATACGACGAACGGCCGCACGAAAGTTCGTCCGTGCAACGCAAGTGGCCAACGAACGCATTTTTTCGAGAACGTCAAACCGCTACTACTGACGTACAGAGTGCGCTGCGGCCGCATAGCGGCGTGTGTGTGTGATTAGGAGACGTCAGACGCTGCTAATGTCCGGCTAACATAACGTCCAGACACAAAAAGTGTTTTATTGATGATCCGTACAAAATCACGGACGAAAAGGCTCATCGTATGACCGCTATCGCGTATTCCGGGAAAAATACGTACGTTCGTTCGAACGCACTTTTTCTGGACAACGTGAAAAATGCGTTCGTCTGACCCTAGCCTAAATTAAATTTTTAACAAATGTTTAATAAAACATTTCTACTAGATGGGTAATCAAGTCATAAATAATCAAGTCATATTCCCTCTTGAAACTCCACATACAACTACTGACCACCTCTGCCCACAATGGGCGCAATCCTGCCATACAGTGCAGATATATTTACTGTAAAGTGTAATCTTTCTATAAACGCTGCCAATCAATAAACTATGTGACTTCTGACAGCACTTGCTAGAAAACGTTACGGAAGAAGAATGCGCTGCTGGAAATCATAAACTTCTCCTAGTCTGGCATTGGAGGTGCCTAAATAAAATGCTTTTTGCAATCAGTGATTTTAAATGACACTCACCTTTTTACTGTAAATACAAGTAGACCCCTGAATCAAAAGAGCTGCTTCTGCAAAGTTCATAGTGGTTTCACCGCTATCAAAGGAAATGCAGATTTGATCCAGCTGTAAAATGAAGTCAACATGGGACAAAAATATTAAAACTTTTAGCCAATGACTACGCCTATATTTTAGTAGACAGGAAAAAGAGGAGATTGTGTTAATTTTCTTTTTAACGGCGTTTTAGCTTGCAACACATTTTGATTATGATCTCTTGCAGTCTAGTAGTGTTACATTTGCTTATAAATTCCTCCATAAATGAAAATGTCCTCATCAATCTGAAAGAGGGATTTGTAAAGTTATGTTGGTGGCTTTCAAAAGTATCTTTGCAAAACCATTTGCAAATTAAAACACTTTTCTCAGCACAGCATGAAAAAGGCACGCATATGTAAAATACGCTTACCTCCTCTAGGTATTCTCCAAGCTGGGATGCCACATCCACTTCCCAGTTTTTTGTTAGATCGCGGATAGGCTGAAGGAGATGCGTGTACCGAGATTCTGCGTCTTCCATATTTTAAAAGCACCCTTGTGAAGAAAAACATAGGTAGCACTAAATGAACTCTAGCCAGTCACAAGCAAGCGCTTATTAAACACAATAAGTCACAGAAAACTAATACAACAAATCAAAAGGCCCGATTTGAGTGGGCATTCACCACTACAGATAACCTGCTACAGCCAAGTGAAGGAGCCACAAATACCAGTCTTGATGGACTGCAGTGGTGAAGTGGAAAAATGCTAGACAACTTTTTATTCTCCGTCCTTCATAATGTGCCAACCAAGAGAAGGCAGTAGATAATGTTCTCATACTTACCAAGTGATGGGAGGTGAGTTTTATTTTTTTGTTTAATTTTAAGATGTTAAGGGATTTTGCAAATGCAAAATCCCTTAACAGATTTTAGAAGCTAGTAATTATTTTCCCTTTTGAAAGGCTGCAACTTCTAAAAGTACAAGTCAGTCACCACAAACTACAGGACATGTAACCTTACAATTTACCTTGGAATAGTAGCTGAGTGGTTAGAAGTAGCAGACAAAGCGTGCTGGCATCATCGATCCAAATGTTGACGGCCCCCCCCTTTTGTAGGCAGGATATTCAAAATTCCATCTGCCAAGTGACTGCTGTGTGGGTGGGACAATCTCCTCGGCTTCACACGGCTGTACAAGCCTAATGTTGCTGCAGCCAAACTTCTTTAATAAGCTAAAGGGGTCAGGATGAGTAGTGTCCCTTTAACCATCACATTGTAACAAACTATAATGGTTCTACGGTTATTCATCAGATTGACCGATTCTCCTATGGATATAGTGCTAATAATAATTCTAGCGGTTTCAAAGTTACATGTGGTGTTCCTCAAAGTTCCATCCTGGGATCGATCAATATTAATTAATGGACCTTCCCCTCAGCAACCCACATATCCACAGGTGAAACCATGATACATGCAGGCATACCATATATATCACATCTTTAGGCTGTGTTACAAAAGGACTTTTTGGAAATTGGATTATAATAAAGATTTCACATGTGAGGAGTGAGCCGAGTGCTTTCTTGTTGGACCGAGTGCTATCTTGTTGGGCTCTTCTGCTCATAGCTGTCACTCACTCCCATCAGCATGCCACAAGAAATGAGTGAAATCAATTAATTTTTTTATTGGAAATTACCAAATTCTCAAATATTTGCTAACACATATTGGTAGTGCTCTGAATGATTATTACGACAATGTGTGTGTAATTTAAAGAATTAATTTGCTGTCCTGTCCCAGGAAATGATTAAAAATTGATTAGTCTTGATGTATTTTAAACATAATGTACTTTATCTACATCAATGACACAGCTGGCCAAATATTGACTTTCTTTACCATATAGGCAGAAAACTGTGCAGCTGCTGCTTATTTTGTCACTTACAGCTAAGCTGTTTTCCATCACTTTGCAAGCTGATCTCAACCATCTCCCTCAAACATCCTCCCATGACCCAGAGGTGCGTTCAGTTCCTCAGCAGCTGCTGAATTGCTTCAGTGCAGCTCTTCAGATTGCTGCAGCCGTCTCACTGAACGCTTTGGCTGCGAATATGGAAGTGAAAGGGCAGAGGATTGCTTAATGAAAGGTGCAGTTTCTGCAACATCCACTTTTGTCCATTTTATTACCACTTTCGTGTTAATGTTTACATGTTCCAATAAATATTTGGTGTTTTAGTCTATTAAAACTTCAAACTGAGCATTTCCTGACTAGATTATTTGCTCCGTGGAGGCGGCCATCTTTCCTACGACACACTCATCTAACCCCGCAGCACCTCTCGACTTGGTTGCAAGTGCTAATTTAGCAGTGCTGAGCTGCAGCACAGCGTTCAGTGTCAAGATGCTAATTTAGCACTTGCAGCAGCTGAGGAACTGAATGCGCCTCTGGATGCACAGTTGTACACATTGTACGGACTGGTCAGCGGTATGTCAAAGGCTGCTGAGTAAACGTAGAGTTGCCAGTCCTAGACACAATGTGTTTATGCTGATGGGAAGTGCATGCAAAATTCAACCCTGCAATATGTAGAATATGATGCAGCTGAGAAGTCAAAGAAGAATCAAGTGATCTGTCTTAAGATACGGAATTTCCTCCTGAAGGATAGGAATTATACATGTTGCAGGTCAGCACCTTCCCTGTTATCTACCCCTACATGAATTGGTAATATAAACCCAGGTAAACAGGGCCATTCTGGCAATTTTAGCATAACGGATTACAGCACCACTCTGCAGGCAGAAAATTAGTTCCATTTGATGAAATGTTTATTTTACCAGACTGGATTTAGCAAAACCCATTTTTTAAGCATCAGGAAGACTGAACGACATTATGGACCAGCTGGCATTTCTAGCTTTGGAACAAATATGGCCGTGACGACAAACCTTGCCACCCCAGATGTTTCAAGACCACACGTCCCATTATACTCTACTACTCTTACGTGTGATTAAGTTTCATGGGACTTGTAGATCCGAAACATCTGGGGTGCCAAAATTCACCATCACTGACATAGGGCGCTCACAGGCATTACAGCAGGGGTTTGCAACCATAGCCCTCCAGATGTTTGGAAACTACGTATTCAGCCACTTAGGCCTCATGGGAAATCTAGTTCCGAAACTTCTAGAGGGCCACGATTGCTGAAAAAGTCATGCAGACACTAGTGGCCTTCTAATAGTGGCACCCTATGAGCGACCAGTTTACATGTGATGTGGAGCTGCAGTAACAGATATCCTGCAGCACTAGCCTTCATTGCAGGATGCTCCGGTTGTTTAGGACACAGCTGTCGGGGCTAACAGAGCGTGAAACATTACTGTATAGGAGTAGGGCTTCGTTCATACTTGGATAGAGATGTTAAAAAAAATTACAAGGAACCTGGGAATAACGGCCAACACACTATGCAATGACAAACTAAGCGCCATTGAAAACTGCCAACACTTGGGAGCTCGCCTTATGCACTCACCCCGCCTACATATATAGCGTTAATGGCTGCGAATTCTCGGCTTCTTCCCAGCCCCAGGTACGTTTTATCCGTAAACGACGAGTGATTCCCCCTATGGACGTGTAACTCAATGCGACATTTTGGTCTTCCCGCCTAGAAACGCAAGACCGCGCAGTTTCCGGAAGTTCGAAAATGACCAATGGACGAGCTCCTGGCGGCGACGTCATCAATAGTGGCCGCGATCTTTTCTCCAGGCAATGACGAATGTTCCCACACGTCCACAGAGGCTGCCTAGTGATAACAATGGGGATGAGAGTCGCTGTCAGCCACTGTGGCAGATCTCTAATGTAATGTTATTTCGTTTCGTGCTGCATAGGCAGGATTTCCACTGCGCTAACGGGCTCATGTTTATATTACTTCATCCCGGCGGGAAACCGCTCTTCTTGAATCCACTTATGCGAACTGTCTCAATTCTACAGTAGTCTATGCAAGTCACACAAAGCTGTAAATCATGGGTCAGTATCGCCAACCTTGACCCAGGAACAACATCTCCCATCATTCTCAGCCACTCATTAGATTGGTTGAGCATCAAGGGAGATGTAGTTCCAAAACATTTGGAGGGCCGCGGCTCCTGATACATCTTTAAGCACCAAATACATAGCCGTGCGGCCATTGCATACTCTAAACTCTCCTCTGGCATCTTTGTGGCTGGGAAGAATCTTATCCTGGGAGCTGCACGACCGCAAAAGCCTTGAAGCCGGGTTGGTCGCAGAGCGCATGCGTGTTGTGAGAGGGCGCCTGCGCGGACAGCAGGGCGAGTGGCTTGGGCCAGTGCGGCTGCGCCAACAGTCCACGTTGTGACTCACCCAGACAGCTGCCGGGACGAGTGGAACGGAACCATGGGGGATCTGCGACAGACACGGCTCCGTTTCCTGTTGGGGGTTAGCTGGGTGTACCTGTTTGCATTCCTCTCACTGTATACCCAGATTCCAGGTATATAGCGCTCTCCGCCTCCCTGCGCCCGTAGAGCAGTGTGCATCGCTCGCAGGGCTTTCCTGCAGCGTGTCCGCTCAGATCTCCTGTGAGGGGCCCAGGATGAGTCTAGCATATGCACACAGACTCCGTGCCCCCTTCAATCCGCCTGCATGCACTGTGCCCCCCTTCAATCCGCCTGCATGCACTGTGCCCCCCTTCAATCCGCCTGCATGCACTGTGCCCCCCTTCAATCCGCCTGAATGCATTGTGCCCCCCTTCAATCCGCCTGCATGCATTGTGCCCCCTTCAATCCGCCTGCATGCATTTGGCCCCCTTCAATCCGCCTGCATGCATTGTGCCCCCTTCAATCCGCCTGCATGCATTGTGCCCCCTTCAATCCGCCTGCATGCACTGTGCCCCCTTCAATCCGCCTGTATGCACTGTGCCCCCTTCAATCCGCCTGTATGCACTGTGCCCCCCTTCAATCCGCCTGTATGCACTGTGCCCCCCTTCAATCTGCCTGTATGCACTGTGCCCCCTTCAATCCGCCTGTATGCACTGTGCCCCCCTTCAATCCGCCTGTATGCACTGTGCCCCCTTCAATCCGCCTGTATGCACTGTGCCCCCCTTCAATCCGCCTGTATGCACTGTGCCCCCCTTCAATCCGCCTGTATGCACTGTGCCCCCTTCAATCCGCCTGTATGCACTGTGCCCCCCTTCAATCCGCCTGCATGCACTGTGCCCCCCTTCAATCCGCCTGCATGCACTGTGCCCCCTTCAATCCGCCTGCATGCACTGTGCCCCCTTCAATCCGCCTGTATGCACTGTGCCCCCTTCAATCCGCCTGTATGCACTGTGCCCCCTTCAATCCGCCTGTATGCACTGTGCCCCCCTTCAATCCGCCTGTATGCACTGTGCCCCCCTTCAATCCGCCTGTATGCACTGTGCCCCCCTTCAATCCGCCTGTATGCACTGTGCCCCCCTTCAATCCGCCTGTATGCACTGTGCCCCCCTTCAATCCGCCTGTATGCACTGTGCCCCCCTTCAATCCGCCTGTATGCACTGTGCCCCCTTCAATCCGCCTGTATGCACTGTGCCCCCCTTCAATCCGCCTGTATGCACTGTGCCCCCCTTCAATCCGCCTGTATGCACTGTGCCCCCTTCAATCCGCCTGCATGCACTGTGCCCCCTTCAATCCGCCTGTATGCACTGTGCCCCCTTCAATCCGCCTGTATGCACTGTGCCCCCCTTCAATCCGCCTGCATGCACTGTGCCCCCCTTCAATCCGCCTGCATGCACTGTGCCCCCTTCAATCCACCTGTATGTCAATCCGCCTGCATGCACTGTGCCCCCTTCAATCCGCCTGCATGCACTGTGCCCCCTTCAATCCGCCTGCATGCATTGTGCCCCCTTCAATCCGCCTGCATGCATTGTGCCCCCTTCAATCCGCCTGCATGCATTGTGCCCCCTTCAATCCGCCTGCATGCATTGTGCCCCCTTCAATTCGCCTGCATGCATTGTGCCCCCTTCAATCTGCCTGCATGCATAATCCGCCTGCATGC
Organism: Leptobrachium leishanense; assembly: GCA_009667805.1. NCBI lineage: Eukaryota > Metazoa > Chordata > Amphibia > Anura > Megophryidae > Leptobrachium > Leptobrachium leishanense. Next base: position 164,411,459 of record CM019065.1, read on the forward strand.
ATTGTGCCCCCTTCAATCTGCCTGCATGCATAATCCGCCTGCATGCATTGTGCCCCCCTCAATCTGCATGCATGCATTGTGTCCCCTTTTAAATCGCCTGCATGCATTGTGTCCCTTGCACAGTTCACCGGGTTCTCGATAATCGTGGGGTGGCAGGGTGTGCTCAGGTATTGAGTCCTGGCAGACCATCAGGGTTATTCAGAGAGTGGTGAAAAGAAGAATGACTGGAGAATGGAAAATTCTAGGTCCAAATAGCCAAAACAGAAAAAATCTCTCATTCATCTCACTTTCCAAATCGCTGTTTTGACCTAGATTTTTCCAATCTCCAGTCATTCTCCTGCTTTTCACCTCTCTCTGAATAGCCCTGCATGTAAGAAATGTACATTAGTCGCCCACTCACAGTCTAAGGCCCCGTTCACACTGTGCGATTTTCATATTTGCGACATAGTGCGATAATGTCGTGGTTTTGTGCAAATTATAATTTATTTTTTTTGCAAAGCACCGCCAATACAAATTGCAAAAAAAAGGTCATGTACCAGTGACGTGTGACATGGCGCGGCAAGATGTGAACAGCTTCATTGAAATGCATTGGAGAAGCTACAAAGCGCAATGTCACATGGATTTTTTTTTGCGACGTCGCGGCAAAATCCACACGATAAATCGCACAGTGTGAACGGGGCTTAAATCAGAGATTGTCACATACATGGCCTCTTCCTGTATAACTAGGTATAAAACACCATAGTCTGTAATCTCCACCCTGTTTCCTATTTTTCTGCATTATTCCATACAATCCTGCATGCAGGAGTAACCCTAGATTTTCATTATGAAGCCTTAATATATCCCTGCTTGGTAAAATAAGCACACCAGCAACCCAGACTATTTTCTGCCTATATTGAGTTATTAACCCCCCTTTCCTTTAGTAGCAACTGTCCTCTTCCTGATTCACAGCAGGGGTTGGCAGTTCCTGCCATTGTTTTCAGCATTGAGGGTAAAGTGATAGACATTGGATTACAGGACAGTTTGACAGATTACAAATTTACAGTGTAGGCCTTTTCGACTAATGATGATGTATTAAAGGGACACTACACACCCTGATTACTCGCTTTTTAAAGCAGCCAGGCTGTTGTGCACCCCCCTATGCTGTCATTTGTCTGAAAACGCTGTGTTGAGTCTCCTCAGTCAACACATGTGTTGTCAGGCGGCTGGGATTTTGAATTTCCCGATTTCTGGTCTGTCATCAAATCTGTCACGGATGATGTGCGGACATCATCCTCTTCCCAAACACGGAGAGAAGGGAGCCGATGGATTTGTTCTACAAGTGCACAAGCTTGTCCAATCCATCATTCTGCACATGTGCTACGGAACCTGTACACAAGGTCTGAGCATAGCGTAATTTGTGCATTCTACGCAACTTGCGTAAAAGAATAAGTCGAATGGACTTCTGCATTTTGGAAGCCCTGAGCTGAAGAGGAGGAGCAGGGCGAGTCAAGGGAATAAAGCTTAAGCGGTTATTCGATAAACCATGAACGTCCACCGACTTGCAGCGATCAGTGAATTTCACCATATGGTGCAATTTTTGTGGCAGTTTGTCTGGTACTTTCCTGTTATCCAGACCACATCCAGTTTTTATAGTTTCATAGACAGAATAAACTGAGTAAATTGTAATAGTTTTATTTTCATAGATAATGAACTGCATAAACGGGAAGACAAACATATGAGAACATGTGACAATTAATAAACTGTAACATATGACAACATGACTTGACTTACAGTTGTGTTCACAATTATTCAACCCCCAATGCTGTAAAGGGTTTTAGGGAATTTAGTGTACATTTGTAATTGTATTCAGAATGAAATCCTACAAGGACTTTTTAAAGAACCATATGCAACTAAAATGACATCAATTGGTTTTGTAATACAGTAGTAAATGTTTCTTTTGTGAATTCTTCATTGACACAATTATTCAACCCCTTAAAGACTACCACTCTGAAGAACAGAGGTTCATTCAAGTGTTTTCAATCAGGTATTGAAAACACCTGTGGATGTCACGGAGCAGCAATAAAGCATAATAAACACCAATTAGGCAGCTTTAAAATGACTGTGATACTCAGCTCCTTCTAGACATTTACTGGTGTGGTTACAAACATGGTGAAGTCAAGAGAATGGTCCAGGAAGACAAGAGAAGAGGTGATTACTCTTCACAGGAAGGGCAATGGCTATAAGAAGATTGCAAAGATGTTAAACATACCAAGAGAGACCATAGGAAGCATCATTCGCAAATTCAAGGCAAAGGGCACTGTTGAAACGCTACCTATTTGTGGCAGAAAGAAGATGCTGACTTTGACTGCTGTGCGCTACCTGAAGCATAGAGTGGAGAAAAGTCCCCGTGTGACTGCTGAGAAAAGATTTGTCAGATGTGGGTACTGAAGTTTCAGCTCAGACAATACGGCGCACACTGCGTAATGAAGGCCTCCATGCCAGAACTCCCAGGCGCACCCCCTTGCTGTCTCCAAAGAATAAGAAGAGTCGACTGCAGTATGCCAAAAGTCATGTGGACAAACCACAGAAGTTTTGGGATAGTGTTCTGTGGACTGATGAAACAAAATTAGAACTGTTGGGGCCCATGGATCAACGCTATGTTTGGCGGAGGAAGAACAAGGCCTATGAAGAAAAGAACACCTTGCCTACTGTGAAGCATGGCGGGGGCTCAATCATGCTTTGGGGCTGTTTTGCTTCTGCAGGTACAGGGAAGCTTCAGCGTGTGCAAGGTACCATGAATTCTCTTCAGTACCAGGAGATATTGGATGACAATGTGTTGCAGTCCGTCACAAACCTGAGGCTTGGGAGACGTTGGACCTTTCAACAGGACAATGATCCCAAGCATACCTCCAAGTCCACTAGAGCATGGTTGCAGATTAAGGCTAGGGTCAAACGAAAGCATTTTTACACGCGAACGTAAAAAAGTACGTCCGAACGAATTGACGTATTTTTTCACGGAATGCGCGAAAACGGTCATACGATGCGCATTTTTCGTGCGTGATTTCTTTCGGATCGTCAATAAAACTCTTTTTGCGTCTGGACGTTATGTAGGCTGGACATTAGCAGTGTCTGACATCTCCTAATCACGCAAACACGCCGCAGCTGCGCACTCTGTACGTCCGTACTAGCGGTTCGGCGTTCTCGAAAAAATGCGTTCGTTTTCCACTTGCGTTGCGCGGCCGGACTTTCGTGCGACCGTACTTCGTATATTGGCTGTCATTGCCTGTCATTTGCTGCTAGTGCGGCCGTGATTAAGTGCGCCAGAACGCACGTTAAAAGTGCGCTGGTCTGACCCCAGCCTAAAGGCTGGAACATTTTGGAGTGGCCATCGCAGTCACCTGACTTAAATCCGATTGAGAACCTCTGGTGGGACCTAAAGAAAGCAGTTGCAGTGCGCAAGCCTAAGAATGTGACTGAACTGGAGGCTTTTGCCCATGACGAATGGGCGAAGATACCCGTAGATCGCTGCAAGACACTTGTGTCAAGCTATGCTTCACGTTTAAAAGCTGTTAGTGCTTGTTATAACTGTAAAAGGATGTTGTACTAAGATTGAATGTCACTTGGGGTTGAATAAAACTGATAATGATGTGAGCACAGAAAAGACATTTGTGGTTATTTCATTATAAATGTTATGTTATATTTGTCTGACCTACACGTGCCTCTTTGATTTAATTGTATGCAAGATGACTGAATGATCAAAATCAATGTCAAACTGGCCAAAACACTCAATTTCAGTGGGGGTTGAATAATTTTGAACACAGCTGTATAATTGAGATACTGGTGGCCAGAAAGTTATGGTAACCCTAACCCCCGAACTTTCTGGCCACCAGTATCTCAATTATAAGTCAAGTCATGTTGTCATATGTTAGTTTATTAATTGTCACATGTTCTCATATGTTTGTCTTTCCGTTTATTCAGTTCATTATCTATGAAAATAAAACTATGACAATTTACTCAGTTTATTCTGTCTACGAAACTATAAAAACTTGATGTGGTCCGGATAACAGGAACTTTTTGTCTATTCACTAAACTGTCAATTCTCCAAATACTGGCGAATTCTGGTGTGGATCAGCGATCTTCGGCGGCAGCGAAATTGTCCCATAAAGAAGTATTGGTTCACGTATTCAAATTTCAGAGAACCCCAAACTACACTGACGTGTCAGTGAAATGCCCTGATTTTCAGTGATTCCGTTCGACAATCGAATCCCATAGGATTCAATGTAAAAAAATATTATCTTTATTTTTTGGAATATCTTGTATTGTTTTTTTTTTTTTTTTTGGTTTTTTTTTTGGTTTAATTTTTTTTATTTTATTCTGTAACAGACCTTTTTATTATTTAGACACATTTTATTACATTTTATTGGCTTAATCATCTATTAGAAGAATAGCAGAGTTCTGTGTTTTTTGGCAGTTCGGCTGTCTTCAGCGGCTTCGTGTTCGGCGCACATCCAGGACCCTGCTGTGAATAGTGAATTCATGGTAGGGTCTGCGAAATGGAATCGCTGAAGTGCGCCAAACGAGAAAGCACAGAATTTTCAGTTCTTTCTGAATAACCCCTTAAGCATTTTCTCCAAAAACATACCCAGTATACAAAGTGGGTAAACGGGAAAACAACTAGAGTATTCCTTTTAACCCCTTAAGGACCTAGGACGTACCATGTACGTCATTGCAGCGGGTCTCTCTTAGACCCGCTGACGTACATGGTACGTCCTGCCGTTTTTTGAGCGCTGGAAGCGATCGGATCGCTTCCAGCAGCTCAAACGCCATTGCAGGCTGCCTGGGAGTCCAGGCAGCCGTGCAATGGCGGTTAGAAGTGCCGGGGCACCATGTGATCGCTCCCCGGGAGCGATCACATCCGGTTTTACCGGAGAGGTGCCCGGCACTTCTACAGAGCGCTGGAAGCGATCGGTATCGCTTCCAGCTGCTCTGAGTATATTACAAGGATGCCTCGACATCGAGGCATCCTTGCAATATGCTTACCTGCCGCCGGTCCGTCCGTGATCGCTCCCCCGAGCGATCACTTCCGGTAGCGGCAGGAAGTACTGAGTGCCACGAGGTATCGTGGCACTCAGTACAAAAACGATCACATCAGTGATCAGGTGCTCTGCTGGGTGCCTCGAGGGATCAAGGCACCCAGCAGAGTAAAAAAAAGTAAAAAAAAAGTGGAAAAAAAAGTAAAAAAAAAGTGAAAAAAAAAAGTAAAATAAAAATAAATAAAATGACGGTTAGGGGTAGGGTTAGGGGTAGGGTTAGGGGTAGGGTTCTAAGGGCAGGGTCATCTTGGGGCTGAGTGGGATGTTCCTAGCCTGCCTCATCAGAGAGGCAGGCTAGCAACATCCAATCAGAAGTTAGAAAAAATCAAAATAAAATTTCTAATTTGTCAGGTCAGGTCAATATTTTGTAAATATTGGCTCTGACCTCTTTGATTCTCCCTCCCTCTCCTCACTTGTGTTTTGGTGAGCGAGAGAGAGAGATCAGATTTGACAGGTTAGAGATTTTAGTGAGATTTAGTGAGATTAGAAAAATTGAGGCAGATTTAGAGAGATTTTAGGGAGATTTAGAAGAATTGAGGCAGGTTTAGAGGGATTTAGAGAGATTTAGGTGTTTATTTGTATTTTCTTGTGAAACCCAACGGTTCTTCTAAGAACCAACAATCCGCTTATATATATATAATAATTATAAAATTTTATAATCTATTATATATAATGTCTGAGAGGGTGTACAGCGCCGAGGAGGCATATGCCATCCTGGCGTCAGAATCTGAGGCATCTGCGTCAGACTCAGACCCTCATTTCGACCCCGCTAACTGCTCAGAGACGTCGCTAGATACATTATCTACGCTGGCTGATGTATCTAGTGATGTTTCTGATGCAGATCCTGGGTCACCACCTGCCAGCAGGAGACGCACAGCTCCAGCTGAGGAGTGGGTAGTGCCTCATCGCCAGAGGCCAGATATCCCTCCTTTCACGGCAAATCCTGGCATCAATATTGATGTTGCAGGATTTACCGCCACACAGTTTTTGCAGGTGTTTATGGGGGATGATTTGTTGGGCCACATCGTGGCCCAATCAAATCTGTATGCCCATCAGCATTGTGCTGCGAAGCCAGACTCCTACTTGGCAAGGCAGCAATGGACCCCGCTAGATGTGCCAGAATTTCTGAAATTCTGGGCACTTACTATGCTGAGGGCATCATAAAGAAGCCCTCAATTCGCTCCTACTGGAGCAGTAGCCCCATCTGCTCTACCCCCATTTACCCCCAATCAATGTCACGTAGAAGGTATGAAAACCTTTTGCGTTTCATGCACTTCAGTGACAACAGCCTGTGCCCCCCTAGAGAGCATCCCCAGTTTGACAGGCACCAGACTTTTACATTTTATTCGTACATTTTTATGTTCTACAATTGGTGCTGTATTTTGCCAAAATCTTTGCACACCTATGCATGGGGGGCATGGGTGTACTCAGGAGATCTTGCAGAAAACAACCTGGAGAGTTTTCATGCAGTAACAAACAACAGTGTCTCCTAAATCACAGTCCAAAACTACTGTGGGCGTAAAAATCTGAAAATTGAAAAATTACACCACACACCTTCTCAAATGTTTTGGGCTAAAACCGTTGCATCCATGGCATCAAAGCACTCCATATGCAATACCTTGGGGTGTCAACATAACAAACATAAACAATTTTCTGGCAATAATTCAAACTGGGGTATGCGGTAGACCCAAAACCAAAGATAGGCCTAGCTGAAGAAATAATCGCAATTTCAACTCTAATGACAAAGTCATAAAAATTGTATTTGAACCTTCCCAAAATCCTGGCAAACCTATGCATGGGGGGCATGGGTGTACTCAGGAGACCTTGCAGAAAACAACCTGGAGAGTTTTCATGCAGTAACAAACAACAGTGTCTCCTAAATCACAGTCCAAAACTGATGTGGGTGTGAAAATGAAAAATGACCACCAAACTGTATCCAATTTGTTTGGAGCAAACGGATGCATCCATAGCATAAAAACACTCCATTTACAATACTTTGGGGTGTTAGCTTACCAAATATATGCACGTTCATAAAACTGGGGTATGTAAAAAGGCCCCTAAAAAGAAGATAAGCAAAGAAGATACTGTTTGTCAAATTAGAAAATTGACAAGCACATGTCAAAGATTGGCGTAGCACCCCAAAAACAACAGAACAAATCTATATATGGGTGGTATCAATTTACTCAGAAGATGTTGCTGAACATATTTTGGGGTGTTTTTTGGCAGTAACCCATAACTGGATTTGACAATTCATGCCTAAAGTACAATGTGTGTGAAAAAATAACACAAAAAGTGACTACCTGAAAGTTTGACATAGAGCTTAGTGCATGGAAAGTGTTAAAATACAACTCTTTGAAGCACCCCAGGGTGTGCCCTTTCTAAAAATATATGGTTTGATGGGGGTAAATTACTTTGGCCGGCTTCAAAAATGTCCCAAATAGGACATGGGTGCATGATGACGAAATGTGAAAATTCCAAGTTGGAAAACTGAAATGCGCACCCCCCAATAAGGCCTATTAGCCCCCAAATGACCCGACATACCTATACATGGGTGGTATCAATTTACTCAGAAGATGTTGCTGAACATATTTTGGGGTGCTTTTTGCAGTAAACCTTAAAGTTCACAGTACATGTATTCTTAAATTGCGTTAAAAAAAAAAAATCACCAAATTTTTTTTTTCCTCAAACTTTGCATAGATTTGTGGTAAAATGGTTTGCATGGAAAGAGTCAAAATACCCCAAGTTTAATACCTTGATTTGTGTACTTTAAAAAAATATGTATATGTGGAGGGTTATTCAGGAATTAGTGACAGATATCAGTGTTACAATGTCACTAGCACTAGTTTTGAAAATAACTCTTTGAAATGGCAAAGTGCTACTTGCACTTATTGTTGCATAAAATAAGGAAAAAAGCGAGGAATATGTAAACATTGGGTATTGCTAAACTCAGGACTAAATTTAGAAACTACCAAGGAATTAATTTTTTTTGACGGTTGTTGATACATAAGAAATTTTGGGGGTCAAAGTTCGAAAAAGTGGTGTTTTTTCAATTTTTGTGTCATATTTCACAATATTTTTTATAGTAAATTATATGAAATGATGAAAAAAAATGGTATTTTTATAAAGTCCATTTAGTGACGAGAAAAACAGTGTAAAATATGTGTGGGTTACATAAACGAGTAAGAGGAAAATTTGACGTAAACACTAAGAGCGCAGAAACGTAAAAACAGCAGCGGTCACGAACGGACGGATTTGTGTAAAACCGCCCGGTCACTAAGGGGTTAAAAGATTCAAGAATAGATTACCGTGGCTGAATTGGAAGAATGTTCCATCTCTGCAAGCCATTTCCAGTTGATTGCACTTTGCGTTTTCAACAGTTTTGAACAACCCTTGGTTATGCCATCAAACCAATTTGTTAAAAGGACACTCCCTTCACACCGGCACTGAGCTTGGTGCCACATCTACCTGACAACTACTGTTACTTGCTGTAACAGAGGTGTGTCAAGGCAGGCAGGGGGCTGACAGTTGCTCAAACGTCCAACCATTCCAATGGCCACCAAAATGAGTACAGGAAGAGCCATTGGGTAGTCAGGAATGCACAGCCGTACATTCCTGGGAATCTTATCAGCAAAAGCTGTTTGTCTGCTTTTAGGCCAGGACGAATCCAAACCCCCCCCCCCCCCCCACCAGAGGGCTGATACAGCTCTATGGGTAAGGCATTCATGTCACTGAGTATTTGTATGAAACTGGTACCTAGAGTGTTCCTTCTATAAGTGTATTTAAGTACTGTGTTTGTATTTTCGTGTAGCTTCCAGCCATACACATATTTCATCCAAGTTGGAACATGTCGAATTACAGTGACCGTAATACTTTAGGGATTACTCTTAAAACCTCGGAATTGTGTTACAAATGAGCAAATTGGAAATTTGAGATTGTAGGTTGAAAACATTTTTACATTGCTGTGATGTTGCCTTTCAAATTTGCCTTAATTACCACCAAAACCTAACCTGGGGCTTTATTCACTAAAGAGCAAATTGCAAGGAAAAGGATAGGTAAACTGGGATTAAACAAAACCATAAAATAGAAGCATAGGCGTTTATTTTAAATTGCCGTTTATGGTTCGCTTCTGTTCAATGCAATATGAAAAAACACAAAGTTAGTCACTAATCTGTGGATCTGATGGGAAAACTGACATTATTCACCTCAAAACGGCTATGTTTGACATGTGCTTGGAGAAATATGCTTTTATACCAGTAAATGCTCTGGATCCATGTGAGTTTATGTATATATGTGTGTGTGTGTGTGTGTGTGTGTGTATATCAGGGCTTGACAAATTTGCTATGAGTCTAAGAGCCAGCTGCAAAAGCTAGGAGCCTTTTTTTTTTTCCGACTAAGGCCGGTGTCAGACGAGCGCACAAGATGCGCCCCTACTGACGTGCCCACCGGCGTTCGTTGCAGCGTTGTGACGCTGCAACTGGGCTGGTCACACACTTGAGCGCACGCACAAAACCTCCCCATCGAAACGGTAGACACACGTTGAAGGGACTACAAAGCACGATCCTCCCTAGGAGGATCGTGCTTTGCAGTGCTGAGCGCACTAACTGCGCTCAGTTAGGTGGCCAGACGGGTGTCAATGGAAGGAACGTCCATTCTCACGGACATTCCTTCCGCTCTGCAAAACGCTTGTCTGACCCCGGCGTAACAACTACAGATTCACGGTACCATTTTCTTAAGACCGAGTACCGATACATTTAATGTCATGTGACGCTTTACAATAAATATTTTAGGATTTTGCTGAGAGCCTGTACAATTTATCATAATATTGAAATGTATGGTCATAACACCCCCCCCCCCTTAGCCTCAATCTCTCACAGCTGATCCAGGCACAGTATATACACTGTATATAACACACAGTGAATGTTATGGGCAGTGTACATACAGCTGGGTGAGCTGTGAGCCCCCCTTCCTCTGATCTGGGTACTTTTTACAGGACTTTTTATTTATTATTAGGTGGCCGGGCTGTGCGATGCTGTGGGTCATGTTCACAGCATGCACGGAGTTGAGTGCTCCTCCTCCCTCCACTCTGTAGTGGAGAGAGGGAGGGGGCGGGCCAGCAGCTGGAGTGTGTGTGCCTGTCACGGGGGTCTGATTTTATAACCCCAGACAGACGCGGTGTCTGGCCATAAAGTGTGCACGCTGCCGGTACAAATCGCAGTGTGCACACAGCTTTCCCCGAGCGGACAAAGCCTTGCAAAAGGCTTCATGTCTGACGGGTGGAGGACCCAGCGAGCGGGTCTGCCAGAAGGAGAGGCTATGTATACAAACCCAGGTGCCAGGACAACATTTCTTGTCGCCATGGCGATCCTGGCGCCCAGGTTTGTCGACCCCTGGTGTGTGTGTGTGTATAATATTCGTATATTGGGGTGGTCCTTATTCATACAGTAAAAAATATTTTTTAAAAATTCATAGTCTTGCCCTCTAATTGTGTCCTTGGAAAAAAAAGTTACATAAAACATTTGGGGATGATTAAAGATTTTTATGACCTGTCACACACAGTCCAAACTTCGCAAGTAGGTTGTATCGGCAGGTAACCTGAGGAATTTCTGGATACGACATCGCTCCCGAAACTAAAGTGCACAGGGAAGATAAAGAAGTCCACAGGAAACCTCCATCTTTTCTGTTTCATAACTTTGCAAGCGATACCTTCTCCTCCGTAGATTCGCACATGCGCTGTTAGAACGTAATACAGGGATTCCCCTTATGTGATTGTGCGCTCGGCAGGAATTGAATGTGCTGCTCTCCAGTCACCAAGTGTACCGTAAAAACAACAAAACAATTGTTAACTTTGAACATGGCTTCAGCTTCACGCGTTTCAGGCGTAACTCACAATAACGCCGAAGTCTGACTGGTCAGGCAGCCAATTGATATTTTTCTGGATAAGAAGCTCCCATCGAAAGGAGAGGATCTGTATCATTTGTTCTTCCTTTATAAGAACGGAACAGAACACCATTAAGAATGCTTCAAGCATTATCATGCAAGGGCTTCAGTCAATCTGGGGAAAAGTTCGAATACCTACCATGGCTCACTACAACATCATCCCGAAGGTTCAGAAGGAGTACAACTAGTGGTGTTCTTGTTGGAAGGGAAGCTCTCAGCAATCTAAATCGCAGGTAAGGAAAAATTCTTCACCAAGGAGTTGGCCAATATTTTTGATATCGCCTATGCCCTTGACATTATTACCGTTTCTGAAGACAAAGCGTTTCTATTGGCCCATAGAGATTAAGGATGGGATACATTTGTGGGGATGACCAAAAGTTAGCAAGGCAGGAAGCCCGACAGAGACTGAAACGAAAACACACGGAAGAAAAGGGCGTCCGTTATTTGCAGTGGTTGAGCTAGCCTCATTGATGAGCAGCAGTGCTGAAGTGGAAGATCGCTCAGCAACCGCAGGTTCTCCAAAGAAAATGAAATGAGTGAGGAGGAATATTGTTTCGCCAGCGCTTACCTCAGCACTTGATTGCACTAAGGCAGGGATGTCCAAACTCCTGCACCCCCAGATGTCCATGAACTACAACTCTCATGCTTCTTCATCCATCTAGTGCAGTCAGAGATTTCTGGGAATTGTAGTTTAGGAACATCTGGGGAGCTGCAGTTTGGACATCCCTGCACTGTGTTCTCAGCAACTTCTGTTGTGTCCCATTCGGGGACATAATGTCGAATAATTTTTGATCAACCATAGCACCATACGTAGATCAAGCCTTGATGCAAGGGAGGAATAAAAGATTGCAGAGTTTGTGAAAGAAACCTTCAATGCCCAAATTCCCTTCACAATCCACTGGGACCGGAAAATCCTTCCGGAGTTCAATGGGACAGGTAAAGTGGACCGCTTGCCAGTTTTTGTTTCATGGGCGGATTGCTAAAACTTCTTCTTGGCGTTCCAAACCTTCCTTCCAGAAAAGATGAGGAAACGTCCAAAGCTTTGGTGCAATGCCTCGAAGACTGGAGGATCAAGGATCACATCCAAGCAATGTCTTTCAACAAAATGATTAGTAATACCGGCCCAGGGCAGGGACTTGTAAATTTATTCAATTTGGGAAGAGACCTGCTGAATCTCGCATGTCGCCACCAGATTATGAAGATTGTGGTCCAAAAGGCCTTTGACTCGTGCGACATCCTCTTCACTGGTCCTGACCTACTTCTTTTTAAACGCTTTCAACAGCATTGGTAATTTATCAAGCAGAATGATTTAAGTCATCAAAGAAGAGTTTTGTGGAATGGGGAAATATTATCCGCTGACAGTCAACCACACAACGAATACCGGGAACTGCTAGACCTGACTGTAATATACATAGGTGCCAGTTCTTCCCGAGGAATCTGGTTCATGCAACCTGGGGCCCTCCACCAGGCTAGATGGATAGCTCGCCTCATTTACGCAGTTAAATTTTTTATTTTTTTTTATTTTTTTTTCAATTTAAAATGAGCAGGCAGCAATAAAGAGATTTGCTGCTTTTGCTGTCACCCTTTACATCAGATCATGGTTTGTGGCAAGGTGGATTTTATTTAAATCATGAATACCCTGACATCAGACCCCAGATACATGAATACCCAGACCCCCCCAGATACATGTATACCCAGACCCCCTGTACCGGGTGCTATGGCGCTCTACCCGGAGTAGCGTAGTCTGGATCTTAATGGACAGAGTATGACCATACGAAATTTCACTGCAATGAATACTGTATTACCTAGAATCCCAAACCAGGGAGGTATTACTCCGGGGTGTGGAAACTTAAAAAAAAATCGACTTGTTCAACAGACGAAGTAGTAGTCCAATCTACTTGTCCCTCAGGACGATCTACTTGTCCTGATAAGAAAAATAATTTCAACAGAATAGTGTTTACATAGAGGTCTTTATTCATAACAGCCTAGAGAGGCAGCGTCAGATACACGTGATAAATAAAGACCTCTATGTAAACACTATTTAGTTGTGTGTATCTATGTATGTATGGTTGTGTGTGTGTATATACACACATTGCAGCCGTGTGGGTATTTACACATATACACATGTATGTACGGTGTGTGTGTGTGTGTGTGTATACATACACATTGTATGTATGTATACACACGGCTGCATTGCAGCCCTCCGTGTGTGTGTATATACATACATTCCAGCCCTCAGTGTGTGTATGTATGTATATATACATACACGCGCACACACACTGAGGGCTGGAATGTGTGTGTGTGTATTTACATACATACACATTACAGTCCTGTGTGTATTCATACAATGTGTATGTATGTATACACACAAGGCTGCAATGTGTATACATACACACATACACAGTCAGGTCCAGTAATATTGGGACATCTACACAATTCTAACATCTTTGGCTCTATACACCACCACAATGGAGTCGGAATGAAACAAACATAATGTGCTTTAACTGCAGACTGTCAGCTTTAATTTGAGGGTATGTACATCCAACTCAGGTGAACAGTGTAGGACTTACAGCAGTTTGCAGATGTGCCTCCCACTTGTTAAGGGTCCAAAAGTAATGGGACAGAATAATAATCATAAATCAAACTTTCCCTTCTTAATACTTGGTTGCAAATCCTTTGCAGTCAATCACAGCCTGAAGTGTGGAACGCATAGACTTCACCAGACGCTGAGCTTCATCCCTGGTGATCCTCTGCCAGGCCTCTACTGCAACTGTCTTCAGTTCCTGCTTGTTCTTGGGGCATTTTCCCTTCAGTTTTGTCTTCAGCAAGTGAAATGCATGCTCAATGGGATTCAGGTCAGGCGATTGACTTGGCCATTGCATAACATTCCACTTCTGTCCCTTCAAAAACTCTTTGGTTGCTTTTGCAGTATGCTTTGGGTCATTGTCCATCTGCACTGTGAAACGCCATCCAATGAGTTCTGCAGCATTTGGCTGAACGTGAGCAGATAATATTTCCCAAAACACTTCAGAATTCATCCTGTTGCTTTTGTCAGCAGTCACATCATCAATAAATACAAGAGAACCAGTTCCATTGGCAGCCATACATGCCCACACCATGACACTACCACCACCATGCTTCACTGATGAGGTGGTATGCTTAGGATCATGAGCAGTTCCTTCTCCATACTCTTCCCATCACTCTGGTACAAGTTGATCTTGGTCTCATCTGTCCATAGGATCTTGTTCCAGAACTGTGAAGGCTTTGTTAGGTGTTGTTTGGCAAACTCTAATCTGGCCTTCCTGTTTTTGAGGCTCACCAATGGTTTACATCTTGTGGTGAACCCTCTGTATTAACTCTGGTGAAGTCTTCTCTTGATTTGTTGACTTTGACACCCATACACCTACCTCCTGGAGAGTGTTCTTGATCTGGCCAACTGTTGTGAAGGGTGTTTTCTTCACCAGGGAAAGAATTCTTCCGTCATCCACCACAGTTGTTTTCCGTGGTCTCCCGGGTCTTTTGGTGTTGCTGAGCTCACCGGTGCGTTCCTTCTTTTTGAGAATGTTCCAAACAGTTGTTTTGGCCACGCCTAATGTTCTTGCTATCTCTCTGATGGGTTTGTTTTGTTTCTTCAGCCTAATGATGGCTTGCTTCACTGATCGTGACAGCTCTTTGGATTTCATCTTGAGAGTTGACAGCAACAGATTCCCAATGCAAATAGCACACTTGAAATGAACTCTGGGCCTTTTATCTGCACATTGTAATTGGGGTAATGAGGGAATATCACACACCTGGCCATGGAACAGTTGAGAAGCCAATTGTCCCATTACCTTTGGTCCCTTAACAAGTGTGAGGCACATCTGCAAACTGCTGTAAGTCCTATACCGTTCACCTGAGGTGGATGTACATACTCTCAAAGCTGACAGTCTGCAGTTAAAGCACATTGTGTTTGTTTCATTCCAACTCCATTGTGGTGGTGTATAGAGCCAAAGATGTTAGAATTGTGTCGATGTCCCAATATTTCTGGACCTGACTGTATATTTATTTCACTGAGGGCAGCCGTGTGTGTGTGTGTGTGTGTATATACACACAGGCATGTTTCAGACCTCAGACCAGACATGGGGCGCTGTCCGAACGCTCTATCGGTGTTCGGACAGGCCCCTGCAGTTTACCGCGTTTCGTACCGAGTGCCGCGGGCAAAGTCTCACAGCGGCCGCTCGTTGCTAAGCCCCCAGCCGCGATCTTGCGAGATTGCTCCCAGCGCGATCTCGCGAACTCCGAGATCTCACCTGGGGGCTTCCCAATGAGCGGCCGCTGGAAGACTTTGCCCGCGGCGCTCGCTAGAAGGCGGTAGTGAAAGCACTTTAACTATATTCTATATTGCGACTTGGTAGAAAATAGAACACTTGAAGGACCGTTATATTCTGCAACCTGCAGATCAGACCTGCTAACATAGTGCAATATTCCTTGCAGTTAGACCAAACGTTGCACAAGTAACTTGAGCTATAGATAAATACAATAATCTTAGGTCTACTTGCACAAATCAGGCGTGATATTGTGTGCCCAGTTTCAGGACTCGTTAAGCAAATCGGGTGGTCGATTTAAAAAAGTAACCTGTAGGGCAGATCTTCCAAGGGAAAACAGTCTGCGCAACATAGGCCTGTAAACACAGAAAAACACACACAGGGAATCAAGCGTGAGCATAGTCAGTGGGAAATCCAGGTCTATCAACAAATCAGAGTCCTCATACAAGCAGTTATCGGTAACAGAAAATCAGGTTATGAAAAGAGCAAACACAAGTCAGCTGGCGATGCGGGAACTATACTCCACGTCAGGGTGACTAGCAAAGACTCGCGCCCTGTATTTAAGGCCGGCGGCCCCACCCCTTCAGACGCCGATCTGCCAGCAAGTGTTCCTGGCGCCGGACGCATGCATACCTCGAACCCCCCCCCAGATACATGCATACCCCGAACCCCAAGATACATGTATACCCAAAACCTCCAGATACATGTATACAGTGGCGTTACAAGGGGGCGGGGGCGGCCCGCACCGGGTGATGCCAGCCCCTAGGGTGACACCCTAAAAAAAATATATATATTTTTTTTACACAAAAATATTTTACCGGGAAGGATACATTGAGATTTCTGATTTCTCTCATCTTCAAGTATGTCCTGGGTAGACAAGGTCTAGGCTGACACTTTCCAGGGGGCGGAAATAAAATCACCACTAAAGAGGATATTCACAGAGCACCGAAATGACGCAGACATTTCAGTGTTCTGTTGTTCCCTGCACTTTGGGGAATCAAATTTCCCCGTTGAATTTACTGCAGGGTCCCTGAAGTGCAGGGAATCAGCCACTGAATGCCGACGCAAACCCGTCAGCCGCTGTGTTCAAAAAAACTGCTGAGCGAAAAGCATCTGGAATTAACATATCCTTATATGAATGATAATAAAAGGACTGTTATAGAAAAAACACTATTAGAAAAAAAAATGGAATTTTTTTGTCGGAAAAATGCCTAAAAGATACAAAACAAAATATCAATAAATAGACTTTTTAGTTTTACTACAGATTAAAGGAATAAACTGTTTATTAGATATTGTATAAAAACTGGAGTATTTTTAACATTGAAACCTATGGTGTTCGCCTGAATAAACCTGCCGAATGACACCACCGGACAACAGGACAATTCTCTGCTGTTTAGTGTCTCTGAACAGATTAACCATTATTTCTCTATGGGGACTTTCACTGCCTTCGAACAGGCACTGTACTTGCTGGCAGTTCGCCAAAATTTGTGTGTGAAAAGTATAAATGTGAAGGTGGCGCTTCTATATACTGTGGGTGTGTATCAATGAAACCGTTATTAGCGTAGCTGCTGCCGAAATGGAATACACCGTGTCCACACGCTTCAAAGGACACAATAAATAAAGAAACAAACAAATATTCCAGGCGCACATTAAAAGTAGTTAAAACATAATTTAGATACACTGCTGTTTTGCACATTGTGAGTATGAATAAACAGTAGGGCCCCTATTACAATCCTCGCGCAGCGCATTTGCGCGAGGACAAAAACATTTGCGCGGAACGTCGTATTACGACATTCGCGCAAACGATGCGTGTTAGCGTCTACCGCGATTTACCCTGCGCAAGTGCGTGCGCGCATCCCATACTTACCATTGTCAGCGCGAATGCGTTGGGATGGTATTACGATCTTCGCTCAACGTCGTACGAACGACGTTTGCGCGAAGTATCGTAACATCTTTGAAAACCTGGTGTTAACTTACAATCTGAACGTTCTGCCCGAAACGAGAGGAACCTGCACAAAAAAAAATACAGTACAGTTACATATTCTACACATACCCTGTAACATAGAAAAAATGTCGGCAGATAAGAACCTTTCAGCCCATCTAGTCTGCCCAATTACATGGATACTTAACCTGGATTTATCTTTTGTTTAGGATAGCCTTATGCCTATCCCATGCTTGCTTAAATTCAATTACTGTTTTGGCCTCTACCACTTCTACTGGAAGACTGTTCCATGTATCCACCACCCTCTCAGTAAAATAATGCTTCCTGATGTTACTTTTAAACCTTTGCCCCTCTAATCTAAGACGTTGGGAGCTTCCAGCCCTACCTGTGTGCTTGAGGGCAGCATGTCTAATGCTGCTTGCTGACCAATGCCCGGGTTAAATGGAGACAGGCAGGGAGGTGGTTGCATGAGGCGTGGCTTGAGTGGGGGGCGTGGCCTGGTGAAGGTGTTTAAAAACCCTCAGTGTATTCTCAGCAGTTGCCAGATCGTGGTTATCCATTACTGAGCTCCTTGTACCTGACTGCTATATTGAATTAACCCGTTATTGACCTCTGCTTGTTTCTGACTATTCTGCCTTCTGTTGCCCTAGACCATTTTCTTGTACTACGCCACTGCTCTGATATCGACCCGGCTATTCCATTTGACCATTCTGAACTCTGTATTCCTGTTTCTGGCTCGGCTGACTACTCCCCGTGTTGTTAACCCTTTCTGTCTAGCTAGTTTACCTGGCCAATTCTAAGGACCAGACAGTTAGAGATCTTTCACGGCTACTCTGTTGGTAGCTTCTGGGCTCTGTGGGGTGTGGGGTGTTAAGTACTGCGTGGTGGGATCTGGGAACCGTGAGATACCCAAACAATAAAATTAATAAATTGTTTAATTTTTTATTTTTGTTGCAGCACAAAATCATTGTGCTCAGAGTCATGGTAACCCCAAAAGTACCAGACTCTGCCATATCAATACAGGGGTATTCATGTTATAAAAAGGACAGAGCAAAGAGAGCAGGGGGAATTGTTATTTATGTTGAGTCCATAAAGTTCACCCCCTTACAGACTTCTAGCTCCCCTGTCACCTTTGATTTCCTCTCTGGTTTAATTGAGATTCCATTCAGTAAATCAATCGCCCACCGAGCTCTCCAGTGCACTCCCTCTCTGACATATCTCAAATCCTTAATAACCTACTTGCCCAAAACCAAAAAAGTGAAATGTTGGTCCTCTGCGATTTTAATACAGATTGGCTAAATCCTAAAACCAATAAACACTGCTCACTGTTTAAAACTTTGCAGCTAACACAATTAATCTCCTCCCCCACTCGCATTAATATGAAAAGCCATAACCATACCTTGCAGGACTGGATTCTCTCCTCATCTCCTGATAGCGAGAACACCTGCCTCCTGTATTCTAATAGCTTTAGTGACCATTGTCTAGTGTACTGCGTGCGCAAAATAAAGGCCATGAAATCTCCCCCAAAGGTAATAACCACCAGGTCTTTCAAGAAATTTATTCTTGAATCCTTCCTAAGTGATCTCAAACAGCTCCCCTGGTACAGACTAAACCTAATCCCAGACCTAGACTGTGCAATTGAATACTTTCAGTCTGAGCTCCTGTAAGTCTGGAATTCCCATGCCCCGCTGCGTAAAGTGCGAGTAAAAGGGACCCATCTCCCCTGGGTTACAGCTGATCTTACACTAATGTACCAGCTTAGAGATTCACTATGGTCAAATTTCAAGAGTACTGGTTCCATGAACGATCACTACGAATACCGAAAATGCCGGAATGAATGCACAAAACAAACAAAAAGGGCTAAAGCCCATTACTTCAATGAAAATCTAAACAATAACCTATCAAACCCTAGAAACCTTTGGAGAAACATAAGTAACATATAAGCACTCCCAGCCGGCTGCCGTCAAAGTAAACAACCAAACCCTGCAACACCCCCTAGATGTAGCAAATGCCTTTAATGGTTATTTTGTTGGATGCACCACCACTTTGATTGTCAAGCTAGGAAATGATATGCAATCAGTAAGGCCTCTTGCAGGTCAGGCCCCTCCAACTGTGCAAAGTCCCTGTATCAGACAGGAATTCAGTTTTAGACCAGTGCCTGTCAGTGTCGTTACTAAACTTCTCCATAAGCAAAAAATGAAATACCAGTCTGGACCTGATCAAATACCAGCAATGCTGCTGAAAATCAGTGCACCGGCAATTGCAAATCCTGTCGCAACCCTAATCAATGAATCACTGGCGACTGGATACATACCCAAACTCTGGAAGACTGCAAGAGTGGTACCTATCCATAAAAGTGGTGACAGTACTTTGGTATCCAACTACCGTCCGATATCGTTGCTCCCTGTAATGTCAAAAATTTTGGAAAAATGCGTCTACACACAATTACGTGATTATTATCAATATTGGAACTACTTAACCCCAGATCAATCCGGCTTTCGTCCAAATCACTCAACTACAACCGCCCTTTTAAAAGTCTGCAATGATATCCAAGATGGGATGGAACAAGGAAACCTAACTGGAGCCATCTTCCTTGGTTTTTGCCAAGGCCTTTGACACCGTAGACCATGGCATCTTGTTAGAAAAACTTAAAAATTCTGGCATTGGTGATCGCACACTAACCTGGTTTCAATCATATGTATCCGACCGATCACAATATGTGTCAATTTCTGGCAGCTCCTTCCTCCCTGTCACTTGCGGTGTACCCCAAGGCTCAATACTAGGCCCCCTACTATTCACAATATTCATAAATGATCTGCCCAACGTCTGCAAAGCCTCAACTGTACACATGTACGCAGACGACACTGTAATCTATACCAGCAAACCAAATCTCTCGCAGCTGGAGGTCGTGCTGCAAGAACAATTCACAGAGGTAGAAAAGTGGATCAAACACAACAAACTTTTTTTAAATAATGACAAAACTGTAACTATGCTCTTTGGAACAAAACCTAAACTACACAAATTGCAAAATCCCCACTTATGTGTTGGGACAAAATCAAATGGCACGCTGACCAGTCACTTCTCTCAAATATCTAGGTATGTGGTTGGACCCTAATCTATCTTTTGGCCCCCACATCGAAAAACTCTCATCTAAACTTTACCCCAAACTAGGTGCCCTGTACAGAAACAAATCCTGCCTGAGCCCCGCGGTAAGAAAGCAGATTGTACAACAAATGCTTATGCCGGCCAATGAATATGGAGGTGTAGTGTATGCAGCCGCCCCGCAAACACACCTTCAGAAACTTACTACATTGTATAACTCATTCTGCTGCTTTGCATTACAATGTAACTACATGACCCACCATTGTGACATGTTAAAAGAGCTAAACTGGCCATCGATGGAGTCTAAATACACCCTTCACCTTTCCAGCCTGGTGTTTAAGAGCATTTCTGGGAAGTTGCCACCCTACCTGAATAGACTGCTTCCCCCAGCAGTTCCCTCATCCTATAACCTCCGATCCAGGACCAGCACCTTACTTGCAAATTGCAATACCACAATACAAAAAGACAGTGGCTCGGTCCTCATTTTCCTACAGAGCACCACAATTATAGAATAACCTCCCAGACACCATCAAATCTTCCCCCAGTCTTAAGTCACTCGAGCTCCCCCAGTCTTAAGTCACTCAAGAGCTCCTTACTAACATACCTCAATACAGAATGCAACTGTAAACATGTAACATAATGACTATTTCCTACATATTTATTTTCTGTTAATCTGTATATTTGTGTTTTTTTTATATCTTACATTGTATTACTTTGAAGTGTTACAGTTGTTAGAGAAATACAATGTTCTTGAACCCAGGACATACTTGAAAACGAGAGAAATTTCAATGTATCCTTCCTAGTAAAATCCTTTATAAATAAATCTACGCAGATTGACTTTGACAGGCGCAACAACCGAAACCTAGCAAATGGTGGTTCTTAATTCTGATTGGCTGAATCCCGTGAACAAACAGTCTGCCAACCGATTCCTGCACGCAACGGTTATTTGTGCGTCGGATTTGCGCTAAAAAAAACATGAAGGCTGAAAAACTGCGCTCGGATCGTAATCCCGTGTTAATTTGCACGCGCTAACGTTTTTTTTGCGTGTGCAAAAAAAATTGCGCTGCGTGAGTGCATTTGCGTGAAGAATGTAATAGGGGCCTATGTGGTTTACTACTCCAGCTCAGCTGGTTAGTATGAATCGGAATATGTTGGATGTATGCTGGAGGTTCTGTAATATGCGAGGGTCTTACTATCATAATATGTGGCGGTCATGTCCAGTCATTGTATCTTTTTGGATGAAAATAAGGCTGGGTTCACACCACGGCGCAGCGTCGCGCAATGCGTGCGTTTTTTTACGCGCGTTCGCGCATACAAAAAAACGCGCGAACGTGCGTTGCAGCGCGTTCGCGGCTATATGGCCGCGAACGCGCTGCTATATGCCGAAAAGAAGCTCCCGGACTTCTTTTTGCGTCGGCCGTTTTAAAGCGCGTTCCTGCGCGCTTTAAAACGCTTAGGTGTGACATGCCCACATAGGCAATCATGGGATTTCATGTTTAAGCGTTTTACACTGTGCAGGAGCGCACTGTAAAACGCTTAGGTGTGAATCCAGCCTTAGGGATTTATTGCAGACGTTTTTTTCTAATTCTGTCCCACTAGACCCGTGGGTTTTTCTGCTGTCCAGACCAGCCCCAGGTTTTACTTTCCATGAGAATAAACTAATAGCTAAAATTACATTGGCTGCAAGACGGGCAGTAGCAGAGGTTTGGAGACAACCTTGTTTACCAAAGCTAGCAAAAGTATTCGTAAAAATTAAAGATACACAGGTCATGGACGAACTTACGGCTTTGGTTCATAATTCTTTGCCCTCTTATAATAAGACCTGGGGACCGTGGTTGGATGCAGGATTGTAACGGGTTTTCTTTTCTCTCTATTTTTATTTTATTTTTTCTGAGATATTATATGGGTCCGGGCCGGGCCTCCCCCCCCCCTTTTTTTTCCCCCCTCTCCCCCCTCTTCTATTTCTTTCTTCTTTTCCTTTGTAAAGTATAGGTAAAATTAAGATGCTTAAGCTGTTTTTCTTGGATGGATAGTAAGTTGATTTTCAAATATGGAGCTATAATATTTCCATGTAGATGTATTCTGAAAATTTTATGCATCTAATAAAATATGTTTAAAAAAAAAAAATAGGGGCCTAGGTGTTTTAACACTGAGAAAGCACTCCAAAGTAAAAAAAAAAAAAAAAATTATATTTTTTGGGTTGTTTTTTCTTTCCTCCTCATCAGTCTGTCTTCTAAAATTAGCTCCTCTAATTAAGTGAAGGATTGCTGTGCAGATTTAAATTTCAAGGTAGAGGGAAGATAATCCCATTAAAGGCAGTGCTCAAACAAAAAATATATCATATAATAGGCAGCAAGACAAGAATCTATTAATAAAATGTAAATTTATTTATATAAAAAGGCCATATGGCAAGGCATTGGTAAAAGATAAAAAAAAATAGTGACAAAACCTTTGCAAGGTTCACTAGAAAGCGTTTTCACCTACCGGCTTCCTCAGTAAGTGTCCTCAAATGAAGAGTAATCAACAGCGAAAAAAATCAAAAAGATTTGTGTGTGAGCATATGAGAGCGCTCCACAGCAATAAACCTTACAGTAATGTGCGGTGTGCATGTGTATCACAGAATCCACAGCAAAAAAACTCCGTAATGTGTGTGTATATACATATCACAGAGCTCCACAGCAATAAACATCACAGTAACGTGCGCTGTGTACGAGCATTCAGTGTTATATGGTAGTATACCATAGTTACCGCACCGGGTGACACCAACTGTAGTGACGCCACTGCATGTATACCCAGACATCAGAAACCAGATACATGTATACCCCATTCACCAGACCCCAGATACATGTATATCCCAGACGTCAGACCCCCGATACATGTATGACATCTCTATACATAGTCCATTTTCCCAGTGTTTCTGTCATAAATACCTTTCCTTGATTTTATGTTTTTCTTGAAATGTTTTGTAGGTTACATAATATTTCTTGTCCTCCACACCCTCACAGGACTCTATGGCCGTGAGGGAATCTTTCCAGCCTGGAAGATGCTTCGGTTCTCCGGTAAAAGCTTATTGGAGCTTATGAAGGATTCACCCACACTGTTATGGCTGGGCCCTTCGGTAGGACTTGATACCGAACTTGGCATGGAGCTTATCTGCTTGCTTGGAGCCCTTCTTTCACTGGGAGCTGTGCTCTTCCAACGCCTTAGAGATAGCCTAGTATTCCTGTTGCTGTGGGTATTGTACCTGTCTTTGTATCAGGTAGGTGAATCTTCTATATTGTTTGAGCATCCTATGTCTTCAGAATGCATGTTTCATGTCAACTTTTATTGTAACTTCAGACGTCATTTCTATTTTCTTTATCCATCAACAATGTTTTTAAAAGGACATTCTGGGAACCATGACCGTTCAGTGTAATTTGAAAGGTCACAGTGACCTGAGTGTCGTCCCCGTCCCCCCCCCCTCACGGGGTCATGAAGAATTGACTTGGCACTTTGGGGATTCTACCTGCCCGGAAAGCTGTTGATCTTTCTGGCAAGAAGCCCTGGAATGTACAGCTGTCTTTTTTGGATAGCAAACAGCTTTATTTCAATTGAGAGCTATTGAAATTGCTGGTGCTTGTTGAAGTTTACAGTCTACTCCCATGGTCCATCAGATGTTTTGGAACCACATCTGTTACTAGGGTTGCACCGATACTAGTATCGGTACCAGGTACTGCAGGATTACTTGGTACTCGTGCAGTACCCCCGATATTTCCCCCGATACCGGAAGCCAGCATTGAGCCGGCTTGCCGGCATCCGATGGGCTGGGGCGGCTGTCCGAATGCTCTATCGGCATTCGGACAGGCCCTGCAGCTGCTCTCCGCGTTCTTTCATACTTACCTTCCTGAGCGACGCTGGGAAAGTTTCCGCGCGTGCGCTCGTTGGGGGCCTTCCAACGAGCGCACGTGCGAAGACTTTCCCCGCGTCGCTCAGGAAGGTAAGTATGAAAGAACGCGGAGAGTAGCTGCAGGGCCTGTCCGAATGCTCTATCGGCATTCGGACAGACCCTGCAGCTACTCTCCACGTTCTTTCATACTTACCTTCCTGAGCGACGCGGGGAAAGTCTTCGCGCGTGCGCTCGTTGGAAGGCCCCCAACGAGCGCACGCGCGGAAACTTTCCCAGCGTCGCTCAGGAAGGTAAGTATGAAAGAATGCGGAGAGCAGCTGCAGGGCCTGTCCGAATGCCGATAGAGCATTCGGACAGCCGCCATCGGCATTCGAACAGGCCCTGCAGCTGCTCTCCGCGTTCTTCATAATTACCTCCTGAGCGACGCTGGGAAAGTTTCCGCGCGTGCGCTCGTTGGGGGCCTTCCAACGAGCGCACGCGCGAAGACTTTCCCCGCGTCGCTCAGGAAGGTAAGTATGAAAGAACGTGGAGAGTAGCTGCAGGGTCTGTCCGAATGCCGATAGAGCATTCGGATAGGCCCTGCAGCTACTCTCCGCGTTCTTTCATACTTACCTTCCTGAGCGACGCGGGGAAAGTCTTCGCGCGTGCGCTCGTTGGAAGGCCCCCAACGAGCGCACGCGCGGAAACTTCCCAGCGTCGCTCAGGAAGGTAAGTATGAAAGAATGCGGAGAGCTCCAGGTGCCTGTCCGAATGCCGATAGAGCATGCGTGTGTTCGTTGGAAGGCCCCCAGCCGTGATCACGTGGGACCATGTGATCAGGGCTGGGGGCCTTCCAATGAGCGCACACGCAGAAACTTTCCCGCCGTCGCTCAGGAAGTTAAGTATGAACGCGGAGAGCTCCAGGTGCCAGGTCAGCTGAGGGGCATATCCACGAGCTGGGGGGCATTATCCACGAGTTGGGGGGCATAATCCATGAAAGCTGGGGGGCATATCCATGAGAGTTGGGGGTATATACATGTGAGCTGGGGGCATTTTTATATGAGGTCTGTTCTTATTGGAAAGCATTCTCATGACATAAAATAAAAGTATTGGTACTCGGTATCGGTGAGTACTTGGAAAAAAGTATCGGTACTCGATCTTAAAAAATGTGTATCGGTGCATCCCTATCTGTTACGATTCTCACTTGCTCATTAGGTGGCCTGAGCCTTGTGGGAAATATAGTTCCATAACATCTGAGGGCCAAGGTTGCTGACCCCATGCCCAGAGTGTCTTTTTTTTTTTTTTTATTGTAACTTTGCTAAAATATTGCATTTGGCAAGCCTTGATCTTTTAGTCAATCTTTGTTTCTTTGTATACATTTCCTCCTTTTTTTCTGATGTAATCTCTGTCCAATATATGTTCTTGTAACAGAAGAGGCTATTGTTACAAAATCTTATTTGAAACAGATATGCTGCATCTCTGGAATTCCTTGAAATGTTTCATATCGCAAGATGCTGCATGGAACTGGCTGTTGGCAAAATATAGTTTCCTTATTAATGCAAATTTTAGCAGTTTTTGCAGCCTAGCTAGAAGTATGGGAAGAGTGACAGCAAATGTTTGTCAGACAATTGCTCAGAAATTACACATATTCTGTTAGAGAATGCCAACACCTATAAAGAGTACCGTATTTTTCGCTCCATAAGACGCACCTGACCATAAGACGCACCTAGTTTTTAGAGGAGGAAAACAGGAAAATAAATATTCTGAAATCAAATAGTGTAATAATGGATATTGCCTCAGCTCCTCTCATGGATACTGTCCCCCAGCTCATGGATACTGTCCCCCAGCTCATGGATACTGTCCCCCAGCTCATGGATACTGTCCCCCAGCTCATGGATATGCCCCCGCTCATGGATTTGCCCCCCAATTTATGGATATGCCCCAGCTCGCTCATGGATATGCCCCAGCTCGCTCATGGATATGCCCCAGCTCGCTCATGGATATGCCCCAGCTCGCTCATGGATATGCCCCAGCTCGCTCATGGATATGCCCCAGCTCGCTCATGGATATGCCCCAGCTCGCTCATGGATATGCCCCAGCACGCTCATGGATATGCCCCAGCACGCTCATGGATATGCCCCAGCACGCTCATGGATATGCCCCAGCACGCTCATGGATATGCCCCAGCACGCTCATGGATATGCCCCAGCACGCTCATGGATATGCCCCAGCACGCTCATGGATATGCCCCAGCACGCTCATGGATATGCCCCAGCACGCTCATGGATATGCCCCAGCACGCTCATGGATATGCCCCAGCACGCTCATGGATATGCCCCAGCACGCTCATGGATATGCCCCAGCATGCTCATGGATATGCCCCAGCACGCTCCTAGATATGCCCCCTCAGCGCATGGATATGCCTCAGCTCACCTGTCGGCGCCGCGTTAGGCTCCCTCTGAGCGTGTGTCCGGTGGCAGGAAGCTTGGGCACTCGCCTGGGGGAGCCGCGAGATCGCGGTCACGTGGCTCCCCCAGGCGAGTGCCCAAGCTCCTTGCCGCCGGACGCACGCTCAGAAGGAGCCGAACGCGGCGGCGACAGGTGAGCTGAGGCATATCATGGGGCATTCGCTGGAGACGTTTTGCAGTAAAGCTTCTCCTCCTGCTGTATGGACTTTTTTCCCGGTGTTTGCTACATCGACAAACACCAGCACTCTTTGAATAAACCCCTAAGAGTGGACTAACTGGAATTTAGTTTCTCCATTATTGTTTGTTTATTTATAGAGTATTTTACCAGGAAGGATACATTGAGATTTCTCTCCTTTTCAAGAACATTGATTTGTTACAGTGGTTACAGAAATACAAAATAAATAAATGCAAGATATTAAAAACAAAACACAAATATACAGATTAACACAGGAAATAAATATGTAGGAAATATACTTTGTTACATGTTTACAGGTGCATTCTGTATTAAGGTATGTATTATTATACAACTTTACTAAGTGCTCTTAAGTACTGTGTTTACATTTTTTTTTTACATTTAAAATAGAATCACCATTGTATGGTATGTTAGATTTTTCTTTTTTTAACCGCTTCTTCTAATTTTTGTTGTTTTTGTTTGCAGGTTGGGCAAGTTTTCCTTTATTTCCAGTGGTAAGTAAAATTAAGTGCTAGCGTGAATTTGTTCTAGGTTAACCCACATGTGACTAGATGAGTAGAAAGATGTGAGTAATGAGAGGAAGCTTTGGATATCATGTCAATAGCTACAGATGTTGGACTCCTTTCGGAAAGACACTAAGTCTTTGTAATTGTACCCTAGGGACAGCCTTCTTCTAGAAGTTGGATTCCTGGCTATATTGGTTGCCCCCCTGTACGCTCTTCGTGGAAAGGACAGCGAATGGAGCACGCATGATGGCATCACTTTCTGGTTGATACGTTGGCTGCTTTTCAGACTCATGTTTGCATCTGGAGTTGTTAAACTCACCAGCCGTTGTCCCACATGGTGGGGGCTCACAGGTACGACCAGTAATTCTTACATTATTGCTTCAAATGACTAATATATCACAAAGTGGAGGTTGTTTTGTGTCTACTTTACACTGTGAATATTAAGTGTAAAGGAGTGAAGTGCCCACCAGAAATTGTGTGTGAATATTAAGGATTGTATCAAGAGAGTTTAATCCTTGTTGATAAGAACTTTAAACAGCAGGGAGTGATTTAGTCTTGTAGGGTCAGGGAATACTGACATTTTAAATTAGAACTTTTTACTTGTAGTAGTAATCTGATTGAAAATTCTTCTTCTTCTACAGTATATCAGTGGCTACTTTATACATCTGATTTGATATAAGTGGGACGTTTGTTCATTTACACAGTGGTTGGAAGGTGGAAATTATGGTTGCACCACTGCCACTTTTTTAAAGAACCGAGTACCGATACTTTTATTTAATTCCATGTGACCGCTTTCCAATAAGAACATCATATATACCCCCACAGACCATATATATATCTATCCCACAGTATAGATATATACATACATACATACATACATACATACATACACACCGAAGTTCGTGAGATCACGGCTGGTGCTTCCTCCTCAGCGAGCAGCCGGGCAACAACCTTTGCCGGTGGCCGCTCAAAGGAACAGGGCCACCCGGAGGGGCCTGGCAGAGTGCCGTTTGAGCACTCTGCCAGCCGTCCCTGCCCTTCTGACAGCGGCTGGCTAGCCAGTCCAGCACAGATGATTACTACTTCCTCCTTTTTTTATGATTTATCTATTTTTATATAGCATGCAGCGAGCCATGACTACATTCTATGATATGACACACCTGGGAATGGTCAGATATAGTATTGGAGTATATATTTCATACTTCTCTGAGCCAATAGAATTAACACCATCATATTTTTATATAAATGTAAATAAATAATGTTTCTTATTTCATTTCTTTAAAAATTATTTATATTAAAGTGCAGCTATAATGCAAGTATAACTTGGTAAAGCTTTATTGAGCATTCACTGTTTAATTTATAGTTCATACTTATTAATGTCTGTGCAACTGGACGAGAGAGATGTTTATAAAGTGCATATGTCATACCTACCTTCTGGGTTCCGCCACTGCCTATGCCCTATATGCTTACTCTTCAGAGGTTACCGGACAGATAATCATTGGGTAATTCTAAGTGGACCTTAAGTGGCTATGCCAATGCTATAAGCAAAAACTTTGCACCTTGTAGGCAAGTACAATAGGTTACTCTATGCTGATGCAGGGTGCTACAAATTCTTCCCAATACAACCCTAACATCCTATATATGCACATTTCTCAGTTGAATTCCAATCAGGATGGATACATTTTCTTATTTTTTTTTACCTAATTTTCTACAGGGGGCGTCTGGAACACAACCTGGGTTTTCCCTAGGTGCGTGGAAGATTTGTCCCTGACGCCCTCTGCTGTACTCATCTGCTGATCGCTCTTGCTTCTCTCTCAGCTAAATCTTTTTCATGCAGTCGGGCCAAGCCAGGGGAAATCCCTTGAGTGCGCTGTAAATTTGAAATCAGGGAAACCCCTTAACTCCGGCAGAGTTGGAGGGAATTTATAAATGGAGAGGGTGGGCCTAGAAGTCCTAAAAGGTCAAGTAATCCTTCAAAAGATGATTAACTCAAATGATACCAAACATGACCAAAGAAGAAAAATATAGCAGTGCTATTGTCCACTTATAACAAACAATGCTGCTTCTATTACTTGCCTTCTCATTTCTCATGTCGGTATCCGGTGGGTAGAACAGGACAAACTCCTTGCTTCATCTAAAAGTTAAGCAACATTCTGCTGAATTTTACTCTGCAGAAAAGCAGCAGGTCATAACAATTACAGTTTCCCTGATTATTTTAATGTGTATGAGCCCCAGAGACACATATTCTGAAAGATAACCTCCTGATAGCTCCACAAATTTTATCTGGGCCATAATTAACTGTCTGACTTGTGAGGACGTTTGGAAAATGATTACATTCACTCGAGAAAGACTGATGTTTTTCAAACATCCCCACCCATTTACTTGCCTTCCAAATACCATGGCAATCGGCACCTTCTCCCCTTGTGAAACAGTGTACGGAGCGCCAGCCTCACTGGGGGATCACTTTTTTAGGTAGTTTTTGAAGTGGCCCCTAACATTGCTTGGTAAGGTGTTTACTTTACAGTCAGAAATACATTATTTGTTCTATATGAATACTGTGGGATTTTTTTTTTTAAATCCCAGACATGCTATAATTAAAAGTTACGGTGTGTTTGAAGCAAATGATGACACCCGCTATATGAGTGATTCACAGAAATCACATTATTTCCTGTGCAGGCAGGAGCTTTATACTAATATAGCAAGTTACAGTGGTTTCAAAGCGTCGTCTACTACTACTAGTAACTCCACAATTGAATCAGTAATTTCTGTAATTTAAATAAATATTCTTTATTTTCTAGATTTTAATTTTGCGAGAAAGCCAGAGCTTTTTAATTGCAGGTTTATGGTTTTCAAAAGTAAAAGATAAATCAGAAAAAACAGTAATTTTAAAATTTCATTTGTGTAGAATGCAAATGGGACTCCTAACTTTTATATATGGGCCACTCAGGCCAATAAACTGGGGTCCTTTTCCTATAAAGGGGCTGGAGCGAGTAAAAAGACAAAAGAATTACAAACTTTACACTACCAACTGAATTGCCAAAAATCAGCTGGACCTTGTCATGCCCACATTTTGACGAGGTCTGGTTTCACAAGGTTTCAATAGTTCTATGCTCAGCAAATTTAATAAAAATGTTACTTGTTTGCCCTTTATTCTGAATCACTGGTTCTTCATTCCATATCTAGTTTGTGCCATTGCCAAAAGCGAATGCAAGAGGTCAGGCACCGATAGTAAAGTGCTGATGAGATATTACATCTCCTGATTGCATGCCCTGCATATCCAGCACATGTAGCCTCTGGCTTTGTAGAATGTCACCTCTAAATATCACATTCTAAGGAAAACCAGCCAAAGGATGACATAATGGCTGTTCATATTATTTTTTTCTTTTTGCTGAAATGCTATAAATAAAATTCTCAAGTAACCTTTTCTGAATGCTTCTTGTAGTGTTTGACTACTTATTTTAAAAAGGTATGTTTTGCTTTGACCTTTAATAGCATAATTAACACGGATAAACACAACATAAAGGGGTCTGAGCTTGTAGCATATAGCCAACAATGGCACAGATTTCTACTCCAAACTGGTATCAGGAATAGTTATAACGGCCAGGGCTGCCATCGGAAATCATGGGGCCCCTTACTAAACCACTGGTCAGGGCCCCCTTCTGTCAGCTGCCCATTTAATTCAAATTATAGGGCTCTATTCCAAAGCTGGTGCTAACTTAACCAGAGCTGTTGTAAACTTCCCAGAGCCATTATAGCCTATGGAGGTTTTGAGTTTACAGCAGCTCTGGTTAAGTTAGCACCAACATTGTAATATGGCCCATAATATTTTGCCGCTTTCTGCAAACCTTATTTTTCTGGGAATGGACTAAATCCCTGGTGGTCCGCCAAGGGGATAAAAAGTGTTCCCTGGTACAGATCATACTAATTGATCCCTACGTTATGAGCCAGAGTGCTCTGACCGGCCCCTAGATGCCACGGCCCACTGGGAAACTTGCTGGTATCTTGGTTGACCAGTCCTATTTAGCACTTAAGGTGCACATAGGCTTTGGCCAGGGCCCCCTTGGATTAACTGGGCCCCTGAACATGACATGGGCTGTCACCCCCTGATGGCTGCCCTGATTAAGGCTCACTGGAGCCTCTGGCATGAGAAGATATGTTGTATGGATTTCAGTTATAGTTGAGATCTTGACTTGACAAAGACCACTGTGTAGAAACGTTGTCCGTCGCTGCTCACTGTGGAATAAAATCCTCTTTACCACATTAAGGAGTCGGTATCTATTTATATTTGAGATCTGCACACTAAACCTACTTGAATGAAAGCAACGGCGAGGATGCTGAAATGTACAAATTTGTTTTAACATTCTTGAGGCTTGAGCTACAACATACAGTGTGCTTGTAACATTAATTGGATATTCTACGGTCTCTAAAGTAAGCTTCATTAACTGCATTCTGGTAAAAGAAGCATTGAAACAACTTACACTGTCTCTACTTATTCATTGGCCTTCACGGTTTTACATAGTCTGCTTATGGCTTTTGCGTTTTCATGCTCAACATCGGGGTGAGAGTTTCTGCTGTTCTTTTCTGATGGGGGTTGATATCCGATTACAGAGTAAGACAGGAAGACAGAAGGTTTAGATGTATAAAACAAAAGTCACTCACTTCTGCATTTTTCAGCTAAAAGATGTAAAATGCCATCACATGGCAAGCTTTTTTTTAAAGTTTTTCAGAGAATCTTGATGCAGTTGGCATAAGATAAAAAAATATTTAGGGTACAATGGGGTAGTGCTAGAATATAATTTTAAACCCCAATTTTCATATTGCTATTCCTTTTCCTGTTGTGGCATTCCGATGCCTGTGATTTATATCTGACTTATGTTTTGTTATCCATTTTATTCCACTCCAGGGCTCTCTGTAACCCGAGTGTGTAGGTGTGCCGCCAATATTTGGGCATGCTTTCACTTGTATATGACTGATTTGGTGCTGCTCCTCATAGCCTCACCCAGTGTTCCCAACTTTGTACAGTGATTGATGGCATGTGTACTACGTTCAGAGTCACGGTTCTGCCTTTCTGATTCCTTTATCTGATTTAGAGTTCTATTTGACTTTATCGTAGGACACCCAGAGCTCGGTCCTTGTCACCGTGGTTCTTTTCCAAGGACTGTGTTCCTACAGATTAATTGTTAAATATTAATCTCGAGATCTAATTTGGTAATAGCCAGAAAACAAAGGTAGCTGATATGTTGTAATAAAAGATAAATATTTGACAGAAGGAAACCTCGGGAGCATTAATTTATTTGTGTAAAGGACTGTCAAGAGTCCAAGCTTAAAGCTGATCTTTTGAAGAGTACGGTCGACCTTTAGATCATATGAATATGTTAGGTGAAAATGATGATACAGGTCTATTCAATAAAGGTCTATTCAATAAAGAGAATTGACTGGTGAAGTGAAACATCCAGGTCAAAATAGCCAAACCAGAAAAATGGTTTCCTTGGGCAAGACACCTAATGGTACCTACTCGCCACCCAGGCCAGACTTGAAAACAAGAGAAATCTCGATTGTATCCTTCCTGGCAAAATACTTTCTCAGAAACTAAAAAAAAATTATTATTTTTTATTTTGCATTTCGTTTCTAGTCAGTGGGTATACACAAGGGTGTTTGTTGAAGTTTTAAGCATCAGCGATAATTGTAAGTGTTGCAAACCGGAAAAACACTGACATTTGCTAAAGCGTGTCAGGAGATGCTGCACTGTGAAGCTTTCCCTACCAGTCTTTGGGGGTCAACGTTTGTGAAAGTCAGCGTTTTACAAAGTTGCGACACTTGCGCTTTTCAGCGGTGTGTACAACTTTATTGAAAAGTGACAGTACTCGGATACCTCCCTAAATTTCTTTTCTTTTCACTTTTCCTTAGCTCTTACCTACCACTATGAGACCCAGTGTATTCCCACCCCAGCCGCATGGTTCGCCCACCAGCTTCCAGTCTGGTTCCAGAAGCTCTCTGTGGTGGCCACGTACTTCATTGAAATTGGGGTCCCTTGGCTTTTTTTCTTGCCTTTTCGAAGGCTTCGCATATTCTCTTTCTATTGTCAGGTAAGTTGGTTCCAAGTGTACTTCTGGAATTACTACACTGTAGCTGGTTTTATACAATTGCTGTGATTCATTCCATTATATATCTTTCTTGTCTGTTGTTCTTCTATTCTTTGACTGTGTGTAATGGCAGTCAGTGATAATGGCGTTTGGGTATTATTAATTTCATTGGGATTTTACTGTATTGGATTTTTTTAACTAGAATAAATACTTGCGTTGTTTTAAGGGATTTGTGAATCACAATGTTCATGGTTTTGTCCAGGAAAGCTGTTTATTGTGATTTCTAATAACAAAAAAGTATTTATAATATGTATTAATATCGTCTCTCCAACATCACCTATCCTGTGAGATATTTAATTTGTAGGCCTCTTCACTCATCATTGTGCCTGATATATTCCTGGTTTTATTCTCTCAGGTTCTTCTTCAGATTCTCATCATCCTTACTGGAAACTACAACTTTTTTAACCTGCTGACAATAGTCGTTTGCTTGCCCCTCCTAGATGATCAGCACTTTACACGTGCTCAGCAGAGCAGGAAATCTGCACAGAAAAGTGAGGACTACTGAATTTATATGTGCTTTTTAACATTTTATGCACACACTTCCAAATGTCTTGAATTAGTTTTTTGTATCCTCTGTCATCCCTTATAAGCTTCTTAGCGCTTTATCTTCTCGTCACACTTTTGAGTTCTCTGGGTATAAAGTATGCCATTCTTGCTGCGGTTGTTCTTTTCTTTCCTTTCCAACATCCTTTCATATTTCGTGTTTTGATGCACTGTTTTACATTTTCTGCTGTATGTTTTATTTTCATTGCCTGTAGGTCGTTCATTCCTGTCCTATGTCAGCACACTTTTGGAACTCGTGTTTTTTGGATTTCTCATTTTCTTGACTGTCAAATATTTTGACCTTCAAATCAATTGGGAGAAACATTCAGTGGAATCCAAAACAGGTTTGTACACCAGAAGAGTTTGTAACGAAATGCATATGCAGTGTATTTCATTGATTGCAACACACTTGGGTTTATTTATAGCTTCCACAACTTTCCTGCACCTACACATGGCAAACAGACTAGACTTCATTATATCTGCCCTTGTGTTACAATGCAATCATGGTATGGTGTTTAGCAATTTTTATGAACTTGAAAGACCCCTCGGGCCCAATTATGTTCCTAACGCTAACGTTGGCACTCACTTGTGTGAGTGTTAATGTTAGCATTGGTGGCCCTAGCGCGGGCTGCCCATATTACAATCAGAACGCTAACGGGTTAAAAACCCCATTAGCATTTGGTATCTTGCACTTTTTAGCGCGAAGTTGCTGTACTTTGTGCTCCCTATGCTCAACATGGGGGGGTGCAAAATGTTAACGCTAATTACCGTCCTGCTGCGGTTAACTCAAAAGTTAG
Organism: Leptobrachium leishanense; assembly: GCA_009667805.1. Lineage (NCBI taxonomy): Eukaryota > Metazoa > Chordata > Amphibia > Anura > Megophryidae > Leptobrachium > Leptobrachium leishanense. The sequence goes on from CM019065.1 coordinate 164,446,331, forward strand.
CACCAGGTCCTAGCTGTGGTTAACTAATTCCGCTACTTTAGAATCAGTCAGCATCAGCTGAAACCCCCTCCAAAAAAAATCACATACTTAACTCTCATCCTGCGGCAAGACCCCTCTTCTTGCCGCCGGTAGCAGAGAGAGGCTGGGGGAAAACTCCCTTAGTCGCCCTCTGCTAATCACTATGCTGACCTGCCGGATCTCGTGCGGCGAGATCCTGCAGGTCATGTGACCGACAGTGACAGGCCCAATGAAGTCCTATGGACTCCATGGAGAGGATGCTGGCGTTGGCTCTTAGCGCAGCCGTGAGCATCCTGAGGCTTAATGCTATGTTACGGTGCAGGCTGTTGGATTAGCGTCTGAACCGTAATATCACACTAAAACGGGGGCGCTAAGGACAAACCTGCAGGCGCATGTTTTTCTCCTTAGCATCCCCGTTTTAGCATCATGATTGTACCCCTCATGCTTTATGCATCATGGCAGTGGTTCCCGACTGTGGTCCTCAAGTACCCCCAACAGGCCAGGGTTTAAGGATTACCTTGGGGAAATGCAGACTGAATCCTGCAATCACTGAGCAGCAAATCATATCACCTGTGCTGTGCTCCAGATATCTGGAAAACCTGGCCTGTTGGGGGTACTTGAGGACCGCTGTTGGGAACCACTGCATCATGGTATTGATGCAGGTGCCTCTTTTTTGAGTAAAATTACTTCTAAAACGTTGACAAATTTGCACTACATTATTGAAATTGTGACATTTTTGAAGAGGCAATTTTATCTGTGGCCTCCAAATAGCAACTTCATGATCATAAACAAACTTCTACCCACATAGGGCTCTATTACATTCTTCACGCAAAAACGCGAGGGGAAAAACCCCTTGCGCTGAACGTCAAATTCCGACGTTCGCGCACAAAATGCGTGTTAATGCCTAACGCGAGTTACCCTGCGCGAGCGAAAGTTCGTGCGCGTATCCCATACTTAACATTGTGAGCGCAAATGCGTTCGTGCGCTGGTACATGGATGGTATTACAATCGATGCGTAACTCTTTACGAACAACGTTTGCGCGCATAATTTTAACGTCTTTTAAAAGCTGGTGTTAATGGCAAATCTGAACGTTCTGGCCGAAACCAAATACACCAGCACGAAAAGAAAAAAAAATTCAACACAGTATAGTTACACATACCCAAACAATAAAATTGAGTGGTTGTGCGTGTTTTTATTATTGCTGCAGCATATATACTCTGATTTTGACAGGCGCAAAAACTGAACGGGAGACAATTGTGTTTCTTAATTCTGAATGGCTGAATCGAGTGAAAAAACAGTCTGCCCACCGATTTCTGTGCGCAGCGTTAATTTGCGCTCGTTTTTCGGACGGATGAAAAAATGCTCTCTGATCGGAATACCAGTGTTAATTTACATACAAGGGGAAGGACATTTATATGCTACTCATTTAGAGTGTAGGGCTTATAGGGTTTGATGAGAAACATGGCCAACCTGATAATTCTAGTGCTGTATCTGGGGACATAATGCTGTTTTATTTTCCTCCCTCCTCTCCCATGTACCATCACCTAGACCTTTATCAAACCTACTCTCTTTCATCCGTCATTAATCCCTTTATTAACTACCTCTGTCCCATCCATGACCCCCATTATTAACGCTCCTCTGTTCAACCAGCCTTACCAGCACATTAATCCCCTCTTCTCCTTCCAGTGTTACCACCACTTTATTAACCAACTTTCCCATCCCATATTAACCCCATAGTATGCCCTCTATGCTATCCAATATTACTGCCTGACACCATACTACCAAGCGGAAAGAAGTCAACTATCTCATTCAGCAGCAGATTTTCCTGGGGTTCTGGCTAAGTAACGGCTCCAGTAAATGTGCAGCTACCCGGAGAGCATACACCAAGGCTCATTTATCACTCATTGTATGTGAGGAGGCGAGTGATTATTTTGAGCCCTGATCTAGAATGTGCATGGAGCATGGTTTTACCAGGGTACCTTTTACCAGTTCAACTCTTCAGAAATTAATAACGGAGTCTACTGACGACTTTTTTGTTTTCCTTCAGGCTTCACTTATCATGACTTCCAGAAATGGCTTCGCACACTCCTCTTCCCTTCTATTTGGATAGCAGCAGCATCCCTTGGCTGGGAGATACTCACTGGAATGTGCAGGTCAGCCCTTCAACTATTTATTTCCTCTTGAAATGTCTTACATATATTGCATATTCCGCTATATTAAATGGTTGTTTGTAAAAAGGTTACTAATAAATCTAAGTAAAATTACAGACTAACAGGTTGATGAGGTAAAAGGCTAGGTGCCCTATTCCCTCCTGCGCCTGCAGGTTTCCCCATCGCGTCCCCATTTTAGCACCATATTCCGGGGCAGGCGCCAATTCAGCAGCTTGCCCTGGAACGCAGCACTACCATCGATGATACTCGCGGTAGCACTGCCGCAAGTATCACCTCCTGGAGTCCATAAGACTCCATGGAGGGTTTCGCTGCCGGGCCGCGCGCCCTGCGTGATCTCGCAAGATCGTGCAGCGATGCAGAATGATCGTGCCACAAACCTTTTTTATTTGTGCTACACATTATATTGTATCATTCTGTTTTTTGTTTTTTTTTTGGTCACTAGTCTTATCTGCACTTATGGAGCTGTATGTATATATTAATTCCCTCGCAATTTATTGCTAATTCTTTGTATCTCCCACAGGAGTGCTTCTACACATGGTTTCTTTTGGAAGCTTTGGCTCTTGATACAGTGGGCAATCTTCTCATGTGCTGCAGTCGCAATGTTCACAGTGAGCCTGGTAAGAGAAGACAGGAACGACTCTTCATACAAATATTTCCACTCCTCAACCCTTTTGGTTTTCGCTTCCTATTTTACTTTTCATGTCTCCTGTTCTTTTCCATCCACTAGCCAAAGTGCAGAACTTAACTGCAACTTGCCCTCCCTCACTAATCAATGATCTGTCCTACAGGTTCCTTACACGTACGTTGAGTTTGAGACAAACGGTCAACTATGGCCATCCGTGCGTCAAATGTTTAAGACTGTGGATCGCTATCAGTTGACGAACTCTTACGGTTTGTTCCGAAGGATGACTGGTGTGGGAGGAAGACCAGAGGTGGTGTTGGAAGGAAGCTATGATGGCAAAACATGGACGGTATTCATATTTACTTTTCACACGCCGAAAACCAAATAGCCAGGTCGCAGTGCAAAGTGTATGTGTTATAATAAGAAACACTCCGTAATCACACAAATGCGAAATATCTGTCTTCTAGAGCTTGTATAATATAGCTGTACACTAAACGCAAACTCAAACGCAAAAATCCGCTGCCCTGAGCTAAAACCGGGACGCTAAGGGGAAAAATTGGCGTTTGCTAACTTCCCCTTAGTGTCCTGGTCTCCCCAGCAAATCGCAGGACAGGTGCCAAGTCCGGCAGCCTGCCCATTAGCGATCGTGAAGCTTGCGGATGCCGGGGCAGTGCTACAGCGCCATTCCCTCCATGGCGTCCATGGGACCCTTTGAGGATCGTGCTGCCGGGTCAGAGGGGACTTCCCCCCCCCCCCCCCGTCTCCCTCTGCTCCCAGCGGCCAGAAACAGCTGATCGGGCCACTGTTCTCGCCACGGGATAAGAGGGGGAGTATTCGGGTTTTTTGGGGGTTTTGAGCTGCAGGTAGTGGAATCTGTTACCTACACCTCTGAGCTGGTGGTAACTTTTCTGTTAAGTCCAAGTGATCCTAACGCTAGTTAATCTGTGCTTTCACTTTGTGCTCCCCATGTTAGGTATAGGGAGCGCAAAGTACAGTAAACTCGCAATACGAATCACTGATTAATGAGCGCTAACGTTTTTTTTAACCAGTTAGCGCTTTGAGGGCGATCTGGCCGCAGCGCTATGATCTCCTTTTAAGCTAACGCTAGTGTTAACTTGAAAGAGGTGATAGAGCTCCACATGTGCACACCACAAAATTTTGTTTTGGACGTTTGGATTCGTCTTAAAACTAAATTTATTTAGTCGCTCACGAAATTCATGTAGATTTCTTTTTCGTATTTAAACAAATTTCATTGGCCAAAAATCCGAATGTAAGAGATCGGAGTGCTGAGATCGGCTTCCTGTTACTGTAATTCGTAGCTCGATGTCAGATTTAGTGTGTCTCACTAAATATTAACAGTGGTAGGTAAAATAAATTACGGAGACTATTAAGATCCTCTTTTTAGGCTTGCATTGGAATGCTGCTAGCTTAAAGACAGGATCGTGGTCACAGAATTAGTTTTGCCTATCGATGTCATTGTAAGCTGCCATTGAGCACTCCTTCTGCAAACAAAATAAGAACATTTCATTTTTTAGTGTTAGCCACCCTTTAAGTGTGACTTTATCCATATTTGTAAACCTCTTCCTGCAAGAGTTAAATTTCCCACTGCAGAGTCTACAAGAATCATGCAGTTAAGCCTTCCGCTGGAGGGAGAGATTGGCGAGTCCCTGCAATGGGAGACTTAACCCTTGCATGGCTGCAGAAAGTTTTGCAAGCACACCACAGGTTTAGTCACTTAAATAGTGCTTGTTGGATGTGTCTTCTGGCAGCTCTAGGGAGTCTCTGCAGCCGGAGATGTTAATAAAAAAAAAATGGTAAATCAGACAAAATCGTTAACTTGAAAGAGTTATTTGTACAATAATTACAATGCCCAAGTCTATTAAGCACTTCATATCTGGACACAGACCCAACAGATAAAACCACAAAAAGTGTTGCTCTGTTATAGAGGCTTTATTACTATATAACAATGTATATATCTCACATGTATATATTCCTTGAGATCATTGCACTTAGGGCCATAATAAAAATACAGGAATACCCCGCTTTACAGCTATTCACTAATACGAAGCACTGTATTTTACACGATCCCTGTCTGGCGTTTACATTTATTGTACCTGCATAACTGAATAATGTACTGAACTGAGCTAATGTTAAACTAAGCTCTAGTGCACATCTAATATATTGAAATTCAACCACATTTTCAAGCTCTTAAAGGAACACTCCAACAAAAAAAATCACCCCCCGTTTTTTTTCCTAACCTATCCCTATTCCCTTAATAAAACCTTCTTTTTTTTTTCTTTTCTTGTAACTGCAATACTTACTTAAAATCCTCTGGTTTCCAGCGGCGTTTTTTTTTTTTTACTCATCCCTCCTCTTCCGCTCCCGTCCTTCTTCTTGCTGCGTCTTGGCTTCTGGTTTACGTGAGAAGCGCGCATGCGCGCCTCTCACGTAAGCCAGCCAATCGGCAGGCTTCCTCCCGGCTCCCTCTGAGGATTAGTGTTGCGCGCAAGAGTGCGCGCAACACTAACCCGAAAGGGAGCCGCCAGCTTCTGCGGGGAGTAGGAGACGTCATCGCGCTGAAAGCGCGATGACGTCTCCTACTCGGCAAAAGTCGGCAGAAGCGGGAAATATGATTCCCGCTCTGCTGACTGACAGCTGGGAGGGCGGAGTAAAGTTCTCCGCCTCTCTCAGCTGTTTTCAGCTTTTCAGCTGATCGGCTGAGCGGAGGGAGGGGGACAAAGGGCGGCATACTCCGGGCATCATGACCACCTAAAATAGCTTAGGTGGTCATGTTGCTTAGAGTATCCCTTTAAGCAAACTGAAAAAGCCAAAAACTGCCTGCTTTACTGTGGCACTGCAGTCCTTAACCTGAATTTGCGGGGTGTTCCTTCAGATGGAAAAGTATATGGTGCAGGAAAGAGCTCTGACATTTTCAGGGTTATTCAAAGAGAATCAAAAAGTCACTGCACTGACTTTTCGTTCTCTTCAATTCGGTGCGATATTGCGATCCCATTTTGGCAACCCTGCGATGTATTCAGCAAGCACCACAGGGCCGTTGTAGTGCAGGGAAAACCCGACGAACACTCACCGCAAAACCCGGCGAATGCACACCGAAACCCGCAAAAACATCTGGATTAATACCGCCGAACACGCCGGAGAAACCCGAGCAGCCGCCGGAAAAACCCGACACCGCAGACGAATGGAGTTAAAAAAATAAAAAACGTACGCTTGAATGTTTGAAAAGTGAAACGCTGTTTGCAAAGAAACTACAGAATGAAAATGTCTGGAATTTACATATAATAAAAAGGGCTGTTACAGGAAAAAGAAAAAACGATTTAAAAAATAATATATTTTCGCAAAAAAAAATGACTAAAAGATCCTTAAAAACCTATAGAGTAAGAGACTTTTTACTGCAGAATATTATAATCAACGGTTTATTAGATATTGCATGAAATTTTTTTGATCAATGAAGCCCTTGGGATTCGCCTGAATAAATCTGTTGAATGAAACCACCGAACAGCAGGGCAATTCGGCAACTTTTCACTGCTGGTTTTTGTTCTCTGAATAGACGAAGCATTGCTTCTCTATGGGGATTCACTGCCCTCGAACAGGCACCGTATGTGCAGGCAATTCGCCAACAAGCGAACTGCCTGCTCTCTGAATAGATGAATGGCCAGGAAAGGTAAGCGTACGCTGAATTTCACTGTTCGGTTACCTTTCGGACACTGTTCGGATCTCTTTGAATAACCCCCTTTATTTTCTAGAGTTTTTTGCGATTAACTCATTATACATTTCCTATGTAAGTTATGCAGGGCTAAAGATGGTGAAGGTGCTTGTGCAGGAAATCCAATTGCCATTTATGATGCAATATAGTGTGCCCATGCTCATTGTCACCCGATTGTTCTCAAAGCCTTGTAAATGCATGGAGTTAAAAAAAAACACCACAAGGTAACAATTTTTCTTCTACCTGTATTCCAGCCCATGATAGAAATAGTATGGTTTTAAACAGAAAGCTCAGAGATACTGAATTTTATAAATAATTGTACTCCCAGTGAAAAATCGGTGAAGGTAAATTTTAATAGTAGACATCGGCACAACCAAACCTAAAGGGATCATTTTTGTTTTATCGCTAAATTAATTGTTTATTGTAGATGTTAGCTTATCGCTTGTTGTTTCTTATTCTGTTCTCAGGAGATTGAATTCATGTATAAACCGGGAAATATCAGTGCAATGCCCCCTGTGGTATCTCCTCATCAGCCACGCTTAGACTGGCAGATGTGGTTTGCAGCTCTGGGACATCATACAGACAGCCCATGGTTTACAAGTTTTGTATATCGTCTCTTACAGGGCAATAAAGATGGTGAGCATAGCAGGTTCTGTGAATTTTGTGATCCATGGGTTTATTTCTAAATCTTCTGTACATTTTGCAAAGCCAGAAGAACACCTCCCACAATAATCTCATGTGCTGCCTGAAGTCAAATTGTTAATGTGAAAGTCACTCTATAATAACTTTTGTAGCGACTAGATAATTGGTGGTCTCCTAACAGTAATGCTGAAATAACAGTATAGCCATTCTTTAAAAAAAAAAAACGTTTTCGGTGCTATTTTGTGTTCTGTTATATATAAATAGGTTGATTATTATTGCTTGTATTAAACATAATCCCAACTAAAGAAGAACAATGTAATGCAAAGGCTATAGAATTCAGAAAGTGCTCAAGGGAGTCGCACAAAAACTAACACATATATGTAACATTGGTGTATGGACAAGTGATATTTTTTCAAACCAAAAATCATTTGCAAACCAGAGTAGTATTATCAATTTGTCCTTTTGTCTGCAAACTTTGTAAATTTAAGTTATGACAGAAAGTTAAAATTTTTTATAATGACATGGAGGCGAGTATTTGCGTAATCCATTTTTATTGCTCCAACGAGTGTAAACTTAAGAAAAAACCCACATACAAACCCATCCCCAACATGGGGAGGCCCTCCCAGGCAAACTAGTTCCGCCCTGGTCCCCTCTACATAAGTCCACTTTAAGAGCGGCACTTCCTTTTTTGACGCTGCGAATGCTCCTCAGAAGGTAACTCAACCGAAAAACAAATCAACTTGAAAACCATAGGAAACTAAAGTTTCTACTAAATACTAAAGTATTCCAAAACAAACCAAATCCAGAAACTAGAAGAGAAAAAGACACGAGAGTGGGGTTAGGAACGGAGCCGAGACTGAAAACTATTCACAACACATGCACCAGCATACCCAACGCACAGCCCAACAACAATGGGAAGTATGCACAAATGAAGCAAAAGAACAAATGCTTCAAATACACATGCAGTGATGGAAAAAAACAACTTTTATGTTAAAATACTTGATGAATTTTTTTTTTTTTGTAACATAACAGAACTGTACAAAACAGCCCCAAAATTCAGACCAACAGGGAGGGCAAGGGTGGGCAAATACTCGTTTCTGTGTAATTATTACAATTTTAAATTTCCGTCATAAATAAGGAAAATTCATAAATTTTAATGCAAGGCTCAGAGACTCCGATTTGCAAGTTCAATGTTTCTCAACAACGGCATCCAACCACGTAGCAAACGTCCAGAGCGTAGATTCCCGAGACCAATCCGCTGCTTTCATAATGTCCTCCAATCGACAACCTAGTGTCAAAGCCTTGGAAGCCATGGCAGTTTGCATCAAATGAGCCCCTAAATGGGAGACTCCACACCTGCCAAGGTCATAAGCCAGCGCAGCCTACTGGCCAAGGTAGTAGACACTACCGGCATATGTGGAGGACAGAAGGACAAAAACAGAGCCAAAGTCAAAGAACTACAGAACTGAGGAGTGTGAGTTTCATATGCCCGGAAACAATGAGCTGGATATAGACTAAGGAGAAGCATGGGAAAAATATTATTTGCATTCTGGGTAGTACCATTAGTACCTTTTTTAAAAAATAAATGGACATTTGAAAAGATCCTTTGTGGAAAAAATCCATTTCTTAATACAATCATTTTGAATTTAGTAAAACGATGGTGGCAGTATCTATTCCTTTCATGCCTTGACGGTATTCTGTGCTGTTTTGTATCCAAATTCTATGCATCTATTTCTTTGTACAATTTCTTATCTCTGTTTGGACTTGCTGCCATTTTAAACACTCGGGTCCTCTTTATTTTTTCTTTGCTAGTAATGTATTTAATATGAATCTTCAAAAACGCTCCTCTGCTTCGTGTGTTTTTTACTCCGTACAACTTTGTAGCTTACTTTCTAGAAATAATACATTTTGCCTTTTTCTTCCTCCCTCAGTGATTCGGTTGGTACAGAATGATGAATCTCTGTATCCTTTCCAAGCATATCCTCCAACATACATCAGGGCGCAGCTGTATAAATACTGGTTTACAGAGGTCGAGGAAACGGGGTAAGAAATTTAAATAGTTTGAAGGGTGGTCTTTTTTCCAGCTCTCTGGTACGTCTCTATTAATGTGCTAAACGAGAGAAATGATATTAGTTCTGAACACCTTCACTACAGAATCGTTTTCTATAAAACCAGTCACAGCGACTTGTGGTTTCATGGAAAGCCACTTTATATTCTACACACAGAAAATGCACTGTTAAAACATCCTGTAGAGTGTGTGTGTGTGTCAGTCAGGCAGTATTTGACATGCGAAGGGCTCCCCTGGCTAAATCCTGTTACTGCTGCTCCTAAAGGGTACACACACAAGTTAACGCGATTAACACAGCTACGTAATTATTTACTTGGGAAAGGGTGGGTGTAATTTACAATTTAAGACCGAGTATTGATACTTTTTTCAGGTACTCCCCAATACCTTTATTTAATGTCGTGTGACTGCTTTCCTATAAATAAGCCTGTCCAAATTATGTTGATATTGAAATGTATGGCCAGACACCCCATTTACCCACTACACAGGCTGACACCCACCCACACCAGACCACCTATATATATATATCTCTAACATAGACACACCTGACCTCAGATACATGTATACCCACATCAGACACATATGTAAAATACATGTATATATATTACATCCCAGACCACTGACACTGGGGCCAGGTTGCAGAATGAACAGACTGGCCATGTTCCAGCGAGCGGCCGTCGTCGTGTGAAGGTTGTAATGCGTCTCTGCTGGGGCAAAATCTCGTGCAGATCTCTCGAGAGCATGGCCCCAGCAGAGCCGCGTTACATCCTTCATATGCTGCTGGCCGTTCGCTGAAACGAGGCCAGCCAGAGGGACCTGGCAGAATGCTGTTAGTGCATTGTGCCAGCTGCTTCAGCCCATCGGATAACGCCTGGCAAGCCAGCCCAGTGCTGGCTTTCGGTATCAGTAGAAGTATCCTGAGCATTTACACGAGTACAAGTTCTTGCGCAAACGGCCGTATCGGCAACGAAACTAGTATCCGTGCATCCCTACTTTAAATAAACAGACTCTACTGTATTTGTACTAGACAACGATCTGGTTATTCAGCAAAATTAAGCATATCTTCTAAAAAATTCCCCATAAAGGCTTCACATCAAATTTGCTATACCATGGATTTTAATACCCACATCCACAGGTGCCAACTTTAATGCAGGGCAAAAGGGGACAGTTGCCCCGGGCCCAGTCATTGTTGGGGGGCTCAAGACAGCTGCCCCTGGTGTCTGCAAAAATCAGGCCTGCTCAGCACCGATTGCAGACTTCTCCCGCAGGGGGCTGACATCTTGGATGTCAGCCCTGCCTGCAAGACCTCCCCTACCCTCCACTCACATGGGTGTGGTGACTCCGATACAGGGCGTCCTTTTGAAGCCCTGTTTTTCTGGAACTATAGAAGTTAGCAGGCTAGTATGGCCTTTCCAATAATGCCAAACATGACTAGGTTTTATAAAAATAAAAAATCCATATTTTTCTTCTTTTGCAGCACTATTGTTTGTTTTTCAATTATAAAGTGAGCAATGATGCTGCGCTAACTCACCTTTTCATTTCCTATGTTGTCAGCAAGTGTGAGGGTGATGTCATCATGCGTTACTACACATTGTTTCATCAAAAACCTGCAGCGTGGCGTGCCAGGGGTTATTTGGAACCATGCGTCTCTAATCTTTACATCTCACAAGGTCAAGTGAGCGGTCATTGGACAGGTCAGAGTCTGGCCTTTCTAACGATACCAAACATGACCCTGTAATATCTATTAACCCCTTAAGGACCGCTGACGTACCCTGTACGTCATGTCCACGGGTCTCCCTTAGACCCGCGGACGTACAGGGTACGTCAGCGGCGCCTAATCCCCCTCCCGCCCGATACTCCCCTCCCCCGCTGGATCCCTTGGCGATCTGGCAGGGAGAAAGCCTGCCCATGTGATTTACATGGGCAGGCGAGGCTGATGACGTCGCCACGCTGCGTGGTGACGTCATCAGCAGGCGTCCCCATGCAAATCAATGGAGGGGGGGGCTCCTTCGGAGCTCTCTATCTCCCCAACCATTGAAGCTAGGGAGATGCTTTTTGCATTAACAGTTTCGCCGCCGAATCACGTTTCGGCGCAAATTGGCGCCAAAAAACGCGATTCGAACCTGGAGGGGGTCTGACATCTTGGATGTCAGCCAAGCCTCCAGGTCCCCCCCCACCCACTGACAACCTCACCATATGTGTGAGGATGTCAGTGGGCCAGTTAACTACCATCTAGCTGCCATGTAGAGATAAGGGGATCCTAAGGTATCCATGGCAGCTAGATGGTCATATTTGACATCATTTGAATGGCCTGATCATGGCCTTTCCAATGATACCAAACATGACCAGGTTTGGTTTAAAAAATAAAATAATAATAAAAAAATTAAATTAAATAATTTTTTTTTTTTTTTTTAAAGTTTTTTTGTCTGGGGGGGGTTTAATTAAATAGGACCTAGGCTGTCATCTCAAAATAATTAGCACAAAATGGTCAGAATGAGCGCAGCGCACATAGGTGAACTGGCTCAGCAGTGAAAGGGTTAAAAGGCAAAAACATGTAAAAATTTGGTATTTCTATTCTCGGGATAAAAGTTTGAAACTATTTAGCCAGGGTCTTTATTAGTGGTTGTAGATTTTGGGGATTAAATTACGAAAAAGTGTGTTTTTACCATTTTTTTTCATCATATTTCATATTTTTTTTATAGTAAATTATTGGATATGATGGAAATAATGGTATTTTTAGAAAGTCCATTTAATGGCGGGAAAAAGGGTGTATAATATGTGTGGGTTGAATAAACGTAAAAACAGCAGCGGTCACTAAAGGACGGATTTGTGTAAAACCGCCCGGTCACTAAGGGGTTAAAAAAAATGCTAAAAAAAAAAACCGCAAAAAAGTGTCTTTTTTTTATTATTATTTTATGGGGGGGGGGGCAAGAAAAATTTTTCCAAGTGCCCAGTCACTATTAAAGATGGCCCTGCACATCCAGATTATAAATTATACACTTAAGTGTGAATGTGAACTCTCATTCTATATTTTATAGCTTGTTTTTGTGTGTGTAATATCTTATTTATTTCACCCCCCAGACCGTTGGACAAAAACTGGTGGCGGCGCCGTCATGTTGAGGAATTCTACCCTGCGGTTTCTTTGGGAGATCCCACACTGGAATCCTTTTTAAATGAACAAAGATTAAAGGTGTGTTTAACTTACTTACCATACTGGCGTTGTCTGCCTTTTCTAATTCATTGTATGATAATACCCACCACATCCATAGTCACTCGAGCTGGTTCTAGTGTAGTGCAGATATCAGTATTCAGTAGAACATGAAGAGCTTCACACCTGTTCACATGTAGCTACAAGCATTGTAAGCATTAGTAAAGCTATGAATGTAAATTGATAGTGGCTATCATTTAATAGGTCACCCTAGGCATTTATGCATTTTTCTTCTAATGGTATGCGCTTACTTACATGTATATTCAAAGTAGCTACCTAATGAGCAGTTTTATATCTTGTATATTTTATTGTCCCCTAAATATGATCCATTTTCTATGAACACCACCTTCTAAGTTGTTAGGACCAAGCAGCAGCCTTAATTGATGTAACATAAAAGGGGCGCTTTTTAGCAAGAGAAAAAAAGGTCCCGCTTTACCTAATTATCATAAAATACAGTGCTATCCAAACTGAATAAATGAGCTTCTTATGAAATTGTTCTTTTCTTGAATGTACTTGCAGGCCCACAAATCCCAAATCCCAATGTACAGTTTTAGTCTGGATAAGTTTATTATTATTTAAATTTGCATTTTGTATGTCTGCCTTCACAAATACATGCATAAAGCATATAGACTGAAAAGACTGCCACATGCAAGGGATAATAAACCTGCTGTCATTTGATTAGAGCACATGGCATGTTGAGAATGGAGGGAGCAAAAATTCATTGGTCATGTGTTAAATTATTCCTCATGCCATAATTCTTAGCCGTACTCACCTGAGAAGGAACTGGTCATAAATTCCGGTGTGCGGAATTTATGAATAAATAAAGGTAAAGGCTTTGCTTTTTTGCATTTTTTTTATTCGGTTTGAGCATGGTATATATTTTGTAATACTTTATAATCATTGTATTTCTCTTCTTACAGGACAAACCACCTGTTCGGTCCTTAGATGCTCCCCTCCCGTATTCGCTCAAGGTCATCAGAGAATTCTTTCATCCTATTCCGGCACCGCTGCTCATCTATTCACTCATTTTGTCAGTTTTTACTATTTACTGCTTCCGCTGTTTGCTCTCCGGGAAGCGTAAGTCTGGGAATCCCAAGCATCACAGCCATTCGAAGCCTCACTTGGAGAAGAAAAAGCAAAAAGTGAGCAGTGGCTCGGGGGAATCTGCAAAAACTTCCGCTGGGGGAGAAGCAACGCGAAGAAACAAGAAAATCGACAAAAGTTAATGAATGTAAGGAGGCAGTATCTTCCTCCTAGCATTACTGTCCATCAATTGGTTTGGGTGAGCAGGGCATGCCATAACTTTTAAATATCCTATTATGTGGCAAGCCAATAGGTGACCCAAGGTTTCCATATGCCTATATTTATCTAAAATCATGTTAGACCCACAGCACTGCACAAAATATACATTTAACCTAAATATTTGGCCCTCTTTGTGTTGTTGAAAAACACTAGATTATGTAAAACTTTCAGATCAATTCCTACTATGTCAGTTATTCCTCAACACTTTGTATACAAATTCTCCTCCATTTGCAGAAAACCAGTTTGTCTAATAAGCTGTAAAGGGCATAACATTCATGTCTGTCATTTATATGGGTATAATAATGGTCGAAATGATTGGGGGCGAGACCAGTATAGTTCCACTTCACTCTGTAGATCACCTGCTTGGTGTTGACTCCACCGTCTTGACTTTTTTAATGAATATATTGCTTTTTAAAGCAGCCAGTCATCATGGAAGCAATTCCAGTAATAATGGATTTGGTTTATCCAATCGTTTTGAATGAAATCGGTCAAAAAGATTGAACGGTGCTTTATTAAGATGTCCTCTCCCACTTCAATTTTTATTTTACTTCTTGAAGGCTTCACACTTTTCCTGCCAAATGTATCTCTCTCCTTCAATATAAAACGGTTAAAAAAAATAGATTGATAAACAAACGGATCATGGAGTTACACTTCTCGTTCCTCATAAGTACACTCGACAAAATGTTCCAATCAAACCTCATACAAGTGCCTTTTTACTCAGTAGCAGGTGCGCTCTTGCAAGTACCTGTTCTGCTGATGCCTTATTACTCTCATGGTGATTTGCATGCCAAGTTTAAAGATAATGTATGTTAAATGTTATTAGCTCAATGTGAGACTATAAAATGTGTTCCAGTTACGAGCTTCTCTTGCCCAATGGTTATTCTCATTCTTACAGCAATATGTGAACACAGAAAGCCTCCATAGAAAAATGTCACAATGTCATTCTGTTAAAGAACCAAAAATGACTGAATGCTGATTGCACGTTTTCTGTTTAATCACGCTTCTGCAGGATAGATAGCTTGTGTTTGCATCACCACTGCAACCGGCTTTCATATGTTTGTACCTTTCAAATTCTTTTCATAAAGCATAAACAGCAACAATTAACCTCTTCAGGACCAATGACTAAACTGTTCTGTCATAAATACATTGACTTTAAAGACCCTTGGTCCTTAAGGGTTTAAACCCGATTGCCAGTGCTGTGTTTTGGTCACAAGATCCTGTTACATGCATGTTAAAAAAGTATATGTCTCAGCCGCTTATTTCTTCCTAATGAGGTTTTTGTCAATTTGTATTTTATGCACATGATTTTTCTATTTTTTAAATAAATCTGTGTTGCCTATTTGTCACTTGTGTTCAGAAGTGTGTGTTTTTTTTTTCCCCCCCCAAGTTTTTCAGATAAGATATGTTTTTTTAAAATCTTGATTTCTAGACGTTGTAACAACAGATCCACTCGACAGATTTGTTTATGATTTAATTCTGTTGAACCTATATATTGAATGGTGGAACATAGCCATCCTACTCTAATAAATACCCACGTGAAGAAGGTATTCTCATCAATAAATTATGACTTACAGGGTTATTCAGAGAGGTCTAAAATGTTGCCGAAATGTAACCGGACACTGAAATTCAGCGTACGGTGACATTTCGTGGCCCTTCAGCTATTCAGAGAGCAGGCAGTTCGCCAAATGTTGGCGAATTGCCTGCACGTACAGTGCCTGTTCGAGGGCAGTGAAATCCCCCATAGAGAAGCAATGGTTTGTCTATTCAGAGACGCCAAAGAGCAGGGAAAAGTTGCCGAAATGCCCTGATTTTCAGTGGTTTCATTCGGCAGGTTTATTCAGGCGTTTCCTTAGGCTTCAATAATAAAAATATTCCCGTTTTTATCCAATATCTAATAAACCGTTTTTTTTATATTGCTGTAAAAATATCTCTTTATTTATAGAATTTTTTTTAGGATCTTTTTAGGCATCTTTTCAGCAAAAAAATTTCCTTTTAAAGCATTTTTTCTTTTTTTGTAACATACCTTTTATCATTTATAGGATCTTATATGTAAATTCCAGACATTTTCGTTCAGTAGTTTTTTATTTTTTTTAAACTAGCATTTCACCTTTGAAACTTTGTTGGCTTTTTTCGGCGGCTGCTCTGCGATCGGCGGCTCGGCGGCTTTTTCTGGTGTGTTCGGTTTCTGCAGGTTTTTGGTGAGTGTTTGGCAGGTTTTCCCTCCACTCCCCGGGCACCCTGCAGTTATATTTGAATACACTGCAGAGTCAGCGAACTAGAATTGCAGAATCGCCTCGAAGTGCCAGCAACGAAAGGGCACCGACATTTCGGTGCTCTCTGAACAACACTTCAGCGCTACGGAACTTGTTGGCGCTTTATAAAAGTTTGTAACTTGTAATCCCAGGGTGTTACACCATAGATCTACTGCTACGACACCACTGCACGTTATAAAAGAGTAGAATCAAGCTTAGAATTTTACGTCAGAATCTCGGCTGCCTGCCTGTTATACTTTGCACTTAAGGCCAATTACATAACAAGAGAATTTATGTTTTGTGAACATTACTCTCTTTTTATTCAGGGTTTATATGCCACTTTATCAGTCAAGCTCTTTCACGGTCAAGATGTGTAAATGATTCTTAATGGTATTTTATTGTAAAATAGAATTAATTACACAAAAAGGGCTTATTGCTGATTTTTCTTTTATTTCTTGGTAAGGTAGCTCATTATTCCACTGTGACAAACACGTAAAGCTTGCAGCCTTATTTTTCTTGCATGTAGACTCAAATCATTATACTGCATGTTACATTAGACCGATGAAATGTTGATTATGCTTAGCTGCAATTGGTGAGGAGAAGTTCATATTTTCTAGGTCACCAGCTTAGTTCTCCTGGACAGTATTTGTCTATCAGTCCCTCATAATATGGGCGCAGGCTCTCCACATTTGGCAGCTCCTCTGTTTTTGTGTAAAGATCAAACTTACTGTAGGATATATAAAGAAAGAATATAATTAGGATTAATGCTTGGGTAATAAGACTGATAAATGACTATCAGCCTAAAATGCAATAGCTGAGCCTTTAATGTAAAATCCTGGTTCCCACATCCATGAGAATTCTATAAAAATGTATAAATACAGAATAATGCTCATGTGCTGTTTCCCAGAGTTATCGGACAAATACAAATATACAGCCTTTGACAGTCCTAAACAATGTATGAGTCTTTGATGCCAGACGTTTAGAGTATTCATATGTGGTTTTGGCACAGAGTTTAATCCCACAGTTTAACCTGCCAATGTTCAGCCTATTTGATGAAACACTCATTATTTCACTTAGCATATCAGCAGATATAGAGATAATTCTTTATTCAGGTACACTTGTGCTAGGTGTATACCATGGAGGAACTCCACAGGACATAATCTTGTTTTTCCACAAGAGTCTATCTAAACCTTTGCTTACATCGTTTATCTCAAGTGTTTATTAGTAATCTCTTACCTCTGTCCTTCTTACGTAAAGATATAAACTTTAGATGTTGGGCCTGTCACTGGGCGTACATAATTTATTTGTGTTATTACACACAGGTCTATTCACTAAAGGGGAGACTCGGGAATTGAAAAATCCGGGTCAAAATAGCCAAACCAGAAAAATGTTCCCCTCTATCTCACTTTCCAAATCGGCTATTTGGTCTAGATTGTTCTCTTCTCCTGCCAATTCTCCAGAGATTTACCTTTTAGTGAATAGACCTGATGGTTACATAGGCTGAAAAAAGACATGCGTCCATCAGGTTCAGCCTTTCACACATCACTTACTGCTGTTGATTCAAAAGAAGGCATAAAACCCAGTCTGAAGCGCTCGCCAATATGCAACACACTGGGGAAAAAATCCTTCTTGACCCCAGAATGGCAGTCACATTTCTCCTTGGATCAAGCAGGTTTTACCCACATATTAAATATTATGACCCTTAATATTCTGTGTCTGCAGGAAGTCATCCAGTCGTTTTTTAAAAGTCTGTACAGTCTCTGGCCCAACCACCTCAACAGGCAGAGAATTCCACAGCTTTATTGTTCTCACCGTAAAATAATCTTTCCTATGCTTTAGGCTCAATTTCCTTTCGTCCAGTCTAATGGGAGACCTCATGTCCTATGTATAGTCCTATTAATGTGTTGCGAGACAATGGTCCCGTATATTTTCATATAAATTTATCAGATCCCCTCTAATGCGCCGTTTCTCTAAACTAAACAGGTTTAAGCTCTTTAGCCTTTCCTCATAACTTAAATCTTCCATTCCCCTTATTAATTTAGTCGCAGTCTCTGCACTTTTTCTAGCGCTATAATATCCTTTCTTAAAACAGGTGCCCAAAGTTGCACGGCATATACAAGATGCGTCTTACCATTGATTTATATAGAGGCAAAATTATGTTTTCATCCCAAGAGTGAATTCCCTTTTAATGCATGCCAATACATTGCTGGCCTTGGCGGCTGCTGTTTGACATTGCACATTGTTACTTAGTTTGAAGTCTATGATTATTACCAAATCCTGCTTTGATTTCCATAACTCGGTACCATTTACGGTCTAAGTTGCTTGTGTGTCCTTCACTCCAAAGTGCATAACTTTGCATTTTTCTACATTAAACTTCATCTGCCATTTAAGTGCCCAGTCGCCCAATCGATCTAAATCCCTCTGCATCAAAGTAATATTCTGCTCATATTGTATTACTTTTCCTAGTTTTGTCATCCGCAAACACAGACACATGACTGTTGATGCCTATTTCAAGCTCCATTTATAAATAAATTGAATAGAATTTGTCCTATAGCAGATCAACCTTTACAGAGCAAGTTGAACTTCTGCCACATTATCATACCCCCACCCAACTTGGTTCAGCTTTAAGGTTGTATTTCTCAAGTCTGCTCCAATAACCAGTCAGCAATTTGCCCAAAACACTTATTTATTTTTATTAAAAAAAGGATCACTTTAGGCCTTGTTCAGTAATTGGCAACAAACGCTTGTATTTCACAAAATTTGATCCAAAGAGCAAGCTTCTATTAAGTGCTGGTGTTTATCGATTTTGCAAGACCATTAATTTTTAATCACCTTCATATACCAATAACCCAGTTTGTTGTATATGGTAATTTTATATATATATATTTATTTACAGATCTAACCCCTGTGAAATATTGTGCATAAGTTTCTTTAGATGTGCTTCTTTATATATCTATTGTACAGTCTTTACAACATCACACTTGAAAACCTGCACATGGGTTCGATGAAATGGCTACATTGCCACGTGCTGTGGCTGTTTTATAGCTAGTTTTTTAAATATCATTCTGATGCATCAAAGGCAATTCATGCACGATTTATGCAGACTCTTTATACTCTAAAACGTTAAGATTTTTTCCTCACTTGAATTCTTGCACCCAAGGTAGCATCCTACGGTCTTTATCGTTGCAAAGATGCTGGTAATCCCCTCCTGTGTGCCATGGGTAAAAGGAGTGGAAGCGGATCATGTATAGACCCTGATGAAAGCAAAATCGTTGAAAAGGGAATTAGAGAAATGGTGTTTCGTGTATATATGTATGAGACATATTGGGTAACATGCATGGGGTATTCCATGTACTCATTAAACTGCAATACTCCACATCATGTGCAATGTTCGTTCATCACGACAGAAAAACTAATTGGAAAACATTTTCTTACCTCCTCAGGGATTGAACATTGGTTAAACCTCAGCACTTTGTACAAATACTCTAAAAGGGCATAAGAAAATACATTCACTTGGTATTCAGTAACAGAGCCTCTAAGTATTGGGTGATTTACATCACCCGAACCCAAACTTTTTGCTATAGATATTAAATGACTGACTAGAAATTAGAGCATCCAGAAACGTACCTCCTCTTATGTTGAGCATATCACAACATATGCATTATGTGGCAGATGTTTTCTGTTAAGCACATGTTATCATAACTATGCATGTTCTACAGCATCTCCATATCACATCAATATTTTGTATCAAATTCCCGATGTTATCAGCTAAAACGGCAATCGTGCACAGCTTGTTATGATACACTATATCTTCAGATAGCTTCACAAAAAGAAGACCTGGCTGGTAATATCAGGATGTAACCCAATAGGTACACACAATAAACAAGTTTTTCCAAAGAGAAAGCCGTTTTGTGGGAATGCTATTCTTGTGGCTGTACTGTTGTTGTGGCTGTGCTGCTCCCTAGCAGCCACTTTCAGCACATGCCATTATGAGATATGCTCATCATAAGCGGAAGTACATTTCCTGAAATTCATTAATTTTGTTTCATTTGTTTACGATCTATAAAAACTTTCGGTTTGGGTCTGTATGAATCAACCTATTGAAAATGCATTTTGATATTCTTAAACTCTTATATCTTAAGTTTAACTCTTGTGATTTTTGGCTTGAATTTCGTATTGGGTTATATTTTTTTAATGTCTAAGTCCCCAATATGACAAGCATGATGGGAATCATATCTTAATCCTTTCACTGATGCTGATAGTTTCATGTGAAGCTGGGATTGCAGGTTGTAATATGCTTATCTGTCAAAATGTTAATATTTTAAAGAGAAACATTCAGGGATGAATGCACTTCTAAGTATTGTTTATCAGAAGCGCAGGACAATATCTTTACAATGGGTGAATCCTCATAACTGACGCTTAATAATATAGGGTTATTCAAAGAGTGCTGACGTGTGCAATTTTGGCAAACACCAGCACTGTCTAAATAATCCCCACGTTATCAAGGTAAGACTGTCCTTAAAATTAATCACTTGACTATTAAACAGGTTACCATCATGTCCCCAGGACATCAAAACATTCTCAAGTCCACAGTTAGGTTCGTACATCCCGTATAATGTGCTGCAGAGGATACAAGAAAGAAAATTTGTTATTAAATATTTGGAACATGCAGCAACAATGTATTCATGATTTTGAAGGTGACTATCTTCAGGCCGTACTTTGGAAAAGGCAGACAGTATACGCGCTGCTTACTAAATTTAACAGGTACACACGGAGAGCATGATTATTCCTGGTGTTCAAATGTATTATTTGCATGTCTTCATACATTGTTATAGTATACAGCACAGGCCTTGGTACTTGTATAACCTGAGATGGTCTTTAAAATAAAAAATATGAAATAGTTTCTAGTCACTAGAGATACATTGATGTTAGGAATATGCACAGCATTTTATTTTGGCCTGTGGATACTAAGGAAAAGACATTGATTTATCATATTTTTTTATATTGTACAACAAATGCTTATGCTTATAATAATTATAAAAAAACTCAGCGTGAAGAGGATAGGCAAACCTATAAGATTAGGCAGAAAGAGGCAAAGCAATTTATAAGAGCTTCCAAAGCACACGCAGAAGAGAAAATAGCTCAGTCAGTAAAAAAGGGGGACAAAACAGTTTTTAGATACATAAACGAGAAAAGAAAAGTAAAACAAGGATTAGTTAGATTAAAAACAAAGGAAGGAAGGTATGTAGAAGAGGATAAAAGTCTCGCTGACTGCCTCAATGAATATTTTTGTTCAGTCTTTGCAGAAGAAAAGGAAGGAAAGGGACCTCAGTTAGGAGAGAACACTAAAGAGACATTTACATATGAGTTTACAGAGGAGGAGGTTCTAAAGCAGCTGTCTAAAGTAAAGACAAATAAGTCAATGGGGCCTAATGGGATCCATCCTAAATTATTAAAAGAGCTCAGTGATGTAATAGCAAAACCGTTAACAGATTTATTTAACCAATCCTTGTTAACAGGAGTCGTCCCAGAAGACTGGAAATTAGCAAATGTTGTGCCCATTTACAAGAAGGGTAGTAGGGAGGAATCGGGGAACTATAGGCCAGTTAGTCTTACGTCAGTAGTGGGGAAATTAATGGAAACCATGTTAAAGGAAAGGATTGTTGACCATCTAAAAACACATAGATTACAGGATCAGAAACAACATGGGTTTACCTCAGGGAGATCATGCCAAACTAATCTTATTGATTTTTTTGATTGGGTAACAAAAATAATAGACACAGGTGGTGCAGTAGACATTGCTTATTTAGATTTCAGTAAGGCTTTTGATACTGTTCCGCATAGAAGGCTTATCAATAAATTGCAATCTTTGAGCTTGGATTCCAATATTGTTGAATGGATTAGGCAGTGGCTGAGTGACAGACAACAGAGGGTTGTGGTAAATGGAGTTTATTCGGCGCAAGGTCTTGTTACCAGTGGGGTACCTCAGGGGTCAGTACTTGGACCCATTCTCTTTAATATTTTTATTAGTGACTAGTTGTAAAGCCTGCCCAGAGGGCAGTCTATTGTGGATATACTGCCCCTGCTCATGGATATACTGCCCCAGCACGTGGATACTGCCCCCGCACGTGGATACTGCCCCCGCACGTGGATACTGCCCCCGCACGTGGATACTGCCCCAGCCTGCCCAGAGGGCAGTCTATTGTGGGTATACTGCCCCAGCTCGTGGATACTGCCCCAGCACGTGGATATTGCCCCAGCATGTGGATATTTGCCCCCAGCTCATGGATTTGCCCCCAGCTCATGGATTTGCCCCCAGCTCATGGATTTGCCCAGCACATGGATTTGCCCCCAGCTCATGGATTTGCCCAGCTCATGGATTTGCCCCCAGCTCATGGAGTTGCCCAGCACATGGATTTGCCCCCAGGTCGTGGATATGGACCCCCCCAGCTCGTGATATGGACCCCCCAGCTCGTGGATATGGACCCCCCCCCACCCCCCACCAGCGCTCATACTTACCTGTCGAGCGGCGCCAGGGAAGTGAAGATTTCCCCGCTTCCGGTCTTTGAAGGACCCAAGCCGCGGTCACGTGACCGGGGCTTGGGTCCTTCAAAGTGGAAGCGAGGGAACTTTCCCTCCGCCGCTCGGGGGGTTGGATGCGCGCGGCAGCCGGGTAGAGGCTGCGCCTCTACCCGGCTGCCGCGCGCATCCTACCCCTGAGCGCGGAGGGAACTTTCCCTTCGCCGCTCGGGGACCCGTTAGATGCACAAAGCAGCCGGGTAGAGGCTGCGCTCGCAGCCTCTACCCGGCTGCCGCGCGCATCCAACCCCCCGAGCGGCGGAGGAAACTTTCCCTTCGCCGCTCTGGGGTTGGATGCGCGCGGCAGCCGGGTAGAGGCTGCGAGCGCAGCCTCTACCCGGCTGCTGTGTGCATGTGTAACCGCCGCGGCGAGCCGGCAGCCGGCTCGTGCCGCAGCGGTTGCATGCGCGCGCAACCAACCGCCGCTGGTTGCGCGCGCATGCGCAGTAAGGCTTTGGCGACGGACAGCCAAAGCCTTACTCTTTTATTATATAGATATTGCAGAAGGTATTAATGGAAAAGTATGTCTTTTTGCTGATGACACAAAAATTTGCAACAGGGTTGACGTTCCTGGAGGGATCAGCCAAATGACAAATGATTTAGGTAAACTAAAAAAATGGTCGGAGTTGTGGCAATTGAGTTTTAATGTGGATAAGTGCAAGATAATGCACCTGGGACGTAAAAACCCAAGGGCTGAATATAGAATATTTGATACAGTCCTAACCTCAACATCTGAGGAAAGGGATTTAGGGGTTATTATTTCAGAGGATCTAAGGGTAAGTAGTCAATGTAATAGAGCAGCAGGAAATGCTAGCAGAATGCTTGGTTGTGTAGGGAGAGGTATTAGCAGTAGGAAAAGGGAAGTGCTCATGCCACTGTACAGAGCACTGGTGAGACCTCACTTGGAGTACTGTGTGCAGTACTGGAGACCGTATCTCCAGAAGGATATAGACATCTTAGAGAGAGTTCAGAAAAGGGCTACTAAAATGGTGTACGGCTTGAAGGAGAAAAGTTACCAAGAAAGGCTTAATGATCTTAACATGTACAGCTTGGAAAAAAGACGAGACAGAGGAGATATGATAGAAACATTTAAATACGTAAAGGGAATCCACAAGGTAGAGGAAGGGAGTATATTTAAAAGGAAACAAAATAGCAAAACAAGAGGACATAGCCTTAGATTAGAGGGGCAAAGGTTTAAAAGTAACATCAGGAAGCATTATTTTACTGAGCGGGTGGTGGATACATGGAACAGTCTTCCAGTAGAAGTGGTAGAGGCCAAAACAGTAATTGAATTTAAGCAAGCATGGGATAGGCATAAGGCTATCCTAAACAAAAGATAAATCCAGGTCAAGTATCCATGTAATTGGGCAGACTAGATGGGCCGAAAGGTTCTTATCTGCCGACATTTTTCTATGTTTCTATGCTGGCTATTGAATACGGGAATGTAGTGTATGCAGCTGCCCTGCAAACAAACGTTCAGAAACTTACTACATTGTATAACTCATTCTGCCACTTTGTGCTACAATGTAACTCCTTGACCCACCATTGTGACATGTTAAAAGCCATAAACTGGCCGTTGCTGGAATCTAGACGTATCCTCCACCTTTACAACCTGGTGTTTAAGGGCTTTTCTGGGAAGCTTACCACCCTACCTGAATAGACTGCTTCCCCTAGCAGTTCCCTCATCCTATAACCTCAGATTCAGGACGACCAGCACCTTGCTTGCAATACCACAATACAAAAAGCAAGTGGGTTGATCCTCATTTTCCTACAAAGCACCGCAATTATGGAACAACCTCCCAGACGCCATCAAATCTTCCCCCAGTCTAAAGTCACTTAAGAGATCTCTATTAACATACCTCAAAACAGAATGCACCTGTAAACATGTAACATAGTGAATATATTTCCTACGTATTTATTTTCTGTTAATCTGTTTATTTGTGTTGTTTTTTTTATATTGTGTATTTTATTACTTTATATTTCTGTACCTACTGTAACAATTCAATGTTCTTGATCCCAGGACATACTTGAAAATGAGAGAAATCTCAATGTATCCTTCCCGGTAAAATACTTTATAAATAAATATACAGGATGAGTATCCCATTTCCAAAATTCATAATTTTGGAGTGCTAACATGACACCAAAGTAGAAAATTCCAAACCCGATCTCATGGGACAGGGGACAAAATTATTAAAAATACTGTATACATTTACCTCCAGGCTACAATTATAAGGCATACATTAAGTATTTCATGTTTAGACTTGGGGCCAATCCCCAACATATCCTTTAATACAAATAAATCCAAACCACCTGTGGTCCCAAGCATTTCAGATAAGGAATACTCAGCTTGTATTATCTTTGTGTGCTGTTATCTATAGGCGTGTACAAGAATGAATAAATTATATTTTGAAAATGCAACAATCTTGTTTTTATTGGCAAGTCAAGGACACGCCGTGTCATTTTGTTTAAAATAATTATTTGCCAGAGGCGTTCTGAATGAAAATAACATTGTTCTATCTTTTAACTGATAAGATGGAAAACCATCTCTGTAAAATATATTACATTATATATCCGGATACATGTAAATAAATGTATCTGTGTCTGCTATGCTTTATATGATAACCATAATGCAAATCCATGTAGATAAATGCATTTGCGTCTGTATACATAATAATCACTTCATGAATACGTACACATTGCCGTACGCCGAAAAGTGTTAATGAGGCATTTAGGAAGATAAAAGCAAATAGGTTTTGTTCCTGTATCATATTCCCCTTACACAAGGATTGCCACTCTAACAGCTAAGGATTATGGGAGATGGACCGTACGGCGGTCACGGTTATTTCCTAACAGGCTCACAAGGAGAATCAGGGGAATTCCAGACCAAGCCAAGGCTTTCTGAGAATCGTTTATTTATCTTCATGAAGCACTCATGACATCGTTCAGGATATTGTTGACCCTAGTGAGATAACATATGCAAAGCAAAAGGTTATTGCCAAGTTTTGCAATAAGTAACATGTTTCTGTGCCATGAGAAGGAGCATCATGTGCCAAGGCTTGTCAAGTATGTCAAGCATCAGCAAATTTAAGGTTATAGGTCACGAGTTGACTGAATGCAGGTTTTTGGAAAAGTACGGCGATGACACGTAATTATTGGATGTATGCCCTACATAGCCTGTCATGTTGATGAAACTGTATAATAGCTTGGGCAAGACAACGCCCATTGTCATTCCGTCTGTATTGAATGACCCAATGCATTGAAGCAAATAAACCATATATATACTACTATTGAACACTACTCCGACTTGTGAGTCTCTACTTTCGAGGTGTATCTTTACACTTGGTGACCCCGGACGTTCTTCTTCGTGGGCTCCCTGGCTTCGCTCCCTTCTCCTCTCGGCCTGCTCCAGGAGGGGTGTTCTGCCGGCTTACTCCTCTTCAGGTGAGAACCATTATTTTGATTTTGTTTTCACGGTGGTGCGGCCTGAGCAGGAGAGGGAGCGGATGGAGGGAGCTACTGCAAGAAGGGACGATGCTGCCTTAAATCTGGTATATGTATGGTTTATGTATTATTTCTGATCAGACAATTTGAATGCGCACTGTGTACTGTACTATATTATATGTCAACCACTGTTGCCGTTTTGCTGCCTGGCATTGGGTATATATATGTTTTTATTAAGAAAGGGACGGCGTTTGTCATGTACCATATGTTTCAATAATTGTTTTGTGTATTTGTGTTTGGGGCATTGCTCCCCTGGATTACTTGTACTAAGTGGAATTTTGCAATAATTGCTGTTTGGTGCTGTGATGTGCAACTAGTGAATAGCTGGTTCTTAAGTGAAAGTTCTTTGGCATAGAAAAGGACTGCGCAAGCAGTGTAGTTTCTATTGCCTGCCTTACGGGGACGCCCGTCTGGTATAGGACTATAGAGAAACCAGAATTGATGATTTAGTACGCTATTGATACACAGCCTGTGTGATATACTAGACGGTTAGTCGGATCTAACGTCCCTTAAGATCCACAGATATTGCCGATTCCAGAGCAAAAACGGACAGTAAACAGCAGATAAATGGGAAACCATTTACTGAAGATGACTGTGCAGATGATGAAAGATTTTG
This sequence comes from Leptobrachium leishanense, assembly GCA_009667805.1. Classification (NCBI taxonomy): domain Eukaryota; kingdom Metazoa; phylum Chordata; class Amphibia; order Anura; family Megophryidae; genus Leptobrachium; species Leptobrachium leishanense. The sequence continues at coordinate 164,473,032 of CM019065.1, forward strand.
ATCTGTCTAAAGAATGTGCAGAATGCCTGCGTACGGTTGCTAAGAATGTTGGTTTGCGTGAGTCGAAAATATCAGTAACTATTCCCTTGATGCAAATGCTAAAGAAAAGGGGTAAATCAACCCTGTCGTATCATACTAAATGGTGTAAAATTACCCGCAAGGCATTTAAATCAAATCCCGCCTTATGGTGGCCACCTGAAGGGTCATTTGACACACGCCATATAGATGTCTTATTCACCCTACTGTTTAACGATAAAGCCAAGGGAGAGGAACTAGATTGTTTAACGGCATGGGAAACACAGGCCGGTAACAATAAGATTAAATCACCACCATATAAGATGTGTCCTTCGGTAAATCCTCCTCAGACAGATGTATGTGACCTAGAAGAGGATGAGTTGCCGAATGACTTTGTTTCCCCCTATGCCACACCACGGCGACAGCCAGCCGTAGCCCCGGAGGAGCTGGGGGCCCCGATTCTGGATTATCATCCGCCAGACCAAGAGGCTCCTGCCCCTCTGAGCCCTACAGCTCCACCACCCCAGTTACGGAGAGAATACTTGGGAGAGGAGAGAGAAAAGGAGCCAAGGCCTAGACGCCATAGTTCAGGGGAGATAATAGGCCCTGTACAAGGTGACTAATGGAGGTATACCCCACAGGAGGGTACTCTGGCGAAATTTATCAGGTTAGCCACCCCTGTTCGGCCCTCCCCCACATCGGCTGCCATGTCACGTAAACTCTTCACCCCGGTTCTAACTAGGGGACAAAGGGACAAAAAGAACAGGGATGAAGCCCTTAAGGCCGATTGGCGCGAGATGCATAGCCCTACTACACAAATGCCGCTTCGAGAAGTGGCATTGCCGGGGGAGGTGAGGAACGGGGTGTATACTCAGCAAACAGGGAACGTGTATGTGCCATGGAAACCACACGAAATCAGAGCTATGGTCTCTGATCTCCCTGATCTCTATAGGTGTCCACGTAAATGGTGTGCACGGATCAGCTGGTTATTTAGGACTCAACAAGCCACTTATAGAGATCTGTATGTTTTGATCGATTGCGCCCTACCTGAGAAGTATGTGGATGCATGGAAAATTGAGGCAAGGAAGAGAGGCGTGTGTGAAGAAGGAATAGTGAATATAGAGAACGGTGTGGAAGGGGAGCCTGAAGCAGATGCTGGCCGCCTGATCGAGCTATTGAGGCATTGGGTGTCCACTACGTTTAATAAAGGCCAGGATTTTAGACAATTAATGGATGTCGTACAGAGAAGGAATGAGGATGTGCTTGAATATTGGAGTAGATTTAAAGACATAGCGCAAAAACATACTGATTGGGATGTAGAAGATGAAGCTGATCTAGGCAGAGCTGAATTGGTAAATGTAGTTGTGGGTGGATTATTACCCGAGGTGAGGGAAGAGATTGAGTTACGTACGTATGGCTGGAGAAAAAAGACTGCGCCCGAGATTGTGGATATTGCTCAGAATGCGTATGAGGTTTTGCAAAAACGTAGAGAAAAGATTGAACGGAAAGAGAAAACCAAGATAATGAATGTGCAGGCGCGATAGGAGGGAGGGGCAGCACAGGAAAAACCTGAGGCTATGGGTGTCCCGGTCTCTACTGTCCAGGTTACCCCACGAGGGGTCCCCACGGCTCCCCCGCCCTATCCACCTTCCGGGGTTGTATATATCTCGAACTATGGGTTCCCCAATAGGAAACGAGGTAACATGGGATTTAGAGGTAACAGACAGGGTCCCCCAAAAGTCCAGAAACGTTACCAACAAATGATACCCAATCAGCAACCCCAGGTGATTCAACATCAGAATAACCAGCCAGAATTCCCACAAGTTCCGCAATTTCAGCCAAATGTGATACCAAATGATCAAGTTGTCGTCATTAACTTCTCTCCTCGAGGCCCATTGGTCTGTTTCAGGTGCGGAATAGAAGGACACCTGGCACGCAACTGCGGTACCCTCTAGGATGAGGTGGGGTGTGGTGACAACACAGGTAATGACTCTGTTTTATACCCTGAATTAGCTGCTATTGTAATTCAGCCTGAGAGCGAGCCCATGTTAGAACTTACCATTAACGGGGTTCCTATGCCCTGTTTAGTGGATACAGGGGCCACTAGGTCCCTTTTAAATCGTCCTATTTCAACCATGCCTACCTCAGACCAAAAGGTCTCTATCGTAGGAGTAAGTAATGAAATACAGGTGGCAAATGTCACAAAATTGGTTCCTGTTAATATAGGGAACCTACAAACAGAGCATGCTTTTGTGTTGTCACCCCACTCCCCATGTAACTTGTTGGGCAGGGACCTCCTTGTTAAGATGGGAGTCACTATTGCCCTATCTCCTGAAGGAATTACCATTAATATCCCCGAAATGGTTAAACAAGATGCGACTGATTTGTTATTCATGCCTGTGGTGGCTCTGAATGCAGAGGAGGACAAGGGTATTCCGGTCGAGCATGCAAGTCAAATAGATCCAAGGGTGTGGGTCACGGGCACAAATAGTGCAGGGCATATGCAGGTGCCCCCAATTAGAATAAAAAGAGACTACTCTTTGCCGGTGCCCAGACTGCCTCAATATCCACTAACCCCTGAATCTATAGAAGGTATCCGCCCGGTTATTGACGATTTGGTGAAGGATGGAGTATTAATACCATGTCGGAGCGAAGCAAATACTCCGATCTATCCAGTACCAAAACCGTTAAAGCCGGGAGTCACCACACAAAGGTGGAGACTAGTCCATGATCTAAGGGCTGTAAATAAAGTTACCATTCCTTCGGCTCCCATAGTACCGAATGCCTCGACTATTTTAGCGACCATCCCACCTGACGCTACATATTTTACGGTAATTGACTTGGCATCTGCCTTTTACAGCATTGACATACACCCTGACGATCAATGGCTTACTGCATTTACGTTTGAGGGCAAACAATATAAATGGGGACGATTACCAATGGGATTCCATGACAGCCCCACTTGCTTCTCGCAGGCGTTAAAGGGTAAACTGGATGAATGGTCCCCCACGGAGGGCTCTGTTCTAGTCCAGTATGTTGATGATCTGTTGCTGGCCTCTCCTTCACAGGGGGCATCAGTAACCGACTCACTATCATTGATGAATTTCCTTGCTCACATAGGGCAACGGGTGGATAAGGCAAAGGTACAATGGGTACAACCCAAGGTACAATACCTGGGACATTGCCTTTCCATCGGAGTTAAACATCTCACTGACAAAAGAAAGCACTTGATTGCCACACAAACGTTTCCTAAAACCTTGCGGCAATTGCGTGCCTTCCTTGGCCTGGTTGGATACTGTAGGGCATGGATACCACAGTATTCCCAAGTCATAGGTCCTTTGCAGGACCTGCTTAAGGGTCATACAGAAGGTAAATATACCTATACGGCAGACGAATTAACCCCTGAGGCTTACAGGGCTTTCCGTGACATCAAGAAATTGCTGACCAGTGCTCCTGCGCTAGGGTTACCTAATTATGAAAAACCGTTCTTTTTGTTTTGCTCTGAAATACAGGGCTATGCGCATGGAGTCCTGACTCAACAATTCTGTGATAAACACAGACCGGTTGGATACTACAGTTACCCGCTTGATAGCGTGGCTAGGGGTCTCCCGGGATGTCTGAAGTCGGTAGCGGCTGCTGCCGTCCTGGTGGAAAAAACCGTAGATATTGTCCTGGGTAATTCCTTAACCCTTATGTGTCCACATGATCTTGAAACATTGTTTTGCGTTCTGAATGAAAATAATATTGTTCTATCTTTTAACCATTGCATTAACTTGTCCAGAGAGTCTGTTTCTCACCTGTACACAGGATGATGTGCGTCCATATTGTCTTTAAATGTTGTGTCACTGAAAACAATGGATTTCTGATGCTTGCAGCCAACTGGAAATGTGTCTCCAACAACTGCCCACTGCCAGGAACCCAAAAACAGATCATATTACAACAGAAAAGCAGACTTTACCAACACTTTGGTTTGTAAATAAATTATATTTAATTTCGAGGGCCTCATTTTGCTGGGGCCTGTGAGGTGGATTTATCATATTCACTTTATCATAAACTCTGCATCCAGTGCAAAAATTCAATTATTAAAGTACAATCAAAGAAGTTTTCTCCCATTGTCAAGTATAGCCCATGATGAAGTGGTGCTAATGGTGCTGACCTCCGAAGGATGAATAATTGCGGGCTTTATTCCAAGGTAGCTGTTAATAGAGTCTCGATACTGGAGAAGATTTGCAATCTATTAGCGGCTTGCTATTACCTTTCATATTCTGATTGAGCTGCTGTTGTGGCTCAAGTTGCAATATGTGGGAGTGGGTTCACACTGGAGTCATGGAAGGACCCTGGGAGCAAATTGTTCCAAGTGTTCTGCAAGTAGTCAGATGAGGTGATGGATCGCAAAACCCTCTGCACCATGGTATCATCGGAAAATATGGTATTTTTAGTATGCTTATGTTAAGTGATTTTGCAAAAGCAAAACTACTGTGTTGAACCATGAAGAATGAGTTATGTAGGAATAGCTCATTCTTCTCCCCACTCGCTGCAAGTTTCCCTTACCCGCTGCCTGTCTCCGATCCTATTCCTACCCAACCACTGTATTTGTGGCTGGGCTCAGAGTAATTGTGAGCAGGTACTTGCTCCTGGAGTCCATAGGACTCCAAGGAGCCCTGAATGTGCAAGGGCCCCAGAAGAAGCCACAGAAGAACCTTGTGAACTATTTCTTCTCTCTCCTCCTCTGCTCGCGGCTGGAAGTGGCAGATCCTGCCGCCCTCTGCACTGTGGGATCTGAGGTAAGTATGGAACATATTGGTAGGGGTTACATTACGGTATTACGTGATTTTGCTAACACCCCAATTTCAGAGAAGGTATTTTCTGAAAGAGAGAGGAAGCAAAAAACATGGCTGCCTCCATGAGAAGAGCAGTCAGATTAGGAGCTTTAAAAACTCACAAAACTCCATTGGAAGTTGTAAAATAAAAAGATTTACTGGATTAATAAAGTTACAACAAAATACACATCAAAACTCTCTATAAAAAGCACGGTTGCACTTTAATACTTACCTGAGGCTCATTGTGTAGGGCAAGGATTTTTCCTATGTCGTGTAGTAGCCCAACCAACTGGAACCAATCTGGTAAATAAATATGATACTGCTTGTAGTGATTGTGGATGAATTGTGTCATAAATCATCATATTTAATTATATATTGAGTGTTATACCAAAGAGGGAACACTAGGGGCAGTGTGAGGCTTGTTGCCCTGTGTGGCTAGCTGACATCATTAAGCCAGCCTACTCTAGAGTAGTTACCTCATATGGTGACTCCCACTGGGATAAAGATGTATACATTGTTGGTGGGAGGGATGCCACTCTGGTTGGAGGAGACTGTAGTCCAACCTTGTTTTGATTCAACCAGAAGTTCCAGGAAGAGATCAGCCCTTTTGTGATTTGGCTTGGACCTGAGAGCACATGGCTTGCCATGTGCTGTGTATTCCTGGATTTGGTAAATGATTGTTGCTCTTTATCTCTTTTGTATATCACTTTACCTATGCTGAGTATTTGTGTTATTGCAGTGTCCAGTGTTTAGTTTAATAATGTTTTAATGTCTTATCTTCCTGTTTATCCTTTTTGTAAACTCACTTGAGCAGGTTCATGTTTTCCTATTCTCCATTGTGTCAAATTTATTTATTGGTAATATGTTTGCTTTGTCCTACCCATTGTACCTCCCTGAGGAATATCTTCACACTATAAATAATTGCAATCTAAGAATTAGTTCATTGTTTTGCTGTAGTGTAAATCGATAACTGGGCAGAAATTACAGCTGATAAAATAATCAATGTCACGTGGCTACATTTGACACATACCTTTGTCTGGGTGCATTTTACGTATGCCCTCGGCAGTTTGGTATGCGTGGAAAGAGTTTGGGAAGTCAACATCTGGATCAGATTCATCCACCAGATCATCCAACAAATTGAGAGCATCCATCACAGTCATCTTCCTGTGAGTGCAGAAGCCCCACTTTGCATGCTGGAAGAACAATTCTAGCAATGATTACCTCGCAGGGATGCAATACTTGAGTTACACAAAAAGTCTGTCATGGAGCAAAGTTCTATCGCAGAAACGGTATGCAGGAGCAATCCATGGTTTGTAACACTACTACTCTATTTTTTAATACTTTACCCCAGGATTAAATTTATGTCCTTACCCTCTGCGTTAGGGATGTCAAACATGCCTAAACCCTAGTGAAGTATTAAGACCTGTCACGTGAAAATCCACTAAATGAACTATAGTGTTCGCAAAATTAAACCTGATTTTGGGATGGGTGATGTGTTGGTTATACTGTTAAATTTTTAATTAGGGCTGGGCAATATCTTAAATTCAGGATGATTTGATCGTGATCGATTGCAATTTTACCCTTGCGAAAATCAAAGGCTCTCTATTATTTAATTGACGGGCGCTCCGATTGAGAATCTTTAGAGCAAAGCTTTCAGATTTAGGCTGGCATCAGACGAGCGCGCTATGTGCGCCCATACTGACGTCCTTATCGGCGTCCGTCTCAGCGCTAGGATGCTGCAACAGGGCCAGTCACACGCATGTGCGTGCACACGAACTGCGCATGCAACAAGCATTCATTATCAAAGCCTCTCCGTCAAAGCGCTAGGATGTGCATTGATGGAGCTGCAAAGCGCGATTCTCCATAGGAGGATCGCGCTTTGCAGCGCTGAGTGCGATCAGCGAGGTGGCCAGACGGGCGTCGAGTGGAAGGAACGTCCACTCTCACGGACGTTCCTTCCGCTCTCCAAAGAAGCTCATCTGACACTAGCCTTAGCAGGCACTTTCAGGAACCTGTCAGCTATGCTCTGCAGATGGTTGGACAGAGCATTCGTCAATTAACAAATCCAGAGTCCTCAATTTGTGCAACAGTAAATCGTGCAAAATCAAGGATATCGCATAGCCCTAGCTTTAAGAATAAATGTGATAAATAAATGAAGATACATTATTATAAAATAGTGACTTAATAGCGCAGTATATATAACTGCATTTCAGCGTACTGTACACATATTGATTGATTGATTGATATGTTTCTATCAGTGCATTTACACACCTGAATATTTATTTGACATCCATTTCTAAAAAGGAACTGTTATCTCACCTTTAGTTTGACAAACTCCACTGTTTGGTGAGTGTGCATCAAGGTGTAGGTGTTTTTCACTCTGTCCACAAGAGGGCCATCCTAAAACACACAAAATGTTAGTTTTGCATTTTAAAATATGTCAAGTGCCATACCAATGTGACTTTCAAATCAACCGCTACTTTCATTTATTGATTGTTATTCAAGTGTTTCCACAAAACCCAAATTTGTATCCTCTCTCCAAATTCTATTAAGTGATGAGCACCCGTTCACCTTCTACCCCATAGCTCTTCCTGAGCATTTCTTTCCAGATCTACACTCACTTCATAGTTTCGATACTGGTAATTTTCATTCTCTGGACGATAAGCAAGTGATGGATCCTACAAGAGACAGTATCTTGTTATTGCATCATACATTGATTTCTATCACAATTGTCATCTAATTGTACTGTGAGCTGGGACCCAATAAACATGGTCTTTTAGTTATAACACAGTCGTTTTTATTTTAAGGTCCAGCCAAAACAAAAATATAAGTAAAACAAAACCTAGCTCATCGGAGCACTAACTAATATAAAACCACTGACTACAGGGGGGTTGCCTTATCCACAGCCATCTAATAAACCAAAAAATTACACACATACCTTTTTCTTTTATCCAGCTCACAGGTTTCAGTTTTTCCTAGAGAGAACTTCCGTTCTACTCAGGGTACTCTCTCTCTCTCTCTCTCAATTCCCCTCTCAATTCAGAATCCTTTTTACTCCCTGGGCAATCCAGAACTCCGTCTCCAGGACTGGCCTTCTTATCTGCTGGGCTGTGTATAACATATGGTGTGGAGCACTGGTTCACCCTATTCTCCAAGTGCTCCACCCCATGGATCCAAACCATACCTGTTGTGTTTTTTTTTTGTTTTTTTCATCAATTAACACAAGCCATTCTCCCTGGGGCAATCAGTCCAAAGCCCACACAGCAGTACCCTTTTCTGTCACACTACGTATATTTGTTTTCAGTGAATAGAGGGTTTATCAAGTAATTTCAACACAATCATTTCCCATTATTGACAACAGGTGATCCTTTCTGTATTACTGTCCATTCTTGTTGTATTTGTACAACACCATACTTATAGTTATAGTTGAAAAAGCATGGGAGTTGGAAATGAACAGAAATTGTTTGCCCTCCACTATGGCACTTGAAAGTTAGGAGTACATTTTATCCTCAAAGTGAGCAAAAACAAGATTTATGAGAGCACTGAGTGCGAGCCACAGCGCTCGTTGCCTGCCATACGGTGGGTCCCTGCTCAGATCTCGTTAGATTTTAGCTTGATAGTGTCATTACAGAGAAGACTATATCATATGCATAAGTTGAAAGTGATAGACACACTTTAACTCACCAACTGGATGACCTTCATCCTCAGCGCCCGTACTGATAGAGTGACTGATAAAACTAGTGTTCTTCTGTGATACAATATACTGGAATTGCCTTAATATAAGTATGTTGTTATGTAATTGTTCCAATCAACAGGGAATAAGTGACTCTTTAACTAGCCAACAGGACAGAGGTGGGTATTTTTTTCTGCTGAGCTTTTCTGGACATCTTGGATGAGTGGTTTTCATTCATATTAACTCTTTGAACTCATCCAAGGTAGTTTCTATCTCCTTCACTGATCTATGACAAATGATGGCTCCCTCGGCGCCTGCTGCTCATCCCCTTCAGCTCAGGGTTTTTGACAGGTCAGGTCCCTGCAGCTTAGCATATGCAATGCATTTCCGTTTTTCTCGGAACTTATGCATTTTCATAAACAAGTTCTGCAGTGCCTGCACAGAACGATTGAATGTGTAGAACCAATCCATCGGCTGCCTTCTGCCTCAACGCTTGCTGCTGTTCAGAGAGAGAACATGATGTCAGTACACAAAGCGTGGTGGGGGAAGGAAAGGGGGCACTCCACACAGCCTGGCCACTTTAAAAAGCTAACATGGACAGTGTGTGTAGTGTAATTTAATGACCTTTTCCCCATTTTGTTGAATTTTGTGTGTCGTTTTTATTAGTCACAGATAAACCATCTTGAAATATGCATGTTTAGGTTGAGTACATCCCTCCTGTCTTGTGCATTATAGCAGGAGCTGGACCAACTCTCTGGTTTTGCGCTCCACCCTGTCACAGGTTCCTCATTGCAGGTTCTATTTAAAACATTGCACTGTAGAGAGCTTCAGGAGGATGTATGGTCCAAGCAATTTGGTATATCTCATAAGGGCAGGCACAGTGGTGTCACTAGAGGGGTGTGGTGGGTGTGTTCTGCACTGGGTGTCGCCATCCTGAGGGCTATCAACCTGACCTGGATTTCTTCCACCACAACAGGCTGGAAGGAGAGCCAGGGGAGTAAATATGGCCAGCGCCAGACAGCTGCAAGAATGTAGTTGTGGAACAGCTCCTTCCCGACCTCCTGATGGCAGTGTAGCCTTGCACCAGGCTGTCCGTGTAGTTCTGTCCCCACCTTATCATGTAGCTCAGCCGGGTGTCGGACAAAATCCAAACAGCCAGGTTCCCTAATGCCAACATCCCGACGGCCAACTTCCAGACAGCACAAGTGCCCTACATCCCAACTTCCCTACATGGCCAGCTTCCAGACATCCTTAATCCCAGCGGCTAACCCTAATACTAACACCCTAACCCTACGTTTAAGGGTGTTAGGGCTAGGTTTAGAGGGGTTAGGGTTAGGGTTATGGCTAGGTTTAAGGGGCAAGGGCTAGGTTTAGGGGGATAGGGCTAGGTTTGGGGGGTTAGGGCTAGGTTTAGGGGGTTAGAGCTAAATTTAGGGGGTTAGGGTTAGGGCTCGGTTTAGGAGGGTTAGGGCTCGGTTTAGGGGGATAGGGCTAGGTTTGGGGGGTTAGGGCTAGGTTTAGGGGGTTAGGGCTAGGTTTAGGGGGTTAGGGTTAGGGCTCGGTTTAGGAGGGTTAGGGCTCGGTTTAGGGGGGTTAGGGCTAGGTTTAGGGGGTTAGGGTTAGGGCTAGGTTTAGGGGGGTTAGGGCTAGGTTTAGGGGGTTAGGGCTAGGTTTAGGGGGGTTAGGGTTAGGGCTAGGTTTAGGGGGTTAGGGAGTAGGGTTAGTGTTAGCCGCTGGGATTTTGGATGTCTGGAAGTTGCCCGTCAGGGACTGTCTGTGTAGGGAAGTTGGCCGTGTAGGGAAGTTGGCTGTCAGGGAGTTATCTGTGTAGGCAAGTTGGCCATCTGTATTTTGGCACTAGGGAACCTGGTTGTAGGGATTTTGACCCAAACCCAGCTCAGCCCCTACCTCCTGCATACCTGCCAGTAGATACAGCATGTGGACTTGGAGGTAGATGTCCTCCCACATGCTGCCTGCCCCCTCCTTCTACTGCACCATACTGGTTCTTAACCTGCTCCTGCATCCTCTGACATACAGCAGGTAAAGCAGCAGAGAGATTAGAGGGTGTGCTAAGGAAGGGGTAAAGGAGCAAGGGTGGCGGACAGTTAAAGTTTTATTTCTGTGGAGCTCTGTGATACCCTCATATACACTGCACATTACTGTGAGTTTTATTGCAGGGGAGCTTTGTGATTCACTCATATACACCGCACATTACTGCGTGTTTTATTGCTGGGGAGGTCTGTGATACACTCATACACACTGCACATTACAGTTATAGTTAAAAGTATTTATAAAGTGCTAATAAATTCCTTAGCCCTGTACTGGGGGTTTTATTGCAATGACGTTTGTGATACGTTCATACACACTGTGCATTAATGTGAGTTTTATTGCAGTGAAGTTCTGTGATACACTCATGCACACTGCAGATTACTGTGAGGTTTATTGTAGTTATTAGACTCAGTGTGCAGGGTTACAGGTGCGTGCCCAGTATGTGGTAATAAGTAGGGATGAGCTGTTCGGTTCGATCTGTCTGGAGTTCGCATCGAACATCGGCCGTTCGACAGTTCGCGAACTTCTAACTTTTTGGGACGTTCGTCAAAAGTTCTAAAAAAAATTTTTTTAAAACAAAGTATAAAAAATGCTTAAAAAATACTAAAAAATCTAGAAATAAAGAGACTCTTTACTGCAGAATATTATAAGCAACAGTTTATTAGATATTGAATCAAAACGGGAATATTTTTAACATTGAAGCCTATGGGATAAAACATTCTTGTCACTAAAACATCAGGCAGACACGGCCCTCTAATCAGGTACTGTAGAGGGCAGCCTGCAGGGACTCCCAAGGATCCCCTTGAGGAGCATGCGATGACAGAGCTGCGACTGTGCGGGCTAGCCGCCCGGGTGCATGTGCACAGACAGCGCGGGGAGGGAACCACTGCACCTGCGGCCACGGCAGACCACCCCCCACAACCAGGATCAAGGGAGCCCCCACTGACCACCAGGCTAAGGTAAGGCGACACATTGCTAAAAAAAATAAAATCCGAGGACATTTTTAAGTGTCCCCGGGAACATAAAATAAAACTTTTTTTTTTCTTTCTCTACCTTGCTGAATGTATTTAATTATATATATTAGATACATTCAGCCAGGTAGAGGGGGGTGGCATGTGGGCTGCGCGGGGTCTCAGGCAGTGGTTTGGTTTTTTTGTGTGTATATTTTTAGCAAATTTATAGGGGAAGGTAAGGGCAGGTATGATATATATATATATATATATATATACATATATATTCTTATAAATATATATATCCAGACTTGTATTACACACACTTTTTGGCAACTAATCCCCCCCATTTGGTTGATCCCTCCAGAAGAAATGTTGAACCCGATAGAGCAGAGAATAATATATATATTCTCTGTTCTGTCGGGTTCAACATTTCTTCTGGAGGGATCAGCCAAATTGGGGGGGGGGGGCGCATTTAGTTGAGATTGTCCACATGCCACCCCCCATGTGCATATGTGTATATATAGTCTGAGGTCTGTGGGTGGGTGTATATATATATCTGCGTGTTGATATGTACGTATATATAGGTCTGCGTGTTGATATATACGTACTGTATATGTCTGTGTGTGGTATCAATGCATCCCTACTCTATACACAGCGCTCCGTGTCCCTATAATATATATGATAAGGGGTTACCTTTCTTTTAGACTTTTATACTATTCCTATTAAATTAACAGTAATTTTTGATGTATTTTATTCAGTAGAAACTTTTTTTTGCCTATATAACATGTGCTTTGTGAAAATAAAACGGTTTTGTGTGTACATTTTAATTTAGTTAGCAGATTCCTGTCCAGTGCGGTGAGAAGCAAACGTAATGTAGTGTAGACACGCTGCGAGGCGGAGCGGAGTAATGTCAAGCCTGCAAAATGTTTGCTGCTCTTTGCTTCGCTATGCTGTGCTTCGCTACACGCTCAGTGTGTCTCAGCCTTTATTCCCATCGCTAGCTTACCAAATCAGTTTGTATACTTGTTACTGACCCTGCTTGTTCTGAGGACCCGATCTGTTGCCGACTTTGCCTGCCGTTTGACTATTCTCTCTGTGTATTCCCTGCCTGTTCTGTTTGCTTCCTGTTGCTACTGGTGTGCGCCGATTCTCACCATATACAGTAGCGCAGTACAAGTGCCTAAACATTGCTGACCCGGTTTTGTTATAGCTGCTGATGTAACTGAATAGATCGGGGATCTCTTCTGCATTACCAAAACCTCCACCACTGCACTCTTCCACAATAACTCAGAGGGGTTACGGTGTGAAGGCACTTGCTGCCACCAAAGGCACAATATTTGGGTGCACTGCCACTGACGCCTATACCAGATTCATATCATTTTAATATTGGACCGCAGGGTCCAACCCTGCACTCTTCCACAATACCACAGAGGGGTTACGGTGTGATGGCAGTGTTGCCGACACTAAAGGCCCAATTTTAAAGCACCTATTGTTACTTTCATCCAAAGCCTGCATAGGTTTCACCATAATTTAGCCAAAAAATTACTAAACTTGTTTTGCGTGTCCTAAAATGTCTCCTCTTTTCATACAGACTGCCGCCCCAAGCAGTTGTTTATGAATAGATTAAAGGAAAACCATTTACCATCATTTGAAATGTCATGGCGAGATCATAAGAAATCAGCAGCAGGGGTCCTTAGGAGACAACAATAAACAAATTCCAGTAGACAAGGCCAAAGGGTTGGATACATGGTAATATCTGAGAGAGCTTCTGGTTAGTTCACAGACTGGAAACAAAAATGTAGAAGCATTGGATCCTGGGTGTTCCACCCTTTAGTAATGGAGCACAGGATTAGCTGGAGTAATCAGAATTACGCATTCAGGGCATGAAGGGTGCTGCCAGGATTTTTATGGAGTAGCCGTCTTCTTATCCTTCTTGCGGCCACGGCGCTGTGAGGTATGTCAGTGGAGCTCTGTGATAAACTCATACACACTGCACTTTACTGTTAGTTTTATAGTTTGTATGGGAGTAATTCTATGGGGAGGGGGTGACACCACTGAGCAGGCATTAGATTAGCATACAGTATACCTTCTGCCAGTGAGATACATTGAAGTTTTGGCAGTTTTATACAATATATGATCATACTTTAGAAGAAATTCACTAACCTCCAAATTTGTCCTGAATACACGGGATGGTGAAATTCACCATTCGGTGCAATTTCGGGCAAATTCATCTGTTCACTAAGCTGTCTATTTGATAAATACTGTCGAACTGACAGAACAATAAGGTATAATTCGCCAAAATTCACCGCATACGGTGGCGCCACGGCACTGAAATTGCGCCATACATGACTATTGTGTCTTCTATTCACGGAACGCTGAACTGCACCGAAATTACGGCAAAATGTGTTTCAATTTGACAGGTTTAAACAAGGGAGTCCCATAGGTTTCAATGGAAGAAGTTTGTTTTTTTTAAAGACAATTTATTCTTTTCATTTTTTGCAAAAACATTTTTTATTTTTTTAGAACACTAGTTTGTATTTTTAGACAACATTTTTGGTTTTCTTATTTTTTAAAAGCCTTTTTTTATTTTTGTAATAGAACTTTTTATTCTTTTTTAAAGGACCTTTTTATTATTTGGACTTATTTTATTGATTTAAGCTCCTATTAGGAGAATAGGAGTCTTCCCTCTTTTGATTTTGTATTTCGGAGGAATTGCCAGTTTGGCAGTTATTAGTGCAATTCGGTGGCTTTCGTCTGATAACTGCTTCAGCAACTCTGACGGGTGTTGTCCGATAGTGGACTTCATCCAGGGGCTCAATTAAAAACAAGATCTTCTGATTTTAATTGCGCCCCTGGATGAAGTCTTCTGATTTTATTTGTGCCCCTGGATGAAGTCTTCTGATTTTATTTGAGCCCCTGGATGAAGGCCACTATCGCACAAAACGCGTTGGGCTATTGTTTTAATAAATACTTTTTTACCTCTTTATATTCTGGTATCCTGACGTCCTTGGGACTTTACGGTGGTGGAGGCTTTCGAGAGTGTGAGGAGTGTTCAGTGAGGAGTAAAGTGCCAGTTACCTCTTCAGGATCTTCTGAGTTCTATCCAATTTGGTGTGACCCGCTTTATTGATGTACTACACTATTAGGCTGGGGTCAGACGAGCGTGATTTCTACGGACTGTACGTCCGTGCAGTACGGACATCGTCAGTACGGATGACGCAGTAGTGGTCACACAGTCCGTTTTTTCACTGAAGTTATTTTTTGACGGATGTAGGAGGGGAAAATAAATTACAATGAAAAAACATTCTGTCCGTCAAAAATGCTGGACGTATAAATGCAGTCCGTCTGACCTCGCTCCATCACTCACACACAAAGCTATGCAGACGTTGTGGACGTGGCGCACTCCGCACGTCCGTTCTAGCAGTATTACGTTCTTGCCTAACCTGCGTCCGTTTGCCGCGGCCGTTGTGCGTCCGCAGTTCAGTGCGGACGTACTTCATGTGTCAGGCTCCAATGGACTTACTTTCATGCTATCACGGACGTACTTTTAGGCGCAATCACGGACGTGAACACTACGCTCGTCTGACACCAGCCTTAGCCTCCTATTTTTTGCAGTTCTTACAGTCTCTTTATTTATTTATTTATTTGCAAAGTATTTTACCAGGAAGGATACATTGAGATTTCTCTCGTTTTCAAGTATGTCCTGGGTTCAAAAACATTGAAATGTTACAGTCGTTACAGAAATACAAAGTAATAAATGCAAGATATTAAAAACAAAACACAAATATACAGATTAACACAGAAAATATGTAGGAAATATAGTCACTATGTTACTTGTTTACAGGTACACTCTGTACAGAGGTATGTTAACCCTTTCGCTGCTGAGGCATTTCACGCCTCTGTGCTGAGCTAATTTTTACCTGTTTCACTCATCTTGTTTAAACGTGTTTTGAAGGCTTATTTTAGTATACGACCCAGACATATTATATATCGTTCTTTCCGGCAGACTCGACAGACTCATAATATATCATTATTATATGTATACGTCATGTCCTGTCTGTATATTATAACAAAAAATGCAGTAAAATTAGAATTTGCAATAATTTACAACGTGTAAAGTGTTTTTTTTCACATTTTAACATGCGAGCAATTGCGGTTATATTTTGTATGGGGTGCGCTTGTTAAAAAAATTAGAAATGGGGTCTAGTTACATTTTTTGGGTGGGGAAATTACGCGATTTTTAACAAATGCACCTCAAACAAAAATCGTTAGTGCAGCATCATTGTTCACATTATAATTGAAATGGGAACAATATTGCTGCATTAACAAAACAAAAAAAACTTGTTTCTTTTTTTTATAATTATTTTTTTAAATATTTTTTTATTTTTATTTTTATTTTTTTAAAAATCTTTTTACATGGTCATCCTTAGTATCGTTGGAAAGGCCATGCTCTGGCCGATCCAACGATATCAAACATTAACCCCTAGCTGCCAAGAATCGGGAGATAGGGGTTCATTGTAACCCCCTATCTCCACCATTGCTGGCAGCTAGGGGTTAACTCCAGGACTGGCATCATCGTGCTATGCACGATGACGCCAGCCCTCAGGGGGAGTTCCCGGAGGCTTGGCTGACATCCAAGATGTCGGCCAGCGCCGAGAGAGGATCACGATCCGCGCTTTTTGGGGCCGAATCGTGATCCGGCTCCCCAGGTGTTAATGTCAGCCACTGTTTGGAAGGGCAGGCTGTGCCCTTCCAAACGGTGCCTGCCTTAACCCTGTGGCCCCCGGCGATCGGGAGGGAGAGAGGTCCGAAGGACCTCCCCCCCTCGCTTTCACGTGCCTCCTCCGCACACGCGGGGGACGCCTTAATTAGATGTGATCGCGCCGCCGCGATGACATCTAATGTCCCCGCCGGGGTCCAAGATGTCAGCCCGCACTGGGGGGGCCAGCAATCGGCTGGAATCCCGGCCGATTGCTGCCTCCTGTGCTAGGACGCGCTCAGCGCGTCCATAGCACAGGAGAACCACTTGGCTGGACGCGCTGAGCGCGTCCATAGCAGTCAAGTGTTTAATAGGGAGCTCTTGAGTGACTTAAAACTGGGGGAAGATTTGATGGCACCTGGGAGGTTATTCCATAATTGTGGTGCTCTGTAGGAAAACTTTCTTTTTGTATTGTGGTATTGCAAGTAAGGTGCAGGTCCTGGATCGGAGGTTATAGGATGAGGGAACTGCTGGGGAAGCAGTCTATTCGGGTAGGGTGGTAAGCTTCCAGAAAATCTCTTAAACACCTTGTCGGAAAGGTGAAGAGTGCGTCTAGATTCCAGCGACGGCCAGTTTAGCTCTTTTAACATGTCACAATGGTGGATCATGTAGTTACATTGTAGCACAAAGCAACAGAATGAGTTATACAATGTAGTACGTTTCTGAAGGTGTGTTTGCGGGGCAGCTGCATACACTACATCTCCGTATTCAATAGCCGGCATAAGATTTCGGTCTAACCACATACCTAGATATTTGAGAGAAGTGACTGTGGTCAGCGTGACATTCGATTTTGTCCTGACACATAGATGGGGATTTTGCAATTTATGTAGTTTAGGTGCCGTTCCAAAGAGCATTGTTACAGTTTTGTCAGTATTTAAAAAAAGTTTGTTCTCTGCGATCCACTTATACTGATTGTTTTTGGAGGACCGACAGCTACCTCCTGGAGACTTCAGCATCCAAGTTAATTTAGTTGAGTATTTATTGTCATATAAATCTTTTTTCTGGTGGCATATGAATGAGATGCTGAATTGGGGGCCAAAATATTGGTGAGTTCCCACACTTTTTTAGGACCTTACCCCTGGTTAAAGTATTTAACTACAATTTTGTATTTTACTTTGTATAATATCACAATTGGTTTTCAGGGGTCAGAAGCCTTGGCTCTTCAGTTGGTTTGGTACTCTACCTCCCGGGATGCACAGTCACTTAGACTGGTAGAGTCTCATAGGAAATGTAGTTCCAAAGATCTGGAGGGCCAAGGTTGCTGACCCTTAGTTAAATGTTTCGGTGTTAATAGTCCACTTTAATCAGCTCCATCCTGTTTTATGTGTTATTTACATTATTTTCTTATCCCTTCTGCACCTGTAAAATGTTTTGAAATACCAGTTTGTACAAATACTGAACAGTCGTTTCCAATGGTAGAATAATAAATACAGACAAGTAATTGCTGCAAAAAGTCTTTGTTAGTTGCACAGTCTTATCTTTCTTGCAATGAGCTTAAACAGAAACTCTGCTGTTTCACACAAAATATAGTTCCATGTGCTCTTATTGCATCGATTTTGTCCTGTAGACAAATAAACCTCTAAGACCCAAACCATTCACCATTTCACAGTGAAATGTGGTTGCAAATAATTAACGTCATGATTTACACAGTCAGGTTGTTGGATTATCAAGTATTTTATAACTAAATCCACTGTGCAAAGAATTATAAAGCAGAACAGAGATCCTGGTCAGGAAATAGAATTTCTTATAACTAGTTTTTCTAAACAATCTGCTGATTCAATAAAAACGGCAAACTGCTGCAAGGTGTTAGGTTAAATAAGAAAAAGTGTAATCTCAGAAAGACTTGGGCCTAATTCCAACCAAGCAGCTAAGGCTGCGGGCGCACAAGTGTGTTTGAGAGCAGAAGGAGCGTCCGTGAGAGTGGATGTTTCTTCTAGTCTGACACCCGTGTGACCAGTGGCGTCACAAGGGGGGCGGGGTGCGGCCCGCAGCGGGTGACACCACCCCCTAGGCAGTGGTGTATTTTGGCCTAAGCCAACAAGGCCTAGGGTGGCACTTTCCAGGGTGCGGCGGCCCGCACCGGGTGGCTCCACCCCCAAAATGTTTTTTTTTTTTTTTACTTTTGCAAAGTATTTTACCAGGAAGGATACATTGAGATTTCACAAATTTTCAAGTATGTCCTGGGTAGGCAAGGCCTAGGCTTTCACTTTCCAGGGGGCAGCAAAAAACCTCACCACTAAATGGGTTACTCACAGAGCAACAAAATGACACCAACATTTTGGTGTTCTGTAGTTCCCTGCACTTCGGGGAATAAAATTCCCCCCCCTGCAGTGAATTCACCATTCACCACAGGGTCCCCAAAGTGCAGGGAGTCGGCCGCTGAATGCTGCCACCGCAAACCCGTGTCCTGCTGTTATCAAAAAAACTACTGAACAAAAATGTCTGGAATTTACATATAAGATCCTATGATTGATAATAAAAAGTTCTGTTAAAGAAAAAAGAAAAACCGCTATTAAAAAAAAGGGGGGGGGAATTTTTCCAAAAAAAAAAAGAAAAATGACTAAAAAGTACTAAAAAAAATTCAATAAATAAAGACTTTTTACTGCAGATTAAAATAATAAATGGTTTATTAGATATTGCATAAAAACGGGAATATTTTTAACATTGAAACCTAAGGGATTCGCTGATTGAAACCACCGAACATCAGGGCATTTCACTGCCATTTCTCTGAATAGATTAACCATTACTTCTCTATGGGGATTTGCACTGCCTTCAAACAGCACCGTACTTGCTGGCAGTATGCCAAACTTGTGTGTGATCATATCACAGAGCAGTGGTGTACTTAGGGGAGTGGCGGGGGCGGGCGCCCCAGGTAACAGTGATTATTGGGGTGTCATTAGGGGGTACTAGGAGGTGCCACTGTCACTGTGTGTCAGCTTTGAGCTGTGTTCTCAAACAACGAGCAGCAGAGCAGGGATTTTGCATAAGGAATAAAATCGAATAGATCAGTATCAGCAGAATAAGAAGCCCTGTCTGCTTACTGCTGTTTAAAGTGGACCTTTCCTTAACCAGCACTGCAGTGATCAGAAATTTGTCATTGAGCTGCCTGGCTCTTGGTGAGGTCCTGCATAGAGGGGGCCAGGCTGCATTCAGTGCATCACCAGTGAATAGGCAGCCCAGGGTAAACAGGGACAGGGAAGAGGAAGTCTTAAAAACTGGAAAAGTAAAGAAAAAATACCATAGCAACATCTTATGCCGGCAAAACACCCACCCATTCTCTGCTCAGCAACTCCAATCCACAAAACCAGCCACCCAGCACACAAACACACACACAACTCCAATCCACAAAACCAGCCACCCAGCACATACACACAACTGCCATCACACAAAACCAGTCACACACAACTCCCACAACACAAAACCAGCCACCCACACACACAACTCCCATCACACAAAACCAGCCACCCACACACAACTCCCATCACACAAAACCAGCCACCCATACAACTCCATCACACAAAACCAACCAACCCACAACCCCATCCCACAACCCTGCCACCAACACACAACTCCTATCACACAAAACAAGCCACCCCAACACACACACACAACTCCCATCAACAAAACAAGCCACATGTGTACTTTTGTTCATAGCATGAGGACTGATAAATTGTGAGTTTGCAAAATCACATAAAAATAACAATTCTTAAAAAAAATCTACACTCGCCTCTTATTGCACAGCACAGAGGACACATGATCCACCATCGGCAGATTCATAACATTTCATTAATATATGTATACATCATGTCCTGCCAGAATGCTATAACTAAAAATAGTTTTGAAAACATTAAAAAAGTGTGTGTGATTTTTTTTTTTACATTTTAAAGTTTTGGAGGGGGGGTGCCAAATATAGGATCCGCCCCGGGTGCCAAATGTTCTAGGTACGCCCCTGGCAGTGATGTTACCTTTACTCCACCCAGCCGGGTTGAGTGGGGCCCGGATTCCCTGCTAGATTGCAGGCAGTCCAGCAGTTCACGGCAGCAGTGGGGGTCCAGTCCGAAATAGAGTGAGAGTCCGTGTTAAAGAAAGGGCCGGATGCTGCTTGCGTGCAGGTCACGTGGTCTGGCCAGTCAGGTGGTACTGAGTCTCAGTACCACCTGACTGGCTGAACCACGTGACACGCACGCACGCAGCTGCCCGCCCTTTCGTTAACATGGACTCCCACTCTATTCTGGACTGAACACCCACCGGGAAGGGAATCAAAGCCACGGTGCACCCTCTGGCAGTGGCACTCCACTTGTGACAAGATGGCTCCACGCACAGGCACAGCCGCAATCCTAACGTGGTCTGAAGGGACCTCCTGCTGAGTCCGTACACAGTCCCTGCTGACTCTGCACACATCCCTACCTCGGACGGAGGCCAGTAAATCTAGAATAAATAATTGTTGTGTGCTCATATTCACTCGGTTTGCTGGGAGTTTTATTGCAGTGGATTCTGATGCACTCATACACACTGCACATTGCTGGGAGTTTTATTGCTGTGGATTCTGATCAGGGTCGGCCCAAGCCACTGTGCTGCCTGGAGCGAAGGATGAATTGCTGCTCCCCCAAAAAAACATGGTGTGTATGAGCAGATCACAGAGCACCACATATCGCGGCCCACTGTCCCACACATCCATATACCGTCACACACACTTCCACATACACACACACACTTTCTCATACACACTTACATACTTCCACAGTCACATACTTGCAGTCACACACATAACACAGCCGGTAACGGGGAGACGCAGAGGATTAATGACTCCGAAGGGCACAGAGTTACTGTTGATTATATTTCACAGGGTGTTCCTTTAAATAGGAAGCGCCTCACTGAAGGTATCAAAGAAATTAGGAAAATGCTTGTTTTTTCACCATGATTTAATAATTGAGGGAATACTGGGGGGGGGGACTAAAAGCCATAAAGCGGCATTAAAACATGCGGCGTCCCAGTCATTTCTGTAATTACCCCATCAAACCCTGGCAGCTCCATACTAACCCCCCCCCCTCAGTTTAGAAAGGTAAAAATTAGATTTATTTATTTTAGTAAAGTCACCCAGGCCTTGCCAGGCCAGTGAAAAGCAGATCCCCCAGCTATTACCAACTAATGCTGTGCGGGTTGTAAGGGAGCTGCAGATTGTCTTCAATCTGGGCCCGTGCAGCCCTCAATCGGCAGCTCCCTCAGGACTTTGGGATAGGGTGCCTGTCCAGGCCTTCCCTCAACCAGGACAGAGGAGCTGGCAGTGCTTTATGGGGGCAGCAACAATTCCCTGTGAGGAGGGATGGGAGGGAGGGGAACTTCCATAACACACATGGGGGGGGGGCACAGAGTCTCCTCTATGAAATCAAGCCAGGCCTAACTCCTCAGCAGCCTCGTGGTTCCCCGGTATTCATTTAAAGACGCGCACTTGCCTACGCCATCAGAACCCTGCCGCGCGTGTCATGTGACAGGCTCTAAACACTGCGTTCCGTCTCACAGGCGCACTGCGCTGCAGGAGAGACCACAGACAGGCTGCATCGCTGGTAAAACTTAAGCTGATGGCCTCCATGCCTGCTGAGAGGGCGGGCGCCGGCCAGGGCCGGATTAACATAGGGGCTAATGGAGCAGCAGCTCCAGGCCCATTCCCCAGAATAGGCCCAGAGAAAGGATAACTATCTGCAACTTCATAGCAGCTGTAGGTTGTGTTTGGTATCATTGGAAAGGCCATGCTCATGCCTTTCCAGTGATCCATAAAACCTGGTCATGTGAGGTAACAATAAAAATAAAATAAGTTTTCTTTTAATTTTTCTTTCTAACACTGCAATACTTTTCAATTATATAGTGGACAATGATGCTGCACTAACTCACCATCACATTTCTCATTTTACCAACAAGTGTGGAGGTGATGTAACAACAGATTGTGCCATCAAAAACCTAAACTGCCGCACTGCAGCGAAGAGCACTGGAGGGGGACTTTGGAAGCCTGCGTCACTAATCTCTACACCTCAGCAGGTCAAGTGAGACATCATTGGTCAGGTCAGAGTCTAGTCTTTGCATTGGTAACAAACATGTCCATGTAAAATCTAAAAAAACAAAAAAAAACACTTTTATTTTAGTTTATAAGCGATGGCGTTATCCATTTGTCACGTATAAAATGAGCAATACCAATGCTGTTACTCATCTTCTCATTTCCCACACTGGGAGCAAGGACAGTATTTTACACATATTAATTATAAAACACCATCCTCCAAAACAGAAGGAAAATACTGCATTTTTCTGAGAAATTATACAATTTTAACAAAAAAAATAAAAAATGAAATAACAGGTTCCCCTTTCACGTTTCTTTTTAGAATTCCCTATAGAATATATAACCACAAAGGTTTGAATGATAAAATGGGAAAATAATTTCACACGCTTTAAATGATTGAAATCTGAACATTTCCTCACACAGTATCTGCCTGGTTAGATATACCCATAGCTGCACTATTAAATAACTTAAAATATGCTTTCCTTTCGCTAAATTCCAAAAAAAGGCCACCAAAATATTCAGCTCCAGGCCCACAGAGATCTTAATCTGGCCCTGGCGCCGGCCCGCTGAAAGGGACAGTCACGGCTTGGTTTTCAACGGAACACTGTCCTGCAGCCATGTCCAGGCTGGCGGCCTTTGAAAGAGCAGCAAAATGCTGCCCTTGACAAAGTGCTGCCTGGAGCGGCTGCTGCACCCCACTCCATGGACGGGCCGGCCCTGATTCTGAAACGCTGACACACACCACACATTGCATTGCTGGGAGTTTTATTGCTGTGAATTCTGATACGCTGACACACACCACAAATTGCATTGCTGGGAGTTTTATTGCAGTGGATTCTGATACGCTGACAGTGACACACACACCGCACATTGCATTGCTGGGAGTTTTATTGCTGTGGATTCTGATACGCTGACACACACCAAACATTGCATTGCTGGGATTTTTATTGCTGTGGATTCTGTGATACACACTGCATTTTACTGTGAGTTTTATTGCTCTGGAGCTCTGTGATACGCTCATACACACTGCACATTACTGTGAGTTTTATTGCTGTACAGCTCTGTGATACTCTCATACGCAGTGCACGTTTCTGTGGATTTTATTGTTCAACCAATTAGAGTGGCTGTGATCTAGTATACTTGACATGCGTGGCTGTTCTTTGTAAAAATGCTTGATTTTAAACATTTCATAATTTTATTTATCTCAATAGATACTTTTGAAATGGTATACAAAATATACAAGTAGGCACTTGGTATCCACTTTTAATATAAAGAGAGGAAAAGGCGGAGCTTTAAGAGGAAAAGGTGGAGCTTAAAGAGGAAGGGTGGGGTTTAACCAGGAAGAGGTGTGCCCTTGACAGGAAGGGGTGTCTCAAATTTAAATTAGGGGGTGCACGAGTTTAGTCAGGCCTAGGGCAGCACAAAACCTAGAGACACCACTGCCCCTAGGGTGACACCCTAAAAAATATATTTTTTTTTATACAAAGATATTTTACCAGGAATGATACATTGAGATTTCTCTCATTTTCAAGTATGTCCTGGGTAGGCAAGTTTCCCCGGTGAATTCACCGCAGGGTCCCTGAAGTGTAGAGAATAAGCCACTGAATGCCGCGTCAAACCCTCTGTTTTAAAAAAAAAACTACTGAACGAAAATGTCTGGAATTAACATATAAGGGCTTATGAATGATAATAAAAAGGTCTGTTACAGAAAAATGAAAAACCGCTACTAGAATTTTTATTTTTTTTATGCCTAAAAGATACTAAAAATTAAATAAATCTATAAATAAAGAGACTTTACTACAGATTAAAGGAATAAACGGTATATTAGATATTGGTTAAAAACGGGATTATTTTTTACATTGAAACCTATCAGCGCTGCGGAATATGCTGGCGCTTTATAAATACAGAATAATAATAATAATAACCTATGGTGTTCGCTTGAATAAACCTGCTGAATGAAAACACCAGCCATCAGGACATTTCTCTGCTGTTCGGGGTTCTCTGAACAGATTAACCATTACTTCTCTATGGGGACTTTCACTGCCTTCGAACAGGCACCGTACATGCTGGCAGTTCGGCAAAATTTGTGTGTGAGCACATGAGAGAGCTCCACAGCAATAAACCTCACAGTAATGTGCGCCGTGTATTATGAGCATTCAGTGTTATATGGGAGCACTGATTTATGAGTAAGAGAAGTAAAAAAAAAAAAAAAAACTTAAAACTCGGGGGGGGGGGGGGGTGACACCATAAGTTACCGCACCGGGTGACACCAACCCTAGTGACGCCACTGCGTGTGACCACCTCGTTGAGCGCAGTTAGTGCACTCAGAGCTACAAAGTACGATCCTCATATTGAGTATGGCGCGTTGTAGCCACGTCAGTGTCCGCCCTAGCTTTCTGAGGGGTGTCATGTGTTGGCTGTAATCTATGCAGCGGGTGTTCAAGATGCAGTGAAGGGAGTGATAGGCAGGTTGCAGGGTAACAACAGAGTTTATTAGAATAAACACAGGAACATAAACAAGAGATCAGAACTAGACAATGGAGGAGACTGAGCAAGATGGGGAATAGATTTAGGGAAGGAGAGGCGATGCAGGAAAAGGAGGTTGAATCATTAGAGGGATGGCTGAGAGTAGTGGGAAGGGAGGTTAAGAAGAAATGAATATAGGAGTAGTTAGGAAACAGGAGAAACAAGGAATAACAAGATGAATATAGGATAGAAGGATAAATAGACACAAGGGTAATCTAACAGTACATAGGGACAGACTCTGTAGTATGAACAATAACACAATAAACAGATAACTTAGATATTCAAGCAACAGTACAGATAAGGATCAGGCTGTCAGGCACGCTCACGTACCTGAGGGTGGACGAACGGTAGCCCTAAGTGAAAACAGGAGCCTCGAGTACGTAGAAGAGAAACCAGTCCTTGTAGTGGCTGGGTTAACACAAATAATGAGGGCTGCCCTGTCTTCAGGCCAACACCAACCAAGGGTACGTAACGGCAGTGCCGGTAAAGCAAGATAGAGTCACAATGCGGTACCAGTCCTTATAGTGGCTGGGTTTCGCACAAACAGGAGGTGAACCTATAAGGCAGGGACACAAGGAGGACAGGAACCAGTCCTTAGAGTGGCTGGTGTAAACGCTGGTAAGCCAGGAACGTATATCAGAAAGCCAAAGGGTAAAGGCGAAAACAGAGTCGAGTAACAAGCCGGGTCAAGGGGTATAGAGTACACAAGTCGAGAGAGATAGCCAGGTCATACACAGTAAGTCAAATAGTGAAATAAACGAGCACTTAAGGGTCAGACAGGCAAAACCACGAAAGGGCACTGAGGAATGGGAAAAGCAGGTTTAAATCTGGCGCCATGCCTGCTGATTGGTCCGTCGCGGTCACATGGGGATAGGTGACGTCGCGCCGCCGGAGGGCTAATCCGGAACCGCCGGCGGCGCGCTCGCATACAGCGCACGCACAGGATGCGAAGAGGACGCCGACCCCGGAGCCGGGAAGGAGGACGCCGGGTCGGCGGCGCCCGCTGAGCCCTGACACAGGCAATAGAATAGTCAGTATAATGCAGGGGTCTAGGCAAGGCGGCAGACAGGGTGGTCAAAGTCCAATCAAGGGGTCTGGTAAGCGGGGATCCAAGATGGGGGGGCACCGGTATGAATGAAGTAAATGTCCAGATAATCAACCGGGGGTTCTCAGGAAAGTCTTTGGTTGTTCAGGGAGCCTTCAGGAAACAGGTCTGCTCAGATTGATAGCCAGGGATTTCAATGTGGAAGCATCCTAAGGAGGGTGTAGCTTTCTTAAATGCAGGCCTCAATTAACAGGATGCAGTTCAGATGAGGCTGCAGGGCTTGAAAGCAATGCTGTCAGAAAAGTCCAGGAACCTGTATAGTTCAAGTTGCAGGGTTTAACGGGGGTGCCATGGGCCAGAGCATGGTGACCCTGACAGGGGGAGGCTGAAATCACATCCAGTGGTAGCGCGCGCAATTTGTTCGCACGCTACCCCACATGGCACTCCCCATCCAGCCTGAGGCAAAGCTGAGACCCGGATGCACTCATTGTGCTCGTGTGACCGCAGCCTAAAGGGACACTCTACACAGTATGGCCACTCAATGTTATTTGAGTGGCTACACTGTTGTGAGCTTACTTTCCACTCTCTGAGGGTGGTCTGGGGGGCTTGTGTAGTGGCTGAGTCGCACCCAGAACCTGAGCTCAGCAGACTCTGAGCTCAGATTACAGGGCTTCGGGATCATTGGGAGCCAGCCCTATTCAATAGCCACTGGTGGATCCAGAGAGGGGGGCACTGTCACGGATGGCTCTGTTCTGGGGCGCCTGGCAGCAGATTCCTCGCTGCTCGCTGGCCAGGCGCCGAATAATAACGCCACCGGGTGCGCTCACGTGGGACGCCGGGGGGCGGAGCCTGGCGTTATGACGCGGACCCGCCGGGTTTAAAACCCGGCTTCACTAGTTCGCCGGTGCCCTGACGTGGTATTCACTTCCCGCAGAGCTCTGTGTTTTTGGCTAATATATCTGTGTCTGACCTTGCTTCTGGCTAACGAACGATTCTGTGTATGACTCCTGGCATTGGCAAACGAACCATTCTGTGTATGACTCCTGGCATTGGCAAACGAACCATTCTGTGTATGACTCCTGGCATTGGCAAACGAACCATTCTGTGTATGACTCCTGGCATTGGCAAACGAACCATTCTGTGTATGACTCCTGGCATTGGCAAACAAACCATTCTGTGTATGACCCCTGGCATTGGCGAACGAACCACCCTGTGTATAACCCTTGTATTGGCATTTACTCTTCTCACGGTTCTGCTCTTAACTTTGGTACCGAGGTCAGTCTATGTGGCACCCTAAGCACACATCAGGCTACCTCTGATATTACTAAGGTCCTAGGGAGAACGAGTACTCTATTCTGTACCTCTGTCTGGTGTTTACCCTTGCTTGTCTATTGTCTGGTTAATTATCTATCTAGTGTGTGCCGACCATTCAAGGATCGGAGGGTAGAGAGCGGTCTACGTAAAGGGACCACTATCTTGGTATTCAGGGGGATTCGTGACAGTACCTCTGTCTGGTATTTACCCTTGCTTGTCTATTGTCTGGTTAATTATCTATCTAGTTGTGCCGACCATTCAAGGATCGGAAGGGTAGAGAGCGGTCTACGTAAAGGGACCACTATCTTGGTATTCAGGGGGATTCGTGACATTACGTCAGGGCCAATGGATCCCGCAGACCTCTCTAACCAGTTGGCACGTATCGCAGCCAGACAAGAGGAGCAGGACCATAGGATGGACCAGATTTCTCTCGCTCTACAAACCCTGTTAAATCGGTCCAATACTGGTACCACAAACCCTCCAGACCCAGTATTGCCTAGAGTCAGTTCGGTCTCTCCTGAGAGACATAGGCTTAGTATGAAGGCACCCTTACGCTATGATGGTACACCAAGCTTATGCCGGGGTTTTCTGACCCAACTCGAGATCTTGTTGAGAACAACCCAGGGTCTTGTATATCTGATAAAGCCAAAGTAGGCTATCTGATTAATCATTTAACAGAAAAAGCTTTATTATGGGCTACGCCGTTGTGGGAAAATAAGAAACCCATCATCTATGACTATGAGGGTTTTACCTCTGAGTTAAAACGTACCTTTGATCCCTCTAGAAGGGCTACCAATGCGGGTAGGTCCTTGTTTCACATTAAACAAGGTAATAGGAGGGTCTCCGACTATGCCATAGAGTTTAAGACTTTGACGTCAGAGGTGCTTTGGCCGAATGACGTTTTAACCTTAGCCTTTACCGAAGGCCTGAACGAGGCTTTTATGTTTGAGCTGGCTCCCTTAAAATTACCAGAAAATCTGGACCATTTGATTGACTTTTGCATAGCCATGGACGATCAAATTAGGGAAAGGAGACACCCCAGAGACAGACCCAGAAGGGTCTTGCCTCCTTTACCCTTATTACCCAGACACACCAGTACGTCAGGTAACCCGGAGAACGCAAAAACAGATATGCCAGTCGTTGAACCTATGCAAATAGGAAAAACGGGTATTTCGGAGGCTGAAAGAGCTCACAGAAGAGAAAAGGGGCTCTGCTTCTATTGTGCAGGGGCTGATCATTTCCGCCTTCAATGTCCTCAGAGACCCAGGGTTAACAGGGGGGAGAGTGGCAAATCGGGTCAAAGAACAGCCAATACCCAGGTTATCGGTTCTCTTTATGCCTCCTTTGTGGATAGTGAGAAAAAAAAATCCAGGATTCTGTTACCGATCTCCCTAACCTGGGAGGGGTTCACCTCAAGACTGAGGCGTTCTTAGACTCTGGGGCCTCAGGTAATTTCATGGATAAATATTTTGCTGCCAAAAACCTCTTACCTCTGGTTCTCAAGGAAAAACCTCTAATGGTGGAGGCCATAGATGGTAAACCCCTGTCATGTCCACATATCACTCACGACACTGTCGATGTATGTATGAAAACAGGAGTTTTACACCATGAAACGATAAGATTTCAAATTATTGAATCTCCCTCATGTCCTGTCGTTCTTGGGTTTCCATGGTTAACAGAGCACAACCCGGTTATTGATTGGGTCCAGAGAGACATAAAATGTTGGGGTCCTAATTGTCAGTCTAATTGCCTAGGCAGGGTCAATGTGATTGGTAGCCTCAATATTGCCACAGCCCCTCCTTTATCCACAGAGGTCCCTGAATGTTATCTGGCATTAAAGGAGGTGTTCTCTAAAGCCAGGACTGAGGTCCTACCACCACATCGTCCATATGACTGTGCTATTGATTTACTCCCCGGTACGATGCCTCCTAGGGGACATGTATACCCTTTGTCACAAAAAGAAAACGACATTATGGAGGAATACATAAGGGAGAATCTAGAGCGAGGATTCATTAGACGGTCCTCCTCTCCAGCAGGAGCAGGTTTCTTTTTTGTCTCCAAAAAAGAGGGAGATCTGCGACCTTGCATCGATTATAGAGGTTTGAATAGGATAACTATAAGAAATGCATATCCCATACCTCTCATAACAGAATTGTTCAACCGATTAAAAGGGGCCCGTATATATACGAAGCTCGATTTACGCGGAGCTTACAACCTGGTTAGGGTTAAAAAGGGAGATGAATGGAAAACAGCTTTTAATACACGTAGCGGGCATTATGAATACCTGGTGATGCCCTTTGGATTATGTAATGCGCCAGCCGTTTTTCAGGACCTCATAAATGACACCCTAAGGGATTTTCTGCAAGAATTCGTCATAGTATATCTGGATGACATCCTGATATACTCTCCTGATGTGGAAACTCATCACGCCCACGTGAAACAAGTGTTGAAAAAACTATTGAAGGCTGGATTGTATTGTAAACTAGAAAAATGTCTATTCGACATAGTAACAGTGCATTTCCTTGGTTATATAATAACCCCTGAGGGTTTTCAAATGGACCCTAAAAAACTCTCAGCAATTCTTGACTGGCCTCTACCCCAAGGGCTTAAAGCCATCCAGAGGTTTCTGGGGTTTACTAACTACTATCGGAGATTCATTAAAGACTTTTCAGCCTTGGTAGCTCCCCTCACGGCTTTGACAAAGAAAGGGGTGGGAAATCAGAAATGGACACCTCAAGCCACTCAAGCCTTTGAGGCACTTAAACAAGCATTCACTACTGCCCCTGTTCTCCGACATCCAGATCCGGCTCTGCCTTTCCAAGTAGAAGTTGACGCCTCCGAACTAGGTCTTGGTGCAGTCTTGTCCCAAAGGGAGGCACCCGACAAACCCTTGCATCCATGCGGCTTCTATTCTCGGAAATTGTCCCCGGCAGAGAAGAACTATGACATTGGAAATAGAGAGTTGTTAGCAGTCATCTCGGCCTTGGCAGAATGGAGATACTTATTGGAGGGGTCTAGGGACCCCATCGTTATCATAACCGATCATAAGAATCTCACGTACATTGGAGATGCTAAACGTTTAAATTCCAGACAAGCGAGATGGTCATTGTTTCTTTCAAGTTTTAATTTCGTGCTTACCTATAGACCTGGGTCCAGAAACATTAAAGCAGACGCCTTATCGAGACAGTATGAATCTTATGAACATAATATCCAAGATCAGCATCCCATTGTACCCCAGGAAAGGATTATAGCCTCTACCACAATTAGTGTCTCGTCTCCTCTAGTGAAAAGGTTGCAGACCGTCCAGGGTGCAGCTCCTGGGGGAAACCTCCGCGAAACTCTTTGTACCTGAGAACGAAAGAGAGAAAGTACTTAACGTTTATCATGACAATAAAACCTCTGGGCATATGGGTATCACCAAAACAGTGCTAGTATCAGTAAACTCCTCTGGTGGCCCACGTTGCGCCGAGACGTTAAAGATTACATAGCTGTGTGCGAGGTGTGCACAAGACATAAAAGTCCCAAAACAGCACCCATTGGTTTACTCCAGCCTTTGCCGATCCCCGAACGCCCATGGTCGCATGTAGCCATGGATTTTATAGTAGATTTACCTGAGTCAAGAGGGAATACAGTTATACTTACGGTCATAGATCGATTCTCCAAGATGGGTCACTATGTGCCTCTTCGGAAACTACCTTCGGCAGCCGAACTGGTGCCCATATTCATTTCCAACGTGGTTCGCATACACGGTGTTCCTCTGGAGATTGTCTCTGATAGGGGGACACAATTCGTCTCCAGATTCTGGAAAGGGTTTTGTAAGAATGTGGGGATAGACTTATCCTTCTCTTCGGCCTATCACCCCCAGACCAACGGAGCAGCAGAACGAGCCAACCAAAATATAGAGAAATATCTCAGGTGCTTTATATCAGAACAACAAAATAACTGGTCAGACCTGTTACCTTGGGCAGAGTATGCTTTGAACAGTGCAGTAAGTGAATCCACAGGACATTCCCCTTTCTTCACTGTTTATGGTTTTGATCCTCCCGTGCTCCCCGCTACGTTTCCTGATACCACGATTCCTGCTTTGGATGAGCATTTGGCATCATTGAAAGAGACTTGGGAGAGAGTCAAACGGGCACTGGAAGAGAGTAGTGCCATCCAGAAAACCAAGGCCGACAGACACAGGAGGCAGGCACCCGTGTATCAAGTTGGGGACAGGTTTGGCTTTCTTCACGGAATATCAAGCTCTTAGTGCCTTCCATGAAGTTGGCACCTAGATATATCGGCCCCTATAAGATTCTGCGGCGACTCAACCCTGTCTCCTATGCTTTGGCGTTACCCCCCCATATCAGGATACACAATGTGTTCCACGTAAGCCTTTTGAAACCGTTGTTGTGTAACCGGTACACCAAGGTCCGTGCTCCACCTCCTCCTGTCTCTGTGGAGGGCCAGGAGGAGTACGAGGTTGAGGCCATTCTGGATGCCAGAAAGTCTAGGGGGTCCTTACAGTACTTGGTCGATTGGGTGGGTTACGGTCCAGAGGATCGTTCTTGGATTCCGGCTGCAGAGGTCCATGCCCCTCGGTTGGTGAAGGCCTTCTATTTGGCGCACCCCCGTGCCCCTGGGGTCGTCCAGTGGCCGCCTGTAGAGGGGGTTCTGTCACGGATGGCTCTGTTCTGGGGCGCCTGGCAGCAGATTCCTCGCTGCTCGCTGGCCAGGCGCCGAATAATAACGCCACCGGGTGCGCTCACGTGGGACGCCGGGGGGCGGAGCCTGGCGTTATGACGCGGACCCGCCGGGTTTAAAACCCGGCTTCACTAGTTCGCCGGTGCCCTGACGTGGTATTCACTTCCCGCAGAGCTCTTGTGTTTTTGGCTAATATATCTGTGTCTGACCTTGCTTCTGGCTAACGAACGATTCTGTGTATGACTCCTGGCATTGGCAAACGAACCATTCTGTGTATGACTCCTGGCATTGGCAAACGAACCATTCTGTGTATGACTCCTGGCATTGGCAAACGAACCATTCTGTGTATGACTCCTGGCATTGGCAAACGAACCATTCTGTGTATGACTCCTGGCATTGGCAAACGAACCATTCTGTGTATGACCCCTGGCATTGGCGAACGAACCACCCTGTGTATAACCCTTGTATTGGCATTTACTCTTCTCACGGTTCTGCTCTTAACTTTGGTACCGAGGTCAGTCTATGTGGCACCCTAAGCACACATCAGGCTACCTCTGATATTACTAAGGTCCTAGGGAGAACGAGTACTCTATTCTGTACCTCTGTCTGGTGTTTACCCTTGCTTGTCTATTGTCTGGTTAATTATCTATCTAGTTGTGCCGACCATTCAAGGATCGAAGGGTAGAGAGCGGTCTACGTAAAGGGACCACTATCTTGTATTCAGGGGGATTCGTGACAGTACCTCTGTCTGGTATTTACCCTTGCTTGTCTATTGTCTGGTTAATTATCTATCTAGTTGTGCCGACCATTCAAGGATCGAAGGGTAGAGAGCGTCTACGTAAAGGGACCACTATCTTGGTATTCAGGGGGATTCGTGACAGGCACATGGGGCATGTGCTTCCCCCGAGCTGAAATCCCATTGTAGGAGATACAGGGGTAATTTGGACCTGTGTATCTCCGGTTCCATGCTCACTACACAGTCAAGTAAGGTGTCATTTGGAATGTTGGAGTCTAGCCTTTAATGACACCATACATGACCATGATTGATGCACAAACCAGAAAAAAATTAAAGTAAAGTACAAGAGTTATTCTTTTCAAGTTTTGATTACAACTGCTTATTGCTGTAGAAAAGACGTTTCTCCATTTTTACAGATTATTTCTTTTTAAAGAGTGCCCTTTAGAATGTTTAACCACAAAGGTTTGGATGACAACGTGTGGGACTATTAGTTTACATGGTGTAAATCATTGAAATCTGTTTAGAAATGTACCTGTTTTTGACCTTTTTTTGATATTGCAGTCTGACATGTCAAACTGCACCACTGGATTTTGGCACACTGACTGACAAGCGCTGAAGTCACCGCAGAGGGCCAATTGCAGATCACTTCGCAATGGCCAGAGTTAGGTCCGTTCATGGAGGGAAAAATGTGGCGCCCATCACTGGAGTAAAGTGAGTACAAACTGCGCTGTCGCAGCAAGGGATGAGATATCGCATTGAGCTTTAAGACCTTCCATCCCCTAACAGGATATTCAGACAAAGTGCACCTGGTCAGTACAGGTAAACTTTAATGAGAATAGAGCTGAACATCCATTCTCAATTTACCCTGGCTTCTAGAATGTAGCCATGAAGAATGGATTGCTAGGGATTTTGTAGTGTATGTGAGATAAATACGTGTATATGTGTATATATTATTGACACTACCTTTTTATTTTTTAATATTGCGCTTAGATTTTTAGTACATTTTTAAGCATAGATTAGAATTTTTTTCATTATTTCAAATTCATTCTCATTATTATTAGGCTTCTTTTTGCCCAGTCGAGCGCCAACCACCGCCATTCCTGGGCATCACCGTATAAGGGAAATTGCACAATTTCTAATAATAATGACACCTAGGAGTTTTGTGTTTAAAGTTTAGGTCATATTTTACTACAAATGGTTTAATTTACAAAATAAATCATTTTCCAACATGAAGTTTTTTCTGTTTTAGTAAAATAACCCCAAAATAAATAAAATAATTTAGTTACCTTCAAACACGCTCATACACAAACACACACTGACATATTCTATTTGGCAAAAAAAGAGAATACTAAATGTACTCTGTATACAATTAAAAAGTGTATTGCATGTAAATTATAGTAGACCGCATCTTTTCAAAAGCGCTATGTGGCCCTATTCATCTACTTTTATTGAAAATCTTCATGCATTCTTTCTTCATTATACCTCTGGGCATTCCTGTGTGCAGTCTGTATTTAATTAAAGACCACCTTTCATGCCAATATCATTTATACATCAGATTTCAAGCACGTCTTTGTAGTACAAAAAACTGATCTTCTTTGGTGCTGGTTGGTTTTTACTTCTTTTGCATAAATTGTATCTTCATTTCAGTTTAATATGTTAATGGGAATATGTGATGTCATACTTGTTAATCAGTACATAACTGAAAGGGAGGCTTGATGTTGTTCCAGCTGCCCAGACATTTTCCAGTCTGTAGTCAGTCTGCACTCGAGGGACTTGGCAGTGAAGATTTTTAATTAAATATATTATCTGAGGCCTTCCAGTGGGGTAAATCTGCCCCTGTCATAATGGGTAAACACGAGCCCCTGTTGGGTGTGATGATGGTGTGACATATTAAATAATATTAGGTGTAAGAATCATCCTATAATTTGCGAAAGATGGAGATCCTGCAATAGGCATTGTGCCATCATGAGACAGGAGCAAACACCATGCACTTTAAGTCCTGAGAGTTTCCAGGTATGCTGCCTTGGTAATAATATTGTATTGGATAGAAAATATCCTTTATTTTCGCATCTAAATACAGATTTTAGGTGATTTAGCAGACTTGTTACACTAGGCATTTGCGTGGTTTTTTTTTGAGCAACATATCATGACATAAATAACCCAGATATAGTATGAGTTGAAAGCAATCTATTTCTTAAGCACTGTGAACTGTAAACATATAACAGATTCTGACGTTGGATGGATATGACATATAATATGACATATGGCATCTGTTGACTTCATCGTTGGAGATCACCCATAGCTGTGGGGGCTGCTGAGATGGATAGGGGAATTTTCCTTTCCCTGTTGGCCTATGAGCTGCCACACTCTGTAGTTCAGGTTTTGCACCTGGCAAGTTCCAAGAGAACAGCCAACGCGCATTAGTCGTGGAGGACGTGCCCAGTTAAGTCGTCTTTTACTCCTCTTCAGGGCTCTCTCATCTATTCGGATTTCATTTGGAGACGGAGAAAAATCTATATTCAACAGGTGTCCTTTTTCGGGATCCTTCACTCTTTCCGGTGGTTCCCTATAACAAAATAAGAGCAAAATAACTAAGTCATATGAATTCGATACTTTAGTTTTTTTTTAATTATTTATTGAAAATGGGTTTCTTATACATGCACTGATTTTGAGATCACCCGTCTAGGTCTTTCATAGAAGAGACCAATATCTTAGATTAGAGGGGCAAAGGTTTAAAAGTAACATCAGGAAGCATTATTTTACTGAGAGGGTGGTGGATACATGGAACAGCCTTCCAGTTGAAGTGGTAGAGGCCAAAACAGTAATTGAATTTAAGCAGGCATGGGATAGGCATAAGGCTATCCTAAACAAAAGATAAATCCAGGTAAAGTATCCATGTAATTGGGCAGACTAGATGGGCCGAAAGGTTCTTATCTGCCGACATTTTTCTATGTTTCTATGTTTCTATCAATGAGAACCTATGTGACAAAGCCAAACCAAACATTACAAAAAGGAAAAATATATATTTTAAGTCTATCAATATTACAGAAAGGGTTTGAGCAAAGTAATGCAACGTTTACAGGGTTATTCAAAGAGATCCGAATTGTGGCCCAAAGGTAACCGAACAGTGAAATTCAGCGTACGGTTACCTTTCCTGGCCATTCGGCTATTCAGAGAGCAGGCAGTTCGCCAAATCCTGGCGAATTCCCTGCACATACGGTGCCTGTTCGAGGGCAGTGAAATCCCCATAGAGAAGCAATGCTTTGTCTATTCAGAGAACAAAAACCAGCAGGGAAAAGTTGCCGAATTGCCCTGCTGTTCGGTGGTTTCATTCGACAGGCTTATTCAGACGACTCCCATAGGCTTCAATGTTAAAAATATTCCCGTTTTAATTCAGTATCTAATAAACCGTTGGTTATAATATTCTGCAATAAAAAGTCTCTTTATTTCTAGATTTTTTTAGGATCTTTTAGTAATTTTTCGGGATTGTTTTGCAAAATTCTTTTTCGTTTTTTTAAATAGTTTTTTCTTTTTTCTGTAACAGACCTTTT
This sequence comes from Leptobrachium leishanense, assembly GCA_009667805.1. Classification (NCBI taxonomy): domain Eukaryota; kingdom Metazoa; phylum Chordata; class Amphibia; order Anura; family Megophryidae; genus Leptobrachium; species Leptobrachium leishanense. The sequence continues at coordinate 164,509,208 of CM019065.1, forward strand.
TCTTATCATTCATTGGATCTTATATGAAAATTTCAGACATTTTCGTTCTGTGGTTTCTTTGCAAACAGCGTTTCACTTTTCAAACATTCGAGTGTACCATTTTTTTTGTTTTCACTCCATTGGTCTGCAGTGTCGCCTTTTTCCTTCGGCTGCTCTGCGCTGTGATCGGCGGTGTGCGTTCGCCGGGTTTTGCAATGAGTGTTCGGCGGGTTTGCGGCGGCTTTTCCCTTAACTACGACAGCGCTGTGGTGCTTGCTGAATACTCCGCAGGGTCGCCGAAATGGGATCGCCGAATCGCGCCAAATTGAAGAGAACGAAAAGTCGCCGGACGTGCGTTGACTTTTCGATTCTCCTTGAATAACCCTGTTAATCTTTTGCAGTGAGAGATTGGTTTTGCAAATGATAAGAAATACATTCCAAAGCAATTGCTTTATCCATCATCTCATAATCATAATAATATCCAGATAATATGAATACGCAGTTGAGTCATTTTGTTGCGTGCCTCCATTCTTGCCGCAGGATTCCTTTTTTTTTTCAGTCAATTTTTTTTATTATGCAATAGAGGAAATGGCAGTACAAAACATGAGAGTCATATCGAGGATTAAGATCAAAATGAAGTGTACAATAATGAAATACAGAAATGAACAACAGGAGAAATACTCCGAAAGGCACAATACAATGATGTGCGGCAGTATCACATCCAAACAACAGAAACCCAACGCTTACGCGGATGAGGTAACACATCCAGGCAAGGCTGGAAAAGCTTAAGTTGCCTAGGAGAAAATCTTAAACTCATTTGAAACACAGCCTAATGGAGAGAAATAATAAAAGAAGGAAAATAACAGAACGGTGGAGAAAAAGAAATGGTAAGAAGAGAGGGGGAAAAAAAGGGATGAGAGAGGTGATGATATATATACTGTATGGGGGTGAAGAGCCAATATATTTCAGGGTGCCTGATGTCCTCCAGGAGACCAATCAAATCCTTCCAGCACCCTACTCCATCCCGTAGCAAGATCCCCGAAGGCAGAGGAAGAAAGGGAATGATTCCAATAGAAGCAGGTATTTGTGGAAGTCTGTCTAGCATTGTCAGTGGTGACTAAGGAATCCTCTGCAGTCTGTATGTCATTAACTTTGTCGATCTGCTCCGCCACAGATGGTAGGCGGGAAGATTGCCAATAGCGAAGTATTAGGACCCTAGCACTCAACAGAACCCATAGAAGTAATGATTGATGGATCCTCTTGATCCTTCAATATGAAAGAGGAGAAAGACTTCAGGGCGAAATGGAAGCGTCACCTGAAAGCAGCTGTATTGAGTCAGAGATCATCTTCCAGAAATGTTGCATCAGTGGACACTTCCACCAAACATGCAAGTAAGAGGCAATTTGAGAGCAATTCCTCCAACATTTGTGGTCGCCAGTAGCCGAAAATTTGGAAAAGGGAAGTGGCAATCTATACCAAAAAGATATAATCTTGTATGATGTGTCAGAGAACGCAAAAATGCGAGAGCCTTTATGAGTCAGGGTAAGGTTGAGCTGCCGACGGTCCAAAGAGATAGAGATCTGTATCTCTCAGCAACCCATAAAATCAGGTTCATGGTAGTTCAAGTTTTGGATGAGTTTATAGAGAGTGGAAATACTATCAGGGTTATCCAAAGAGCTCCGAATTGCTTGAGAAAGGTAACCGAACTCTGAAAATCAGCTTTCGGTTACCTTTCTTGGCCATTCGGCTATCCAGAGAGCAGGCAATTCGCCAAATCCTGGCGAATTGCCTGCACATACGGTGCCTGTTCGGTGCCTGTTCGAGGGCAGTGAATCCCCAAAAAAAGCACTGCTTCGGCTATTCAGAGAACAAAAACCAGCAGTGAAAGGTTCCCGGAATGCTCTGCCATTCGGTGGTTTAATTCGGCAGGTTTATTCAGGAGAATCCCATAGGCTTCAATGTTAAAAATATTCTTGTTTTAATTTAATATCTAATAAACCGTTCATTATAAAATTCTGCAGTAAAGAGTCTATTTATAGATTTTTTTAGGATATTTTAAGCATTTTTCTGGATTTAAATTTTTTTTAAAAAAATTCAGATTTTTAAATTTTTTTATTTTTTTAAGTTTACTTACTTTTTCTGTAACAGCCCTTTTTATTATCATTCATTGGACCTCATATGTAAATTTCAGACATTTTTGCTCAGTAGTTTCTTTGCAAACAGCGTTTCACTTTTCAAACATTCAAGCAAACTGTTTTTCTAATTTATTCACTGCCTTCGTCTGCGGTGTTGGCTTTTTCCGGCAGCTTCGCTGCGTGTGATCGGCTCCTGCTCGGGTTTTTCCGTGATTTTCGGCGGGTTAATCCAGATGTTTTTGTGGGTTTTCGGCGTGCATTTGCCGGGTTTTGCGGTTAGTTTTCGTCGGGTTTGCGGCGGCCTTTCCCTGCAATTTGGGGACCCTGTGGTGCTTGCTGAATACACTGCAGGGTCGCCGAAATGGGATCGGCAAAACAAACCGAATTGAAGAGAACGAAAAGTCACCGAACGTGCGGTGACTTTTCGAATCTCTTTGAATTACCCTGAATGTGTCAAGATTTCACATTCCAGCCAGGCCCCCTGGTGGTGAGAGCGGAGCTCTTCAGCTCTGGCAGGTTTTTAGCCTCTGCAGAACATCTTCCCTGTGGCTGATAGTCTGCCATCACATGACCAGCCCTGCCCTATATAGGGCCATATTACATACTTGGTGTTAACTTAACCAGAGCTGTTGTAAACTTACCAGAGCCATTATAGTCTATGGAGGTTTTAAGTTTACAACAGCTCTGGTTAAGTTAGCACCAACTATGTAATACTACCCATATATGGCCAGCAGTAGAACAGATCCCTGAGTCAGGATAAGTTCCCTTACTGAGTGCCCCCTTTGTGATCTGGTTTTGTTTAATATATATATATATTACTGTGTATGACCTCTTGCCATGATTCCTGGACCTCTCTTCTGTCAGCTCCCTGGACCCTGTACAGTGTATCTTGATATTATATACCTGTGTATGACTCGGCGTGTATTCTGGATTATTCTATTGTCTGCTCCCTGGAATATGTATACTGCCTTCCATGTATTGACCTCGGCTTGTATGACCTATTTTCCTGGTTCCTGACCCTGCTTTCTACTGACATTTCTTGTTTATGTATTATTTCCTTGTCTGTGTTGTATTTTTACCCAGCAGCATAGTGCAGGTTATGTTAGAGACCAACTAGTAAGGACCTCATTCATAGTTCAGGATTTTATATTGCTGCTGGGCCTCTTGGTTGTGTATTCTTGCAAGCTCCTGTTGTTTATTGCGGCGTTTACCCCCATCCCTATAATCTGTGTTATATCAGAAGACCACACAAGGATCTTTTCCCAGAGCAGGGCTCCCTTGTGTGTTTGTACTCTTTCCTGTCACCTCTTGTGTAGTTCTATGTTTTGGGTTCTGCATCATGCAAGCAACATACCTGCCTAAAGGGCTAAATCACACACAGTATAAAGGGCACCCCTTGGCATCAGAAGGGGGTGTTCGTGACACTATGGTCCAGTCGAAGATCCATGTCACAGAACCATTCAAAGGGCGTGAGCAGGAGCAATAAGATAGTGTTGCCCAGTAGGGAGCGGAGGTAAGTTTGTATTTAATAATAAAGGAGTCTAAGAAAGTGGGTGTTGCAGGAGCTTCCAGGTTCGCCAGCCTGGAAAATTGACCGTTGCCGAGGACATGATGAGACTGAAGGCGATCTCCCTCCCTAAATCTAAGCTGCAGGTTTTTATCCCCCCAATATACGCATCCTGTTCAGCATCATGGATTGTATTAAGAGTCCACATGAGATAAAATGACTACAGAGTTGGTGAAATTCAGTGACGTAGCTTCATTGTTTAAGTACACTAGGTTACATCACAGGGGACAATATTGTCACCATCACATAACAGACCATTCACTCAAATCGTGTTACCCCCTCTCGCCTGATTCTAGACCTGCCATAAATTGTCAGGTCTGATGTAAATAATGATAGATTCAGTAATGATGCTGCAGTCTAATAAAGGTATTGCATTCACATAGAGGTCTGTGCACTCATCAGCAATGGAAGAACTCTGTGCAAGGTGCTACACAGGATGGACAAAGTCCAAAAATTCCAATGTAGAAGCCACAAATGAATCGAAGCCTCAGGGAAGGATCGAAGCTTTTTTTTTTTTATGTAATTTCTGTTTATTCAACCAAAGGGAACAACATACATGTTTACATAAGGCGTGTATGGAAAACAATATTAGCAGTAAAACATATACATATGGACATTTCGCGACCTGTACCTCAGGTCAAATATGTGCTAAGTCCTTAAGGTTGTATTTACATATCATTGTCCGATGAATTTACTCAGATGCCATAGAGGAAGGACAAATTAAATCAGGAAAACAGTCTATAATACTAAAACAACATTAAAAAAAACTAGAACTCAAACAGTGTGTCTAATCGTGGTCTGAACAAGAACGAAGAGTAACATAACGAGCATAAGCAGGTACATCCCTTGAGGTATTATGCCCCCGTGGCCGACTACCGAAGCGCAATGTCTCATACATCCGTGGCCTCCACCACTCCAGCGCCCTCTGCCAGGGCAGGCAACCGGTCAATCCATGGCCACCACACAGCGTAAAAAAGATCATATTTACCCTGCGCGGTGTAATGCAAGTCTTCAAATCCCCTGATCCTCTCAACCCGTGTTACCAAATCTCTTACTGTAGGTATTACCCTTTGGCGCCAATACATCGGTATCGTCCCCCTAGCTGCTGACAAGAGGATGGCTAGCAGGGAATTTTTAAAGGTATCAGTTGAGTACTGTAGCATGTTTAATAGATATGATGCAGGTTCAAATGGTAAATCACTGCCAGTAATCTCTTTAATATGAGCCGCCACCTCCCCCCAATAAAAACGCAGGCGAGGACAAGACCACCAAATATGTAGGTAGTCCCCCTTGTCACCTAGGCAACGCCAACAAGAGGCCGGTTCCAAAGGCGAAATCCGATGCAGCTGCGCCGGAGTCATGTACCAGCGTAAAAACAGTTTACAATTTTGTTCTCTTATAGTCATGCTCCGTGAGGCATAAAACGTGAGGAGAAAAGCCTTGTACCAATCCTGTGGATCTATATCTCTTCCTAACTCCTCCTCCCATTTCGCCAATCTCGGCGAGTCCGAGCAGTATCCTCCGTCTGTTAAGTAAGTCTGAATAACGGACACAATAGATTCAGTTCCTCTAGTCGCCGAGCATATCGATTCAAATGGGGTGAGCGAACGTCCTGCAGCCGCCTCCCTGAGGTCTGAGTGAAAGAAATGGCGTAATTGGGTATAACTAAAAGCGTGCGCAAACGTAGACTGGGTGGGGGAAATGAGGACATTAAGGGGCAACAGGGCCCCGTTTTCAACAATCTGATTAACAGGAAGATATGGCATCTCCTTCCCAAGGCCCAACAGCTCTCCAGTTACTCCTGGCAGGAAAAGGGGATTGTGGGTGACCGGGGTCAGCGGGGAACTCCCCGCCGTCAATCCCAACTCCATCCCATGTCTTCTCCACAGTTTCAAAATCGGGGTTAAAATCGGATGGTTCGCAAGCCCCAGGGCCTGAAGCGAGGCCGTCTGCCATGGGAGAGAGGCCAGAGGAAATCCCGAGGTAGCCTGTAGGATCTCAATCCACCGTCGGTGTGCCGTCGGTTTGGAGAAATGGTAGAGGATAGAGAACATAGACGCTAGGTAGTAATACTGAAAGTGGGGCATTCCCAGCCCCCCTCTACCCACCGGCCTGGCCATTTCCGCGAACGAGATGCGAGCCCTCTTTCCCCTCCAAATAAATCGTGTGAGTTGAGTTCGCAGTGAGATAAAAAACGAACGGGGTAAAAATATTGGAAGGGCTTGAAATAAGTACAAGAAACGGGGCAGAATATTCATTTTAAGTACATTCAATCGACCCAGCCATGATATGTGCGGCAGATTCCACTTTTGTAAATCTTCTGTTACCGAGCGAAGAAGCGGGTCATAGTTGAGGGCTATCAATTGAGATTGGGTAGTAGCTAGTTTAATTCCCAAGTACGTAAGTCCTTCGGGTTTCCACTTAAAACCATAAGTCTCTTGTATAGAGACTAAGGAACTATTGGGAATCAGAGGACCCATAAACTCACTTTTGGAGGGGTTAATCTTGTAATCTGAAATGTTAGCAAACTCTGTGAGGACTCGCATCAGGGATGGCAGGGAACGGTCCACGTCGGTCAAAGTAAAGAGCAAGTCGTCTGCATAAGCCGAGACCTTGTATTCTTGTCCATCTAAACGTAGGCCCTTAATATCCTGGCTTCGTCTTATCTCCTGCAGCAGAGGCTCCAGGTACAACAAAAACAACAGTGGGGACAGAGGGCACCCCTGTCGAGTACCGTTTCTAATAGCAATTGAATCAGAGAGGGTACCGTTCACTCTGATCCGGGCATGTGGCTCCTCATACAAGGCCGCCATCCACTGGCACCAACGTGGGCCAAATCCCATTGTGTGCAGGACCGCGAAAAGATACTGCCAGTTCACCCTGTCGAAAGCCTTCTCGGCATCGACAGAGAGAACCAACATGGGCGTGAAGGAAACCGACGCCCCATGAAGCGCCGACAGAGCGCGCAGAGTGTTGTCTCTAGCCTCACGTCTCGGGACAAAGCCCGCTTGATCCGCATGTATCAGGCCCCCCAGGAGCGGACGTAGACGGAGGGCCAGAATCTTAGTGAAAAGCTTCATGTCTGTATTTAAAAGCGAAATGGGTCTGTAATTCTCACAGTCAAGAGGGTCCTTCCCAGGCTTCGGGATAATCGCTATGGAGGCCGCCATCGTATCTCGGGGTAGTCGGGTCTCCTCGTCTACGCTATTAAAGGCTTGTACAAAGAACGGGGTCAATATATTTTGAAACGTCTTATAATATAAAGTGGTAAAACCGTCCGGGCCTGGGCTCTTCCCGTGAGGAGTCAGCTTCAGGGCTTGTGTCAGTTCCGCAGCCGTTATGGGAGAGTCCAATAAAGTCCTATGGTTACGGGCCAAAGTGGGGCCTACTGTTTTAGCTAAGAAAGAATCGATTACCGTTGGAGGCGTAATGTCGGGGCGGTTATTATATAGAGTGGAGTAATATTGGTGGAATTCCGAGGCTATGTCTCCCGTCGTGTACGCCATAGGTCTCCCCCCTCTTCTTATTTTGGGGATAAAAGTCGTTTGATGTCTGTTCTTAAGGGCGCGGGCCAGCAATTTCCCACATTTATTCCCCTGAGAGTAGTATATCTGATTAGTCAAAGTAATCGATCGAGAAGCCCGGTCGTTTAAGATCTTATTTAGCTCTGCACGAAGCATTACCAAGCTCCGAAAAGACTGCGGATCAAGGTCCTCCTTGTGCACCCTCTCAAGGTCCCGTATATCGGATAGGAGTTGTGTTACCCTAACATCATGTTCTCTTTTCTTTCTAGCTCCCATCTGTATGAGCACCCCTCGCGCAACGCATTTATGTGCCTCCCAGAGCATTGTAGGTTTTATATCTGGGGACTCATTTTCTTCAAAGAATCGAGTAAGGGCCAATTGCAATTCAGACCGATAAATTACGTCTGACAACAATGTGTCATTGAGTCTCCAGTGCGATGTACCCTTAAACGACTGCGGTAGAGTCAAATGCATTATGACTGGTGCATGGTCCGACCAAGTAATCGTGCCGATCCAGCATCTCCGAATACGATCTAAATAACGGTGGGGTAAAAAAAAATAGTCTATTCGGGAATATCTAGAAAAGGCATGTGAGTAATAGGTATAATCTTTGTCAGACGGATTGAGAGTCCGCCAGCAATCATACAGGCGCTCATCACCCAATAGCTTCTGGAACTGCCGCCGCAAGGACCCCGCCGAGGTCGTGGCCCCCGCCAAACCCTCCGCCGGCAGGTCCAGAGCCACATTACAGTCCCCACCCATAATCAACATTCCATCTAGAAACGTCGTCAATTTATCTAAGATCTTCCGGAATGCTCTAGTCTGCAGTCTATTGGGCAAATATACATTAACCAAAGTGACCCTTGTGGTCCCAATCGTTCCTTTCACCATGATATAACGCCCCTGTGGGTCCGTCAACACCCCTAATTCCTGAAAAGGGACATGGCTCCCAATCAATATACCCACCCCTCGAGCTTTAGTTTCCCCGAAGTTGCTAAAGTAGCCCTGAGGATATTTGCGATTATGAAAAGCCGGGGCGCGTCCCTCCTGAAAATGTGTCTCTTGGATAAATATCACATCACCCCCTAGACGTTGGAATTCCTGTAAGGCACGGCGACGTTTTTGGGGAGAGTTAAGACCCCGAACATTATATGTAATCAAACGGAGATCAGCCATTATGAAATTATGCACCACTTAAATATTCTAATGGAAAAGACCTGCTGTGAGCATTTGTCCCCTGATGTTTCAATCCCATTCACGACCACGGCACACAAAATCAATAACAATAACATCAAAAACAAAAAAACAAAACTCGTATATACAGAATCAAACAGTGTAAACCTCTGTGCTCGGACGTCAACAGAAGGTGAAAACAAAAACGATATACACCGTTCAGGAGACACGGCCTTGACACCTAGGAAAAGAAGCCGAGTCCATGGGGCCCATCTATTCCCTGTCACCATAGTACCAGGTAGAGCAGGGTGGTGGAGTCGAAGATTGCAATACAAGGGACCCACAATCCCAGCGTCCAACCCAAGCGCCTCTGAAACAGAAGTGTATCAGGGGGGGCAAGCTTCGTAAGGAGAAACAAGAAATGGACTGAAAACTTTGGATCAATGGGGCAGCAATATGAAGTAGATACAATAAAAAAAGAGGAAAACGATCCGAAGTCCTCCGTGTCCTAGGTCAGTTCTTGTGAAGACTGTAGTGGACTAATTGCTCGGAGGCCAGTGCCATGGCCTGGAGAGCTCGACATGGGTGGTGATTGTGGCTTCACTTTACGTTTTTTAGCAACCTGGTTCCATCGTTGCCATTGTGGTTGGGCTGGCGGTGCCAGAGTCGATGCTGCTCCGTACCAGTCCGCGACATCCATTTCAGGTAAGCCAAACGCCATCAAGAAGCCCGAAACATCTGCAGGTGTGATTATGGAGTGGGTAGTGTTGCCTTTCTGGCATGAAGTGCTAGGGGAAAACCCCATCTATACCTGATTTCTCGTTCACGAAGGGCAGCCGTGATCGGTCTTAGAAGACGCCTGGCCTGTAATGTAATCCATGACACATCTTGATACAAGGCCACAGAACAGCCATCCACCTTTATGGTTGCAGTTTTACGGGCGGCCCGCAAGATCTCCTCTTTCACGACAAAGTCATGTAGTCTGCATATAATGTCACGTGGTTGGTCTGTCGTCGCACCGCGAGGTTTTAATGCCCTATGGGCCCTATCAAATTTGATTTTCGCATCCTCTGGCCTATGCAATATATCATTAAAGAGGTGCCGCAGGAGTTCGACTAAATTTTCCGGGCTTTCATCTGATTCTGGGTATCCTTTAATCCGAATGTTGTTACGTCTGCCCCTATTGTCAATGTCGTCTAAGTGACGGTGTAGGTTCGTAAGATGTTTAGCCTGCTCCGCTACTTGTACATTTAGGTGTTCCACATGCGTAAATAAAGAGTCTCTATCTTCTTCTAAGTCAAGAATGCGACCTCCCAAATGTTTTATATCAGAGCTCAGGGCATCGATTCTGCCATTTACATTTCTCTCCATAACTGATAGCTGGGTAGTCAAGTCCCGTTTTGTGGGGAGATTTCTGAGAATATCTCTCAGCTCAATGTCCGCAGAGGCCCCTGAGTTACCTTTGGGAGGGCTGTCTGGGAGTGGATCTTCCTCTCTGTCCTCCTCGTTCATCTCTGTCGCGGCCGCCATCTTGGATTCTGGCGGTGGAGGCCGCAAGTGCGGGGAACCGCTTAAAAACGGCAATAAGGTGGCGGTTTTCGCGTTGGTTCGATTACCGGCAGGTTGGGAGGATTGGGAGGTCCGTTTTCGCTGCCCCATTACAGCTTGCAGGCCCCTTAAGGTGAGTAAATGGCGCTCGGGAGACGGAGCTCAGCTCTCACACGTCCAGCTCCGTCCGCTGTCAGGCCACGCCCCTGGATCGAAGCTTTTAGTACATGTGCCAAACGATGTTTCAGCCCTTCACTGGAGCTTTTCTCAGATTTGGAAAAGGCTCCAATGAGGGGTTGACATGTTCTTTGGCGCCTTTCCTAAATAATGCTCCGATACTATCCTTCTTGCCTGTGTGTCTGCTCTATTTTGGTTTCTGCAGTCTAATAAAGTGTCCTTTCACTTGCTCCTCGCTATGTAAAGAGACAAGGGACTGTAAAACATAAATATAACTAAATCTGCAAGATATGCCTAATGCTGGACCTTTGGTATCTAGCGTCTCTCAAAATGGAAAGTTACTAAAGGTTTCAAAACCTACTAATTTCTGTTGTTGAACGCTTGTATTTCTTGGTCCAGCAAAAAAGTGTTAATAAACTATGTTTATCAACATAGTTGAGAATTGAAAAAGTAAAAATAGTCCTCTAAATGCAATTACAAATAAAAATATTAAGTAGGATAAATTTAGTTTGCTCTTTAACTTGAGATTTATCTCGGAAACGATCAGGCTACTGATGAGAGAATGAATTAGGAAAGTAAATATGCAATTATACTATAAAAAAGTGACTAATAATAGTAATAGTTTGATTAAACCAGAACATATCCAAAAAACTGATATTCCAAATGAGAAACAAGTGGCCGTTCCTGCTGCTAAACTTAATACAGTATGATAAACTGTCCAATAGAATACACAAAATTATACAGTTTCATCTCTTCCTCCAACCCACAGACACACCTAAAAATATAAAGTGTTCCAAGTATGACAATTGCTACATCTTGCTAGTTACCCAGTTAAGGATGTACCAGAATAGACACTGACCTGAAATTATCAACTGCAAGCCTTGATTTTCATTATTTTGTTTTGTAAATGTAATGAACCCTGTGTTATTAGTGGTTTGCCACGTGTCAGGAAACAGGCCACGTCTTTGTGTGTTGTAAGAGACAAGCTGTACAGACCAAACGTGTGAGATCGTCAGCCAAGGCAGACTAAAAGACAAGTCAAGGCAGATATTATGTGTATGAGAGAGCGCCAAGACCATCCAGTCGCACATGAAAGAACAAAGACAAGCAGTGTGTGTTGGCAGTTCGTGTGTCTCCCATATAAGCACTACTTTATTCTAGGAGTGAGAACTCTCTTATGCTTTTCAGTTACTGTAGCGGTTTAAGAAATGATGCAGGTGCTTACAAAAACTAACCATCCAAGGTAAACAAAGAGCCTGACCTTGCTCTTTTATCTTCTCTGAGGCATAAAACAAGAGCATGACCGCATCCAGCTACTTCACATCCCTTTACAAAATCTAATTATCTCCCAATACCCATTTTTATAGAATCAAAAGGTAAATGGAAGACTAGAAGCTCGGAAGACTTTCTATTTCAATAGTTTTCATACAATGATATCCATTTATCATAAGCAAAGTGGTTATCCATTTATTCAATACATGTATAATACTGTATGTATGAAACTAGGCAACATAATAAACAATGGCCTCAAGCCATGACTGCGGTTGACTGAACAAAAAGCCCTACCCCATTACACCTTTATATACTGTATATACATTTAGCCTCTTAGGATATAGCTTGCTATTTGGCTCGGTCACCGTAGCCCTTGTATTTTCATTGTGTTCAGCAGAAGTCTTCCATGGTAAAACCCTGAATGGATTCTTGGCCTTTTCTATTTGGAACATTCCCTTCCCATACAGAGACAATGTACCTAAGAAAGCAATCCAATAATAATATTATGGCCCTAGTGCCACCAGAGAGAAGGATGTACTCCAGAGGTTGTCCTATTGGAATGACGCTTTTTTTTTTCTCATATGCCAAAAATATGATAGCAAATTGTAACACACAAAAAAAGGCCCCATGTCTATACTAAAATTTGACAATCAGAGAAAAATGTTGAGCATTGACGAGATGGTTTCTCAAATCAAACATCTGACACAAACATTATAAATTTGAAGCACATTGTAAAATATACTGTGTATACTAAATTTTGACACACATGGAAAAATGTTGAGATATACTGCAGTGAATGCATCAAAAGACTTACACAAGCATCACAGATCTGAAGCACATAGCAGAAATATACATTGAAAAAATATTCTAACCCTAGCCTTACAGAGCCACTCTATTTTAAAAATGACACCCCCATCCACACTTTTTTACCCACTTATAAGATTAATGAGATGCTGCTGTTTCACGGGCTGCAGCCACACACCAGCACCTACTGGGTGCTACCTGTGGCCTCGGGTGACTCCTGGGAATGTGCCAGCTGCACTGAACTGAACTGAAAGTGTGGGGGGGGGTCCATGGGTGGGGGGGTCCATTGCACATCATCTCGTCTTTGTGTATCAAAATAGCTCTGATCTGACTTCTTGTGTACAGGTTTCTTGGCCCACCTAACCTGCGCTCCTTCTTGTCTGCCCCAACCCAGACTGTCAATGACTCTCCCATTTAGATTACCCCCTTTGTACTTCCTTTCGGACCCTTTATTCTGCTTGGGCTATTTGGTTCCAACTATCCAACCCCCTGACATGCTTACAGACTTTGTTCAATCATTTTTTTCTTTGATTAGGGATTATTACTCACCTCTTCTCCCTTGGCATGCTCTGCTCCTCCTCTTTGGCTTGGGCTTCCAACATCCGGAAATTCCTGCAGCGTCCTACACAAATTGCGTAGCGTACATAACTTGCGTAGCGTACGCAATGTATATTGCACATCACATGGAACTTTCATAATTTCGTATGCAACGCCAGTGCAGAAAGATGTAGTATCACTGCTGCGAGTGTTTGGAGAGAGGTTGATGTCTGCACCCAAAGCATGCTGACATCATCGCGTTCCCAAGTTGGTCCCCAGGCGGCAGCATAATCAAATCCCATCTGTCGAGCAACAGCTGTGTGGGTGGAGGAAACTCCTCTGCTTCACACAGCCATACCTGAAAAAACGGTCTGGAGGGAGGGGACAGCATTCCATGTGGTTTGACCACTGGTCAGGGTGCATAGAGTGTCCCTTTAACCCCTAACCATAATCCTAGGCAGGCATTCATTACTACTTAGGTCTCAGAGCAACACTCAAGACTGATTCTATATTGAGTATTTCACACAAATCCATAATCCACAAAACTTTATGTTCTGCATCGAATTCTGGGAAATATTGGCCATCAGCATCTGAGGGCCAGAGATTGAGACCCCCTAGTTTACAATAGTAAAGTTTTAAATTATTATCCAAGGGACTGTAGTGTGTGCTCATCTAGAACAGGAGTCAGCAAACTTATTCCTCCAGATATTTTAGAACTACATCTCCCATGATTCTCAGCTACTCAGCTAGGTTGGCAGAGCCTTATGGAGAATGTAATTCCAAAACATTTGGAGGGCCAAAGTTGCTGACCCCTAATCTAGAAAGCTGTGGAAATACATTTGAAAGCAGTGGTGCAGCTGCCAAGTATTGCTAACTGGTGAAAGTAAATGCACTTGTGAAGATAGGACCCAATGTTATATAGTTGTTATCAAAATTAAATAACAGTATTATAGCATTGGAAGTAATTTTAAAAGCAGAGCAGGATACACTGTGGCACCAAATGCTGCAATGATTTTGAAGGTTTAGTGGAATTTCACATTAGGGTAAACTTAAGGTGACTTAGTTGTAGGAGCCATACAAGGATCAAGAAAAACCTATGGTAACATGATACCAAATGCCAAGATGCTGTGAACTGCGTTTTATGTAATCCTATTAATATGCCTTGCATTTATTATTTTTTTGATGAATTTTATAGTGACAACATATTTCTCAGCACGGCAAAGAGTTACTGTAGTCAGGCTCGGACTGGGACAAAATATAGGCCCGGGCATTTTGAACTGAGCAGCCCACTTTTTTTTTCTACAGAGTGCCCATTACTGTGAGTTTTATTGCTGTGGAGCTCTGTGATACGCGCATACATACTGCAAACATTACTGTGGAGCTCTGTAACACCTTCATAAACACCGCACATTTCTGTGGAGCTCTGTAACACCTTCATAAACACCGCACATTTCTGTGGAGCTCTGTGATACTCTCATAAACACCACACATTACTGTGGAGCTCTGTGACACCCCCATAATGTGCAGTGCTGTATGAGTGTCACAGAGCTCCACAGTAATGTGCAGTGTTCATTGAATTTCATTCCCCCCTCTTTTCATTGAATCCCCCTCTTTTTCTTTTTTTTTGGAAAGTATTTTACCAGGAAGGATACATTGAGATTTCTCTCGTTTTCAAGTATGTCCTGGGTGGCGAGTATGTACCGTTAGGTGTCTTGCACAAGGACACTTACTGAAGAGGTGCTCTTGCCGGGATCGAACCTGTGTCTCCACAGTCTCTCTCTCTCCACGTTTATAGAGCAGTGATGTTACCTTTACTCCACCCAGCTGGCACTTTTCATTCCATTCCCCCCTCTTTCTTTTCATTTCATTCTCCCCCTCTCTCTTTTCATTACATTCCCCCCACTTTCTCATCACTCCATTTCCCCCCACTCCTTTCATTCCATTCCTCCATCTCTCTCTTTTCATTCTCTCCCCCTCTCTCTTTTCATTCTCTCCCGCTCTCTCTTTTCATTCTCTCCTCCCTCTCTCTTTTTTCATTCTCCCCATTCTCTTTTCATTCCCCCCTCACTTTCTCATTTCATTTCACCCTACACTCTCTTTACATTCCATTCCCCCCTCTTTTCATTCTCCCCCCTCTCTCTCTCTCTTGTCATTCCATCGCCACCAACCTGTGGGCTGCCGCTGGGCTGGGCCGGGCCAGCTGCCTCCTGGGAGCGACCTCTCTCCGTCTCCTACACGTACTGTACCTCTGAATGGTGGAGCGCTGGGAGGAAGTGACGTTTTGTGATCACTTCCCAGCGCTGCAGAGTCACGTGATGGCGGCGGCACGACGAGGACTTAATCAGAGGGGGCTGACGGCTGGCCGGCTCCCTCTGATTAGGTCATAGGGCTCACCAGCCGCCCTCTTCAGGCGGCCTATGCTGCCTTGCCAGGCGGATGGCTATGTTCGCCAGCCGACCAGCAAGTGAGGCTAGCAGCCAACTGGCCCGGAAGGCTAGCGGCCTACCGGGCAAATGCCCGGTTTGCTCGATGGCCAGTCCGGGTCTGACTGTAGTTACAATACAAAGACATGAGGAATAGAGGGCTTGCTCCATAAAGAGCTTGCAATCATCTAGTGCTCAGTTTCAAATGTATCTATAGGACACTGCTGTTAAAAATGTTGACACTTTATAAATAATTGTAATCTATCTATACACATTGGACCATATTACAATGTTCATGCTAAATCGAGGACGCTAAGGAGAAAAACCTGCACCTGCAGGTTTCTCCTTAGCGTCCCGGTTTTAGCTTGATATTACGGTGCAGGCGCTAATCTAGCAGGCTGCACCGTAACACGGTGCTAAACCTCGGGATGCTCTAGACAGCACTAAGCGCAGCGAACATTGAGGCTAACGCTGCCGATCACATGACCTGCAGGATCTCGACTTTTTCCTCCAGTCTCTCTCTGCTCCCGGCGGCAAGAAGAGGCGGATGGAGCTGCTGTTCTTGCGCTGGATGGAAGGTGAGTATGTGGGGTTTTTTTGGGGAGGGGGTTCAGCTGGTGATCACTGATTCCGCAAAAGCGGAATCAGTTAGCACAAGCTCCTAGCTGTGGGTAACTTTTGAGTTAACTGCAGCAGGATGGTAATTAGAGGTTAGGTCTTTGTAATCCTAACACTAATTAACTCTTTGCGCTCCCCAGGTTAAGCATAGGGAGCGCAAAGTACAGTAAGTATGCATTGAAAAGCACAAGATCCGAATCGCTAACGGGTTTTTTAACCCATCAGCGTTCGGATTGTAATATGGTTGGCCCATGCTATGGTGACCAGAGCTAAAGTTAACGCTCACACAGGTGAGCGCTAACGTTAGCATTATCAATCTAATAGTTCCCATCATATCTAGTATTAGTTCGTTGGCTTGCTTGTTTTGTAAATCACTCTCACAAAACAAATGGTTAGACAAATGGATTTTATTTTAATTTATTCATATTTCTCTCACCGCGTTTGCAGACCAAACTATTTGGTCATATTAAATAAATAAATAAATGTCTAATTAAGCCACGGAAAGGTTAGGCTTTGAATTTCAAAACATGATGGGCCCTATTACATTCTTCACGCATACGTTTGGGCCTGAGCAAAAACGCATTAACGCGAGGGGCAAAACCCTTTGTGCAGAACGTCGTATTACAATGTCAGCGCAACAAACGCACGTATACATCTACTGCGGGTGAACCCACGCGAACGCTGCGCTAGCTTACTGTACTTTGCGCGTCCTATACTTACTGTGAGCGCAAATGCGTTTGTGCGCTGGTACGCGGATGGTATTACAATCTATGCACAGTTTGTAACGCACAGCCTTTGCGCACATAATTTTAGCAACTCCTAAAAGCTGGTGTTAATGGCAAATTCTATCAACCTGGCTGAAACCAAATACACCAGTCCAAAAAAAAAAATGCAGCAAAGTATAGTTCCACATTCTACACATACCAAACCAATAAAATTAAGAAGTTGTGCGTGTTTTTTTTTACTGATGCAGCATATATGCGCAGATTGACTTTGACAGACACAAAAACTTATTGAACCAAACCAAAATTGTGGTTCTTAATTCTGATTGGCTGAATCGCGTTAAAAAACAGACCGTACACTGATTTCTGCGCGCAACGTTGCTGCGTGCGCGTTTTTGCGTGTCCGTTTTACGCGCGTTATTTTTTGACGGATGAAAAAATGCGCGAGGATTGTAATACCAGCATTATTTTACGCGTGTTAATGTTTAACGCTTTGTGCAAAAATTCACGCGTTCTGCGTGCGTTTTTGTGTGAAGAATGTAATAGGGCCCGATACTTTTTTTTTTTAAGCCATATTGAATAAACCTAACAGAAATCTGGCCTGACCCTAAATTTCAATGCAATGGGAGGGGAAGATGGTTAATAAATCAACTAGCTTTGCCTTTGGGACATTTGGAAAAAAAAAATCAAATATCGACTGGAAATAAATGCAAATAAAAGGGAAATGTATTTTTAAGCCAAATTGAGAACAAAAATATTAAAAAAAAATAACAGTGGCATGGAGGAGGGAGTGGAGGGAATGTAGAAAGATGGTGGATGGTGTTGCTGAATAAAGTATATGAATAGAACAGGAGGAGGGATGAAGGAAAGCTAAGTGATGTGGAGGAGGGGAGGAGAGAGAGAGCTTGCCTGCAGTTTCACACGTACTCTGGGGCTCGAACAGTGATTCATATTCTGGGTTGTGTATGAAGTCATGGATTTCACAAAAATTGGGAAAAAAATGTAGTCGCTGTCTGATATTAAACAAAAAAAATGCTTTTCAGATTGAAGTTTGAAAGTTTACAAAACCAGTCAAATTTTTCGCATATGCAGAATAAATTATATATTCTAAATAATATCCTAAATTATTTCTTTCGTCTCACATATATACAGTCAGGTCCAGAAATATTGGGACAGCGACACAATTCTAACATCTTTGGCTCTATACACCACCACAATGGAGTTGGAATGAAACAAACACAATGTGCTTTAACTGCAGACTGTCAGCTTTAATGTGAGGGTATGTACATCCAACTCAGGTGAACGGTGTAGGACTTACAGCAGTTTGCAGATGTGCCTCCCACTTGTTAAGGGACCAAAGGTAATGGGACAATTGGCTTCTCAACTGTTCCATGGCCAGGTGTGTGATATTCCCTCATTACCCCAATTACAATGTGCAGATAAAAGGCCCAGAGCTCATTTCAAGTGTGCTATTTGCCTTTGGAATCTGTTGCTGTCAACTCTGAAGATGAGATCCAAAGAGCTGTCACTATCAGTGAAGCAAGCCATCATTAAGCTGAAGAAACAAAACAAACCCATCAGAGAGATAGCAAGAACATTAGGCATCGCCAAAACAACTGTTTGGAACATTCTCATAAAGAAGGAACGCACCGGAGAGCTCAGCAACACCAAAAGACCCGGGAGACCACGGAAAACAACTGTGGTGGATGACCGAAGAATTCTTTCCCTGGTGAAGAAAACACCCTTCACAACAGTTGGCCAGATCAAGAACACTCTCCAGGAGGTAGGTGTAGGTGTGTCAAAGTCAACAATCAAGAGAAGACTTCACCAGAGTGAATACAGAGTGTTCACCACAAGATGTAAACCATTGGTGAGCCTCAAAAACAGGAAGGCCAGATTAGAGTTTGCCAAACAACAACTAACAAAGCCTTCACAGTTCTGGAACAAGATCCTATGGACAGATGACACCAAGATCAACTTGTACCAGAGTGATGGGAAGAGAAGAGTATGAAGAAGGAAAGGAACTGCACATGATCCTAAGCATACCACCTCATCAGTGAAGCATGGTGGTGGTAGTTTCATGGTGTGGGCATGTATGGCTGCCAATGGAACTGGTTCTCTTGTATTTATTGGTGATGTGACTGACAAAAGCAGCAGGATGAATTCTGAAGTGTTTCAGGCAATATTATCTGCTCACATTCAGCCAAATGCTGCAGAACTCATTGGACGGCTCTTCACAGTGCAGATGGACAATGACCCAAAGCATACTGCAAAAGCAACCAAAGAGTTTTTGGAGGGACAGAAGTGGAATGTTATGCAATGGCCAAGTCAATCACCTGACCTGAATCCCATTGAGCATGCATTTTACTTGCTGAAGACAAAACTGAAGGGAAAATGCCCCAAGAACAAGCAGGAACTGAAGACAATTGCAGTAGAGGCCTGGCAGAGCATCACCAGGGATGAAACCCAGCGTCTGGTGATGTCTATGAGTTCCAGACGTCAGACTGTGATTGACTGAAAAGTATTTGCAACCAAGTATTAAGAAGGGAAAGTTTGATTTATGATTATTAGTCTGACCCATTACCTTTGGTCCCTTAACAAGTGGGAGACACATCTGCAAACTGCTGTAAGTCCTACACCGTTCACCTGAGTTTGATGTACATACCCTCAAATTAAAGCTGACAGTCTGCAGTTAAAGCACATTGTGTTTGTTTCATTCCAACTCCATTGTGGTGGTGTATAGAGCCAAAGATGTTAGAATTGTGTCGATGTCCCATTATTTCTGAACCTGACTGTACATACATATACAAGCAAAAAAGAGCAGCACTCCAGGGACTTCGAGCAAACAAACAGGCAACGTTTATTCTGTCAATGTAGTATTTCAGTATCTAACTTTCATCAGGCTATATACAGTTGTGTTCAAAATTATTCAACCCCCACTGAAATTGAGTGTTTTGGCCAGTTTGACATTGATTTTGATCATTCAGTCATCTTGCTTACAATTAAATCAAAGAGGCACGTGTAGGCAGACAAATATAACATAACATTTATAATGAAATAACCACAAATGTCTTTTCTGTGCTCACATCATTATCAGTTTTATTCAACCCCCCAAGTGACATTCAATCTTAGTACTTAGTACAACATCCTTTTACAGTTATAACAGCTTTTAAACGTGAAGCATAGCTTGACACAAGTGTCTTGCAGCGATCTATGGGTATCTTCGCCCATTCGTCATGGGCAAAAGCCTCCAGTTCAGTCACATTCTTAGGCTTGCGCACTGCAACTGCTTTCTTTAAGTCCCACCAGAGGTTCTCAATCGGATTTAAGTCAGGTGACTGCGATGGCCACTCCAAAATGTTCCAGCCTTTAATCTGCAACCATACTCTAGTGGACTTGGAGGTATGCTTGGGATCATTGTCCTGTTGAAAGGTCCAACGTCTCCCAGGCCTCAGGTTTGTGACGGACTGCATCACATTGTCATCCAATATCTCCTGGTACTGAAGAGAATTCATGGTACCTTGCACACGCTGAAGCTTCCCTGTACCTGCAGAAGCAAAACAGCCCCAAAGCATGATTGACCCCCCACCATGCTTCACAGTAGGCAAGGTGTTCTTTTCTTCATAGGCCTTGTTCTTCCTCCTCCAAACATAGCGTTGATCCATGGCCCAAACTGTTCTAATTTTGTTTCATCAGTCCACAGAACACTATCCCAAAACTTCTGTGGTTTGTCCACATGACTTTTGGCATACTGCAGTCGACTCTTCTTATTCTTTGGAGACAGCAAGGGGGTGCGCCTGGGAGTTCTGGCATGGAGGCCTTCATTACGCAGTGTGCGCCGTATTGTCTGAGCTGAAACTTCAGTACCCACATCTGACAAACCTTTTCTCAGTTCCTCAGCAGTCACACAGGGACTTTTCTCCACTCTACGCTTCAGGTAGCGCACAGCAGTCGAAGTCAGCATCTTCTTTCTGCCACGACCAGGTAGCGTTTCAACAGTGCCCTTTGCCTTGAATTTGCGAATGATGCTTCCTATGGTCTCTCTTGGTATGTTTAACATCTTTGCAATCTTCTTATAGCCATTGCCCTTCCTGTGAAGAGTAATCACCTCTTCTCTTGTCTTCCTGGACCATTCTCTTGACTTCACCATGTTTGTAACCACACCAGTAAATGTCTAGAAGGAGCTGAGTATCACAGTCATTTTAAAGCTGCCTAATTGGTGCTTATTATGCTTTATTGCTGCTCCGTGACATCCACAGGTGTTTTCAATACCTGATTGAAAACACTTGAATGAACCTCTGTTCTTCAGAGTGGTAGTCTTTAAGGGGTTGAATAATTGTGTCAATGAAGAATTCACAAAAGAAACATTTACTACTGTATTACAAAACCAATTGATGTCATTTTAGTTGCATATGGTTCTTTAAAAAGTCCTTGTAGGATTTCATTCTGAATACAATTACAAATGTACACTAAATTCCCTAAAACCCTTTACAGCATTGGGGGTTGAATAATTTTGAACACAACTGTATTTATACATATATACACATTTATCCTTTGGTACTATACAACTCAAATTCATTATGTAGTGTCCCCTAATATGGAGAATAAACCTACAAATATTTGTCAAGGGTTCAATTTTGAAAGAGAACGTCATACAAAACAAAAATATCCAATATAATTTAAAAAGGACAGTGTCTTCCGTTAAAATTACCAGGTTAGCTTAAAAAACCTTTGGTATTTACAGCTATAATTTCAGCCTCTTTTGCAACTAATGTGGGATTCATCTAGCAATGGTCGATCCAGAGACACGAATGATTAATTATATGTCATTTATATAGTGCTGAATGATTATACTACTGAAACTACTAGTGTTCTTCCTTTACATATTTGTAAACAAGTTATTAAACGTTATTCTGAAAAAGGAGAGTTTTTTTGGTTGACAGTTCATGTTATGAGTTTGGGTGGTTTCTTCAGCCTATATTTCCACTGTCTGTAGTGGAACCCTTCTATTTACATCAGCGATCATCACTCATCGATGGCTGTTGTTAAAGGAAACAGCATGTTGTAGAACTGATGTCATGTTTTCTCAAGAACATCTTGATGGTTTATCTTGAAGGCAGTGGCGACTCTAGGAACAATATCTAGGGGGGGCACAGAAGATACCGCAGTCTAAACTGGGGGGGCACTAATACTTTTCACCACTAAATCATATCACTGAATAAAACTAAGGGCCCTATCACCTGGTGTGAGCTAAAACACCATTACTAAAGGAAAAATTTAGTGCGAGTCGCTAAAACTTACAGGGTTATTCAGAGAGCGTGAAAAGCAGGAGAATGACTGGAGAATGGAAAATTCTTGGTCAAAATAACCAAACCAGAAAAATTTTGACCTAGAATTTTCCATTCTCCAGTCATTCTCCTGCTTTTCACTGCTTTCAGAATAACCCTGTTAGTGCCTGATGACCTACTAACAGATCACCTTGTCTGCAGTAGTCCATGAACAAGGTTGTTTGGCACATGCTAGGGAAACTCTAAGACCCGGGTTGAAACCCAGCGGTAATGCGGTTGTGTACAGGATAGAACTGTTTTTTTTTTCCAGTGCAGAGTGCCGGGCCATACCTATCCCCCGCCCTCACAAGCTTGAATATGAACACATCCAATGAATAACCTCACACCCCAGCATTATTAAAATCCTCCACGGTGGCCGTATCATCCATGTTTTGATGCACACATATATTAAGGCTGATGGGCATTGCATGATAAATGCCACCCAACAGCATGTAGAATCATTACACTGCATTTAATAGATCCAAAAGGAAGGCCAGGTGAGCGACAAAAATTTCCCTGCTGTAGCATAGCAATAATACATGTTTCAGGGCAAGACTTATTCACGTGTCCCTTTAAACATGGTCCACACAGTCACCCTAATAATCAACTGCTTACATACTATGAATAACCCCCAGCATAAAATGTTTAAAATTAGGCAATATATTAGAGTTAGGATATATGTGCATAAAGGATACATTTATAATAGAGCTTACTGCAACAGCAGCGACGTTGCTGACCATATCTATTACTATGGTGTATGGGGCCAAGAGAACACCTGTGCTGCATTCCTTTCAATTGCCTATTAATTGCCTATTAATTTTGGACGAGGACCTGGTTTTTCTGTTTTTTTGGAGATAGCACCAGGGTTGAGCAGTAGGTAAAATGTTGCAATTAGTGCACCTCAAAAAATTTAGCGCTGGCACCAAGTGATCTGTTAGCTGCAAAAGTGCTAGAGATCTCTAGCACTCCCTGTGTTAAGTATAGGACGCGGAAAGTACATTAAGCTCGCGGTACAAATCGCTAATAGCAACGCGCTAAGTGATTTTTCCCATTTGTAGCGGGAAGCAAACAATCTGTTGGTTAGGCGCTAGACTCAATTAACCTGGCGCTAACGCAAAATCACGCCGACGCAAGGGTTAGCTCACACCAGGTAATAGTGCCCTAAATAAGTATATATAAATAAGATTCCAAAACCCCAGAGTAATGTGATGCAATGAGTAATGTGATGCAATGATGCCTTTTTTGTTGTACTAATTCACCTTATTTTCGGAAAAATAATTTCCCCAAAATGTGACGGAAAGCAGAGGATCTAAAGATCATTAGACCCTTTAGATTCTAACTTCCATAATAACCCCTAAAATGCCATAAACCCAGAGAAATACAATAAAAATAATAAACAATGTGGCATTTAGCTACCCCTTAACCCGTAAAATGCCATTCATCAAGGGAAAACATGAAATGAATACACTGAGGCATGTAGTTTACCCATTAACCTGTAAAATGCCATTAATCAAGGAAAAAACAAATGCATACTGTAAGGGATGAAGCCTGCCCATTAACCCTTAATATACAACCAAAACCAAGGCAAAAACTAACGTAATACACAATGTAGTGTATAGTCTGAACATTAACCATTTCACTGCTGAGCCATTTCAACCCTGTGAAAATGTTTAAGTACACGTTTTTATTTAATGTTTTATGACTTTTACTTCACACTGAATATGGTCATGTTGGATATCATTGGAAAGGCCAGAATCTGCCCTTTCGAATGACACCTAGTTCTTCCATATACGATGCATAGCGACGGAGATATGTTGGTCCGAACAAGTGTGGGAAGCTGGATGCTGATTTTTGGTGGGGGGGCACATGGGGGGGCAAGGAATAACCTAGGGGGGGCAATTGCCCCCCCTTGCCCCCCTGTAGAGTCGCCTATGCTTGAAGGATACCTTAAAGCAATCCTCAGGTACTCCTAACAGGGCACATTTCATGGATATGCAGACTGAATCCTGCAATCATTGCGCCGCAAATCATATCACCTGTGCTGGTCTTCAAATATCTGGCAAACCTGGTCCGTTGAGAACAGGGTTGGAGATCACTGTGTTAAAATATCTGTATAGCAGTCCCTTGAATTAGACTTTTAAGGCAGATCCTATCTCACTTACATCCAATGCTCAGCCAAAGACAAAGAGCTGCAGTGACTAATATCAGAACCTACACTGAGCCCAAAAAAGTCACTCATTAAACTCAACTGATTCATTTCACCACCTTAAATAGTAACTTTGTCAGGGATGCCTTTCACATGTCTCTTATTGACATACACATTGCTGATAAAATGTATAACACAATAAGTATGTTTATGTTATATGGCATGTACATTTTATTATATCACCCGATGGAAGTTTTGTTAAACTGAAATATTGATTAGCCATACAATAAATTAAGCTGTCACCATGAAGCCCTGGGAGTGCTGTTTCGAATATGTCCACAATACAATGCGATAAACAAAGCACTGGATCCAATTTTCTACAGTACTCATGTGCTGGAAACATTGCCTACAGAAAACAAAATCACTGACTGCAGATGGAGTAAAACAAGCTACAGCCAAGACACTAATTGAATAGACTCTAGTCATGTCATCCATCCTCCACCCTCTGAAAAGCTGTCCTACATAAAATGGAAAATACACTACAAAGTTGGCTTGTGGCCTGTTGAGTGTTTTAGCGCTGTACTTTGAGTGCACCAGCTGCTACAACGAGCTCTCAGTCATCCTTAAGCATGATCACTTCCTTGGCTTAACAAATTAATTACAGGTGAGAGAATCAAGAATTATTTTAATAACTGATGCTTAATGGCTTTGCCCCGTTGCTCTGTTTCTGGAGAACTCTCTCTCATGTGGATCTATTAAAAAACAATAGAGAGAACCTATACTCATCCTGTAAGGTACTTCTTAAGTTTAAATGGGATTTCTTTTGCAACACAATTCTGTGAAATGTTTTAAGTCTTCCTAAGAGAAAAAAAATACAGTTAAATTAGAGGTGTTAGTGGATTGCCCAACAAGAGCTTGATTCCAAAGTAGCCATTAAGCTAACAGCTCCATCCATTATACATAACAATTCAAGCCATTAGCATAATGACTCCAGCCACTACCACAACAGAGCTACCAGCTTTGCTTGCAGCTTGGACATTTGGGTTACAACGGCTTCTATACTTACAGGGTAATTCAAAGCGATCCGAATTGCTTGAGAAAGGTAACCGAACACTGAAAATCAGCGTTCGGTTACCTTTCCTGGCCATTCGGCTATCCAGAGAGCAGGCAATTCGCCAAATCCTGGCGACTTGCCTGCACATACAGTGCCTGTTCGGTGCCTGTTCGAGGGCAGTGAAATCCCCATAAAAAGCACTGCTTCGGCTATTCAGAGAGCACAAACCAGCAGTGAAAGGTTCCCGAAATGCACTGCCATTCGCTGGTTTCATGCGGCAGATTTATTCAGGCGAATCCCATAGGCTTCAATGTTAAAAATATTTCCGTTTTAATTTAATATCTAATAAACCGTTCATTATAAAATTCTGCATTAAAGAGTCTCTTTATTTATAGATTTGTTAGGATATTTTAAGCATTTTTTTGTATTTTTTTCGAAAAAAAAAAGTCCTTTTTTTTTAAGTTTACTTATTTTTTTACTTTACTTATTTTTTCAGTAACAGCCCTTTTTATTATCATTCCTTGGACCTCATGTGTAAATTTCAGACATTTTCACTCAGTAGTTTCTTTGCAAACAGCGTTTCACTTTTCACTTTTCAAACATTCAAGCAAACTGTTTTCCTAATTTATTCACTTCACTCTTCTGCGGTGTCGGCTTTTTCCGGCAGCTTCGCTGCATGTGATCGGCTCCAAAATCCACTTTGGGTTCAAAAACAAAGACACGGAGCGGGTCATAATATATAAACGGATAATGGCCATTAATAAGAAACCAAACCTCTAATTGTGTTTAGTTTCACACGGTATAATGGCAATAAGCGCAGATGACATTTTTTTCTTTGTTATGTTTCACACATGTTGTTGGGCTGGATGCATTTGGTGGTTGCAGCCACCCCATCGGTGAATAGGCGCGACCCCACCCCTCCTGTACTATGTATGTTTCAATGTACTTCCAGCCAGGCCATCCCTGCAGCAAGATCCCGCTCCGTGTCTTTGTTTTTGATCCCAAAGTGGATTTTTATTTCTGGGGAGCATAAATAAAGGCCCACCAGTCTACCTCATGTCTGACAAGCAGCATGAGCAGGTATGGTTTGCTATACAGCAGCCTGTGGTTTCATTTTTGGATAGGACTCGCCCTCATTAGAGGTGCCTTGACGCTGGCGGGTGAGCTTAGTCTTATAATGGCCATTAATAAGAAACCAAACCTCTAATTGTGTTTAGTTTCACACGGTATAATGGGAATAAGCGCAGATGACATTTTTTTCTTTGTTAAGTAACAACCTAGCTGCCGGTCCTTATAAAATTAACTAAGAATAGGCCTACCAATAAGAATATATAGAGAAAATTAGAGTCAGACAAGCCTGAGGTAGTGCATGAGTAGAATAGTAATACAAGACAAATGCACAAGAATACAGATATCAGAAAGGTAAAAAAAAAAAGCCAGCAATCGGTACACAGAAAAAAAAAATACAACAAGGAGCGTGCTCTTGGGTAAGAATAAACCACGACAGGGCACTGAGAGAATGACAACAGGATACATATAGCCAAAGACTAACAGGGTTATTCAAAGAGATCCGAATTGTGGCCGAAAGGTAACCGGACAGTGAAATTCAGTGTACGGTTGCCTTTCCTGGCCATTCGGCTATTCAGAGAGCAGGCAGTTTGCCAAATCCTGGTGAATTGCCTGCACATACGGTACCTGTTCGGTGCCTGTCCGAGGGCAGTGAAACCCCCATAGTGAAGTAATGCTTCGTCTATTAAGAGAACAAAACCAGCAGTGAAAAGTTGCCAAATTGCCCTGCTGTTCAGTGGTTTCATGCGGCAGGTTTATTCAGGCGAATCCCATAGGCTTCAATAATAGCTGGTCCACTGAACTAGTCAGTTGGAACACGATTTATGAGTGACAAGATATAAAATAAAAACAAAACTTTTATTGGGGCGCAACGCCAAAATTAAAATCAGTAATGATCATAATGTACAAACACACACATATATAGTTAAAAGAAACACCTACTATTTAGAATACTCTATATGTGTATAGTATTTAGAGCTTGAAAAAATTCTTTCATCAAGACCAAACTGCATTGGTGTATATATATTCTAAAGAAGAAGCTCAATCACAATTGGAGACCAAAAAACAAGTGGGGAGTGACAAAGAGCAGAAACCGTAACGATATATGTACATGTATAAAGCCCGCAAGAGTAATTGTTAAATGTCAGAGGGCATGTAATAAACCACATATATCCCTATTGTGAAACACCACATATATTGGCAAACAAACATTGGCAGAAAATCAACGCTCTAAGGCGCAGCAGCAAAACCGCCACAGTGCCATAATGCCAACAATAAAAAATAAAAATGGTAAGGGAGATTTGGGGGTAAGGGTTTGCTGCCCACAAAGGACGCACCCATATATCGTGTTCCAACTGACTAGTTCAGTGGACCAGCTATTGTTGTTCATTGGGTTACAATACCTGTGCATTGGGTGACAATCACGTTATTTCACTCATTTCCATCTTGTATATCATAGGTGTTACCCTACCACTATTTTTATAGTGGGTCTCTACCCATAGTCTTCAATGTTAAAAATTTTCCTGTTTTAATTCAATATTTGATAAACCGTTGAGTATAATTGTCACGGATCCCTCTGCTATCTGACTAGTGGTCCCTATACGCAGGACACTCTCTACCCTTCCGATCCTTAGGTTGGTCGGCACGACTAGACAGACACAGAATACGACAGGATAGTGTAACCACAAAGAATGACACTAGAACGATACACAAGACCTTAGAATAATTAGCTCTTCCCAAGATCCTAACCAGACAAGAGGTAGTCTGATGTGTGCTTAGGGTGCCACACAGACTGACCTCAATACCAGAATTAGAAGAGTTAATGCCAATGCCAGGGGTCATACACAGAGTGGTTCGTTCGCCAATGCCAGGGGTCACACACAGAATGATTCGTTTGCCAATGCCAGGGGTCATACACAGAGTGGTTCGTTTGCCAATGCCAAGGGTCATACACAGAGTGGTTCGTTTGCCAATGCCAAGGGTCATACACAGAGTGGTTCGTTTGCCAATGCCAAGGGTCATACACAGAGTGGTTCGTTTGCCAATGCCAAGGGTCATACACAGAATAGTAGTAATTGCAAAATATACAAGAGCTCTGCGGGAAGTAACTACCACGTCAGGGCACCGGTGAATAGTGAAACTGGGTTTTAAACTCGGCGGGTCCGCGTCATCACGCCAGTCCCCGCCCCCTGGCGCCCCACGTGAGCGCAGCCGGCTGCGTTATCACTCGGCGCCTGGCCAGCGAGCAGCGAGGAAGTCGCTGCCAGGCGCCCCCTAGATCCAGCGCGGCCCGCGATACCAACGCGGTCCGTGACAGAACCCCCCCTCCACGGGCGGCCACTGGACGACCCCCAGGAGCACGAGGATGGGCCACGTAGAAGGCCTTCACCAACCGAGGCGCATGGACCTCAGCAGCCGGGAGCCAAGAACGATCCTCCGGCCCGTAGCCCACCCAGTCGACCAAATACTGCAAAGTGCCCCTTGATACCCTGGCATCCAAAATGGCCCGGACTTCAAACTCCTCCTCACCCTCCACTGAGATAGGAGGAGGTGGGATACGGGCCCTGGTGTACCGATTACACAAGAGAGGTTTTAAGAGGCTCACGTGGAACACGTTGTGTATCCGGATATGGGGAGGCAATGCCAACGCATAGGAGACGGGGTTGAGTCGTCGCAAAACCTTGTAGGGGCCTATGAATCTAGGTGCCAACTTCATGGAAGGCACTAGGAGCTTGATATTGCGCGAGGAAAGCCATACCCTGTCCCCAACCTGATACACGGGTGCCTGCCTCCTGTGTCTGTCAGCCTTGGTTTTCTGGATGGCACTACTTTTCTTGAGTGCCTCCTTGACTTTCCCCCAAGTGTCCTTCAAGGACGCCAAATGTTCATCCAAAGCAGGTATCGTGGTATCCGAAAACGTAGTCGGTAACATAGGAGGATCGAAACCATACACGGTGAAGAAAGGGGAATGTCCTGTGGATTCGCTCACCGCGCTGTTCAAAGCATACTCAGCCCAAGGTAGCAGGTCTGACCAGTTATCTTGCTGTTCTGAGATAAAGCACCTGAGATACTTTTCTACATTTTGATTTGCGCGTTCTGCTGCCCCGTTGGTCTGGGGGTGATAGGCCGAAGAGAAAGACAAGTCAATCCCCACATTCTTACAAAACCCTTTCCAAAATCTGGAGACAAATTGGGTGCCCCTATCGGAGACAATCCCAAGAGGAATACCATGTATGCGGACCACGTGGTTAATGAATATGGGCACCAGTTCGGCTGCCGACGGTAGTTTACGAAGAGGAACATAGTGACCCATCTTGGAGAACCGATCGATGATCGTAAGTATAACTGTGTTCCCTCTAGAATCGGGTAACTCCACTATGAAGTCCATAGCTAAGTGCGACCATGGTCGTTCTGGGATAGGCAGAGGTTGGAGCAAACCAATGGGTGCTGTTTTGGGATCTTTATGTCTTGTGCAAACCTCGCACACGGCTATGTAATCTTTAACATCTCGGCGCAATGTGGGCCACCAAAAGATTTTATTGATGCTGGACACCGTTTTGGTGATTCCCATATGCCCGGACGTTTTATTATCATGATAGAGGTTTAATATTTCTTCTTTTTCACATTCAGGTACAAAGAGTTTCGCGGGAGGTTTCCCTTCAGGGGCCGTGCCCTGCACGGTTTGCAACCTTTTCAACAAAGGAGACGAGACATTAATCGTGGTAGAGGCTATAATCCTTTCTTGGGGTACAATGGGATGCTGATCTTGGATGTTAAATTCGTAGGACTCATGCTGTCTAGATAAAGCATCTGCTTTAACGTTTCTGGACCCGGGTCTATAGGTCAGTACGTAATTAAAGCTTGAAAGAAACAACGACCATCTCGCTTGTCGGGAATTTAACCGTTTAGCATCTCCAATGTATGTGAGATTTTTATGATCGGTTATGATAAGGATGGGGTCACTAGACCCTTCCAGTAGGTATCTCCATTCTGCCAAGGCTGATATGACTGCTAACAATTCTCTGTTTCCTATGTCATAGTTCCTCTCTGCCGGGGAGAGTTTCCGGGAATAGAAGCCGCATGGATGCAAGGGTTTGTCGGGTGCTTCCCTCTGGGACAAGACTGCACCAAGACCTATTTCGGAGGCGTCAACTTCCACTTGGAATGGCAGAGTCGGATCCGGATGTCTGAGTACCGGGGCCGTAGTAAACGCTTGTTTGAGTGCTTCAAAGGCTTGACTGGCTTGGGGTGTCCATTTCTGATTCCCCACCCCTTTCCTAGTCATGGCCGTGAGGGGAGATACCAAAACCGAAAAATCTTTAATGAATCTCCTATAATAATTAGTGAATCCTAGAAACCTCTGGATGGCTTTAAGCCCTTGGGGTAGAGGCCAGTCTAGGATTGCTGTAAGTTTCTTAGGATCCATCTGGAACCCCTCAGGTGTTATTATGTAGCCAAGGAAATGTACTGTCCTTATGTCAAATAAACATTTCTCTAATTTACAATACAATCCAGCCTCCAACAATTTTTTCAGTACTTTTTTCACGTGGACATGATGGGTTACGATATCAGGCGAGTATATCAGGATGTCATCCAGATATACTATGACAAATACTTGCAGGAATTCTCGTAAGGTATCATTTATGAGGTCCTGAAAAACAGCCGGCGCATTGCATAAGCCAAAAGGCATCACCAGGTACTCATAATGCCCACTTCTAGTATTAAAAGCCGTTTTCCATTCATGTCCCTCTTTAACCCTTACGAGGTTGTAAGCCCCGCGTAAATCAAGTTTGGTATAAATATTGGCCCCCTTTAGGCGATCGAACAGTTCTGTGATAAGTGGTATGGGATAGGCGTTCCTTATGGTTATCCTGTTCAAACCTCTATAATCTATACAAGGCCGCAGGTCTCCCTCTTTTTTCGATACAAAAAAGAAACCTGCCCCTGCTGGGGAAGAGGACCGTCTGATGAAACCTCGCTCCAGGTTCTCCCTTATATACTCCTCCATAACGTCATTTTCTTTTTGGGACAAGGGGTATACATGTCCCCTAGGAGGCATAGTACCAGGGAGTAAATTTATAGCACAGTCGTACGGGCGGTGCGGCGGTAGGACCTCAGTCCTGGACTTAGAGAAGACCTCTTTAAATCCCAAATATTGTTCAGGAACCTCTGTAGACAAAGGAGGGGCTGTGGCAACGTTGAGGCTAGCGATTACGTTGACCCTCCCCAGACAGTGCGATTGACAACGAGGACTCCAGTATTTTATGTCTCTTTGGACCCAATCAATAACCGGGTTGTGTTCTGCCAACCACGGAAACCCAAGCACGACAGGACAAGAAGGGGACTCAATGATTTGGAAACATATGTTTTCATGGTGCAATACTCCTGTTTTCATGCACACAGAAACGGTGTCGTGGGTGATATGTGGGCAGGATAGAGGGTTTCCATCTATAGCCTCCACCATAAGAGGTCTGTCCTTGAGGACCAGAGGTATGAGACATTTAGCAGCAAACTGTTTATCCATAAAATTGCCTGAGGCCCCAGAATCCAAGAAGGCCTCAGTCTTAATGTGAACCTTGTCCCAGGTCAATGATATCGGTACCAGGATCCTGGACTTTTTTTTTTCGTTGTTTACGAAAGAGGCATAAAGAGACCCTATAACCTGGGTATTGGCTGGTCTTTGGCTTGATCTGCCACTCTCACCCCTGCTCCCCCTAGGTCTCTGAGGACATTGAAGGCGGAAGTGGTCTGCCCCGGCGCAATAGAAGCAGAGTCCCTTCTCCCTTCGGTGGGCTCTCTCTGCCTCCGATATACCAGTCTTTCCTATCTGCATAGGCTCAACAACAGGTAGATCTGTTTTAACGTTTTCCTGGTTACCGGAAGCAACGGTAGTTCTGGACGATAAGGGTAAAGGAGGCAAGAGCCTTCTAGGTCTATCCCTGGGATGTCTCCTTTCCCTAATTTGATCATCCATAGCAATACAGAAGTCGATCAAGTGATCAAGAGTCTCTGGCAATTTTAGAGGAGCCAACTCGAACATAAACGCGTCGTTCAGACCTTCAGTAAAGGCCAAGGTTAGGACATCGTTCGGCCAGAGAACCTCTGAAGTCAAGGTTTTAAATTCTATTGCGTATTCAGAGACCCTCCTATTACCTTGTTTAATGTGAAATAATGACCTCCCCGCATTAGTAGCCCTTCTAGAGGGGTCAAAGGTGCGTTTAAGCTCTGAGGTAAAACCCTCATAATCGTATATGATGGGTTTCTTGTTCTCCCACAAGGGAGTAGCCCACAATAAAGCCTTCTCTGTTAAATGACTAATTAGATAGCCCACCTTAGCTTTATCTGACATACATGATCCGGGGTTGTTCTCGAACAAAATTTCCAGTTGGGTCAGAAAGCCCCGGCATAAGTTTGGTGTTCCATCATAGCGTACGGGTGCTTTCATACTGAGCCTACATCCCTCGGGAGAGGCCGGACTGATCCTAGGCACTACTGGGTCTGGAGGGCTTGCAGCTCCAGAACTGGATCGGTTTAACAGGGTTTGCAGGGCAAGAGCAATCTGGTCCATCCTATGGTCCTGCTCTTCTTGTCTGGCTGCAATACGTGTCAACTGATTAGAGAGGTCTGCGGGATCCATTGGCCCTGACGTAATGTCACGGATCCCTCTGCTATCTGACTAGTGGTCCCTATACGCAGGACACTCTCTACCCTTCCGATCCTTAGGTTGGTCGGCACGACTAGACAGACACAGAATACGACAGGATAGTGTAACCACAAAGAATGACACTAGAACGATACACAAGACCTTAGAATAATTAGCTCTTCCCAAGATCCTAACCAGACAAGAGGTAGTCTGATGTGTGCTTAGGGTGCCACACAGACTGACCTCAATACCAGAATTAGAAGAGTTAATGCCAATGCCAGGGGTCATACACAGAGTGGTTCGTTCGCCAATGCCAGGGGTCACACACAGAATGATTCGTTTGCCAATGCCAAGGGTCATACACAGAGTGGTTCGTTTGCCAATGCCAAGGGTCATACACAGAGTGGTTCGTTTGCCAATGCCAAGGGTCATACACAGAGTGGTTCGTTTGCCAATGCCAAGGGTCATACACAGAATAGTAGTAATTGCAAAATATACACGAGCTCTGCGGGAAGTAACTACCACGTCAGGGCACCGGTGAATAGTGAAACTGGGTTTTAAACTCGGCGGGTCCGCGTCATCACGCCAGTCCCCGCCCCCTGGCGCCCCACGTGAGCGCAGCCAGCTGCGTTATCACTCGGCGCCTGGCCAGCGAGCAGCGAGGAAGTCGCTGCCAGGCGCCCCCTAGATCCAGCGCGGCCCGCGATACCAACGCGGTCCGTGACAATAATATTCTGCAGTAAAAAGTCTCTTTATTTATAAAAATTTTTAGGATCTTTTAGGCATTTTTAGTGATTTTTTCAGGAAAATATTTATTTATTTATTTTTAAACCGTTTTTTCTTTTTTCTGTAACAGACCTTTTTATTATCAGTCATTGGATCTTATATGTAAATTTCAGACATTTTCGTTCTGTAGTTTCCTTGCGAACAGCGTTTCACTTTTCAAAAATTCAAGCGTACTGTTTTTGATTTTTTTGCTTTTTTCACCCCATTCGTCTGCAGTGTCGGGTTTTTCCAGCGGCTGCTCTGCGCTGTGATCGGCTGCTGCTCGGGTTTCTCCGGCGTGTTCGGCGGGGTTAATCCAGGTGTTTTTGCGGTTTCAGTTTGCGTTCGCCAGGTTTTGCGGTGAGTGTTCGGTGGCTTTGCGGCGGCTTTTCCCTGCACTTCGGGGACCCTGTGGTGTTTGCTGAATACACCGCAGGGTCGCCGAAATGGGGTCGCCAAATCGCACCGAATTGAAGAGAACGAAAAGTCACCGAACGTGCGGTGACTTTTCGATTCTCTGTTAATAACCCTGCATATCTCATTGGGCTGCGTCATAGGTCTGACACAATCAAGGAGGGCTACAAAAACCTGACACCAACGGCTGTCCTGCGTTATTCATGCCACCAGATGGGAACACTGCATCAACACGCCAACACAACGTGCTGGAATGACGCAAGGGTCTGCAAGAAGCTACAGGGTAAGCGTTGTGAAGCCTGATTCGTGACACAACTCCTATGTAATCTTGTGGCAGGGTCGAGCTTGGCTCTATAGAGTCCTTTTATGTTTTATTACTTACATATTTGTAGTTTCACAGAGTGACATTATGAATAGTGAATCTGGAGCATCAGGCGGAATGGTTATGTTGGGGATATGATTGGTGGTTGTAATAGAGGGGTTATGGTTGCACTTAGGGGTATGTGATAATCAAAATTAGAGTTCAGAGGTTGCTAGTAGGGGTGTGCAAATTCCGAGAAATTTCAAATAGCTGATATCAGATTATAGACTTAATTTAGCCATCTTCTTCCTGCACACCTGAAGCACAAGAAATCCCTGTGTCCCAATAACCTGCTGTAAAAGTCAGAAGTACCAATTTGCGCTCCATTATCTTTTCAAATAAACAGTTCCTGGTTGAAGGTGAGAGCGTGGGATAGAAAACATCAGATCAAAATGCAAAACAGGAAACTCTTAGATAGCAACATTGGCAAATTATTCATTCATTGCTGGAAGAAAGGAATGGAATGAGTCAGAATGCAATCCAAGGGGAAAAAATAAATTCCAGTCATGCCTACATCTAGCTATACAAATAGACTTATCGTTTTAATATTGCTTGCTGCTTTTAGTAAAATTATATTATAATTATATCATTGTGAAAAAACTCGGAGGAGGTCAAACAGCCCACCTTCTCTAATAATTTATCCATTATCCCACTATCCATGGGTGAACGTACTCGTAGCAGAAATAGGAGATTTCCAAGCAGCCCACTTGCTCTGATATCAGTTTGATGCAAAGTGGTCATACATTTTACTGGCACATACCGAAACAAACTGCACAACAAAGCTGTTCCCTGTCTTGCTGTAAGGCAAAGCAACATTTTGTGCCACTCCAGGCCCATGGAGGGAGCAGGAGAAGCACGAAGCTTCAGGCCCGCTCTAGGTTGCAAGGTGGAGGCAGGCATGCGACCTGCCTCCTCCAAAATGGAGGACGGCCTGTGTTGCATGCCAATGACATCAGAGGACTCAGGATAGTGGGAAGAGCTCTTAGAGCCACCTGTCACGTTTACACCCCTGAGCATTGTAGGAGAGCCGGTCCGTGCTGGCTCTTACCCCTGTCTGGTTCACAGCTCTAGTCTCCACCTTCTGCTTTAGGATTTTCCTGCAGACTGCCAGGTCCTTGACCACCTGACCATATAGCACTGGCCTTCTCCCTTTCAAAGGTAGCCACTCGAATTCAGCAGTGCTCTATCACAAGGGTCTATCTGCTGCCTGTTATTTTGTTCCTGCTGCCTGTATTTCTCTCTGTTATTTTGCTTTTGTTTAGTTCAGTTTATTTCTGGTTCCCTGTTTCCCTTGTCTGTTTGTCCCTCCATTTGCCTTGTTCTAACCATTTATTTTGTTATATTTTCATTGTATTTTCCCTTTATTTTTGTTTCTTGTTTTCCCTGTTTTTTCCCTTCGCTCCTGTGCGGTTTATTTTTCTGTTTTGGCTTTGTGATATTATTGTGTGCCAACTCCTGGCTTTGTCTGACTATCCATTCTGGTTCTTACTCCGGGCTTTGCATGACTATCCTTTCTGGATTCTACTTCGGCTTTTGTTCTTTTAGTTCATCTCTTGATTTCCCCTTGGTACTTTGCTGTGTTTTATTTTATTTGCTTCAACCAGCAGTACTATACCCACCCTGGGCCGTATTACAATGTTCACGCTAAAATGGGGATTCTAAGGAAGAAAACCAAGCCTGCAGGTTTCTCCTTAGCGTCCCGATTTTAGCGTGATATTACAGGGCCTGCGCTAGTCCAGCAGCCTGCCCCATAATGCAACGCTAAACCTCAAGATACCTGAGGCAGAATAAGCACCGCCGCAAGCATCCTCTCCATGGAGTCCATAGGACTCCATTGAGACTTCCACTGCCGGTCACATGACCTGAAGGATCTCGCCTCCCGCGAGATCTGGCAGGTTGATGGAGTGATCGCGGAGGGAGACTGGGGGACTTTTCCCCCGTCGTTCCCTGCTCCTGGCGGCCAGAATAAGCAGATCAGGCCTCCGTTCTCGCCGCAGGATGAGAGGTGTGTATGTGATTTTTTTCTCAGCTGCTGCTGATTCTGCAGAAGCGGAATCAGTTAGCACAAGCTCCTAGCTGTGGTTAACTTTTCAGTTAACCGCAGCATGACGTAATTAGCGTCAGGACTTTTTAATCCTAACGCTAATTAACACTTTGTGCTCCCCATGTTAAGTGCAAAGTACAGTAAGCTCAATCTGAAAAGAGCAAGCCCCGAATCGCTAACGGGTTTCTTAAGCCGCTAGCATTCAGAATGTAATAGGGTCGGCCCGTGCTAGGGCAACCAAGGCTAACATTAATGCTCACATAGCTAAGCGCTAATGTTAGTGTTACCATTGTAATAGGGCCCCCTTAGTTTAGAGATGGCCATGTAAGGACCGGTGTTTAGATTAGTGTTTCCTGAGTATTTAAGGAGACATCCTTTCCCTGTGCACCTCATGTAAATCGATGGAAATGACTCTTGTCTACTCACCTGACCCATACAATAGCATTCCCTTTTCGCCTTTATCATTTATGTCACCTCCCTACCTGCAACACAATTCCACAATGGTAGCTAACTCAGATTTCAAAGACCTTATTCAATAAACAGTGAGTCATTGTGAACCAGAAGCTTGCCAAATTAAGGCTAAAATACTCAAGGTAAAAAAGTAAAAAAAGTTTAACTTTTTTCTCCTGTTTAGGCTCTTTCTACCGTATTTTAAAGACTGCGGTCTGCTCTCTAAGTTCTATATTTAGTGTATAAGTATCTGTATGAAAGATTTACTGAAATACTAACCATAGAGTTCTCGTGTTTCAAAGCGTATAGGAAAGACGTTTAAGGTGGCATTATGGTACGTCACTGAGACTTATGACCACTCCCTTTATATATGTGTGACATTTTAAACTGAGGATTTAATATTGCCTTTATGTTGCATCATTCTCGCAGTCATCAGGACTCAGGAGCAGCATATGGGAGAGAGCAAAGAAAAATTACTCATGAGGCATGGAAAATGAGAGAGAAGGGGGGAAAGCAAACGCTGGGCTTGATACAATTTCCAATTCATACTCAAGCATGCTAAAATACACGTATTGAAAGCACAGGTGGGAGAACACACAGGAGGGTGTGCATGGGAGGAACTCCATGGGAGTGTTCAGAGTGGAGAGGAGGTATGTGACAAAGATATATGATCTACTGTGATCAAGAATTAAAATGTTAAATTGAGATAAATACATACAGCATGGCTTAACAGAAGCAGCATATATCCTATGCTGTGAGCACATAAAATAATATTTTATATATGTATTATAGGTATAATTATGACACATAATATAATAGAGTATCTACATTACTCTGATTTATTTATAAATATATAATGAATAAAGACCCGAAGAAGAGAGTCACACTCTTGAAAGCTTGTCTTTTAAATTTATCGTTAGCCCAACAAAAAAGGTATCACTACATACTGCTATATTCTTGATTTTGCCATCTGGACTAACACGGCTCACCAAATCTACACATATATATATTATACACATAATACAGTGTAGGATATATATGTACATATATCATATAACAAATACATTATATATATATATATATAGATATACATCTAGCACTCACAGAGATAAATTGAAAAATGATCAGATCCCTAAAGGAATTGTGCCCTGTCAATGAGATACAGTACAATCAACGAAGCCACAAGTGTTCTTCATGAAGGTATGAAACGTTGTTAAAGACAACTTGGTTGTTGAAATGTCTGTGTGTGTATGTGTATATATACAGAATATATGAGTTTTTATTAAAAATGTTGTTCATTTGTAAATCCTCAAACATATCCTCAAGTTTTGTGTGTATATATATATATATCATATCAGACATACTTCATTGGGTTATGCGGAATGTTTGTAAAATTGTGTGTAAAATGACACCATATACCTATGATATAAATCAGGGGACATATATATCGGGGTATCTGGAATGGAATTGCGTTGCTGGAATAGATACCTGGGAGTAGGAAGCAGCAGGATATTTGGAGAGGGCAGGGACACAGAGCCTGGCATCTGCTGCATACACAAGAGGCTGATATAACACAGGGAGACAGCCATCCGTGACCTCATGGCAAGTGTTTGAACTGGCACAGGCTGGCAGGACAGAGCAGCAGCTTTATGCAAAGTCTGCGTCAGAGTTTTCTGGCAGGGGTCAGCAGTTTGTTCAAGGACACAGAGAAATAATGGAAGGCTTAGCCAAGAGAATTCTGTAAAAGAAGAGAATCGTTAATGGCGCACAATCAAAACGTATAAAAAATATTACATTTAATTAATTTCCCACTTCCTATGCAGCTATGTCTGATGCTCCCATTGCATCATTTGCTTTAATCCTGTAACCTGGGATTGTATTCCAATGAATATGTCTATCAATAAAGAATCTTGCAATTCTTCTCCACTTGACGGCATGTAACCCCAGAGCTATATGACATTTTTTCTACGTCGATTTCATTGAAACCATAAACTGTTGTAATGTATAATAAATATTCATTCTGCGTTCATTCATTCATCTCTCGCACTTGGTTGTTAAGCTGCACATGTTTATATCATATATGTTTCATTTTTATAAATATAATTTGTAGATGTTGTTTCTTTGTTTTACTATGGCCCATTTAGAGATTCGAGGTGTATAATATGGCAAATATATGCAAGGATTTACATTGCCTGGTATTGTTGTAAAAGCACTAACAACATCACAAACTATATAAGTATTCTGGAACTACAAGTCCCATGAGGTTCTGCCAGCTCTGGATTTGTAGAAATGGAGAGTGCTGCAAATTGACCATCTAGGAGCTACAAGATACAGTAAATGAGTGTAAAATATTATAGCTTTTTGGGGGTCTGTTTTGAACCATTATATGTTAACATGCAGCTCTTTGGCAGCTTTTTTTCT
Organism: Leptobrachium leishanense; assembly: GCA_009667805.1. Taxonomy (NCBI): domain Eukaryota; kingdom Metazoa; phylum Chordata; class Amphibia; order Anura; family Megophryidae; genus Leptobrachium; species Leptobrachium leishanense. The sequence goes on from CM019065.1 coordinate 164,548,380, forward strand.
AGCTTTATATTGTCTGGACACTATTACCAGCATCTGGCCTGCTTGCCCCAATATTACTTTGTCCATAACATTTATTTAATACCATTCCAAGATCTTTTAACCCTAAAATTTTCATTTTTGAAGACTTATATCTATTTTGTAAATTTGTAAACTATAATTTGAACATATAATAAAAAGGGTTGCAGCGTCTTATCTGCCAAAGAATACCCCAGGAGCATCATCCAAATGTCTCCCTTTATCTAAGACAGCAACTCTCCCAATCCTGAGGGCTGGACATCTAGCAGTCACGCTTATATCTTTTGCTTTTTAGGATTATTTTTTTTGCTACTCATTAACCAGTCGCTACCAAAACAAATTTTGTAATTAAATTGTAATTCGTAATGTCACTCCTTCGTTAAACGATCATGTTAACGACTATTCGAAAAAAACGTTTTATCAAGGAATGAGGGTAAGAGTACAGGACAAAGGTTCACCTCCATGAATTAATAATCTTAAGCATTGCCCACTACAGTTAGACCCTGACCCCCCCCCCAGATGTAGTAAATACCTTGTCTCACCTGCTCTACAGTAACTCCTTATGGTCAAAGTTTCTCAGAAAAACTTTGGATCCTCTTCCAGAGATTTGATTACTTTCTTCTGTATCCTTGACTCTTTCAGAAAAGGGAGGATTTCTGTGACTTTGTTAACTCTGCTTCAGTCTGTTATTTCAAGCACTTTTTTTTTCCATATGATTTTTTTTTCTGTCTTTCTCAGAGACATCCAGACGTGATGCTTTCCCTGGAGTTTCTTTTACTAAACTGGACAGGTAAGGGCTCCTGTCACTGAATATTGGGTTGGGCTTTGTTCAAGAGGGTGGGGGACTAAGCAAATGTCATCTCACACTGTTCACATTACACTGGTGGCCAATCTGCAAATAAGAAAGCATATTACTGTTTCTGTCTATATTATTACTTTTTTTTAACCTATCGCTTTGATATGGAATAGCTCTTGCACCATTCGGTGTAAATCTTGTAACCATTGTACACCACACCTTGGACGGCACCTTTTAGGTGGGCCTCATAGTCGTTGCCCCCTCTTCATTGAGCTGGTTGGTCCATTGGCATAGCACCAGACACTGGTATGGTGCATTCAGTCCACCATATTTTCTGTACAATCACACCATAGCCATCCAGAACAGAAAAATAGCAGGACCTCAAGCGGAGAGCAGTGTTGGAAGGAATATCACTTTTATTAGGGGGAAGCAGCACCACAAGTATCAATGACGTTTCGGCCTAGTGGCCTTTTTTTGACCATAGCCATCCAGTCTCTCGATGTAGAATCAAAGCTAGATTTCCTGGAAAGCAGACACTTGGTAATTGCTTAGAGTTCAATATTTTTAGAGACATTATGGTAAGCAAATAGTGTTTGGGCTCTGTTTACTGTTGTCCAAAGTCTACACACTTTTGACCCATACAAGCACGTGTTAAAGACGCTGACGTCTTCTATCCACAGAAGAGGGTTCATGTGGAACAGTGCATAATTTGCACACATGGCTTGACAAGGACCTAAAAGTCTTATAATTTTCAGATGCATCACGATTATCATTAACTATTCCAACCGGCATGCCAAATAATGACATTGCTGACATTATAGTTGGATATCAGGGCAGCTATTGCTTGTTTTCTGTTGCCATCTCTCTTCCTCTATCCTTCTGTAAAATGATCTCAATTGCTTTCACCCTGTCCCTCGACATGATACACAACAGCCGAAACTCCCACCTGGTACTGTAAGGATCATGAGGCAAGTCAGCAGTATGCTGAAGGCTGGGGAATTAATAGGAATAACTTTCCTGTAGAAAATAAGTAAATATTTTCTACGCTGAATTGCTTCATTAACCAGACTTTATATACAGGGTTATTCAAAGAGATTTGAAAAGTCACCGCACGTTCGGTGACTTTTCGTTCTCTTCAATTCGGTGCAAATCGGCTTTCCCATTTCGGCCACTCTGCGGTGTATTCAGCAAGTACCACGGGCTGTCAAAGTGCAGGGAAAAGCTGCCGAAAACCTGGCGAAAACTCGGCGAATGCATGCTGAAAATCCGCAAAAACATCTGGATTAACCCGTTGAAGACGCCGGAAAAAACGCGAGCAGGAGCCGATCACACGCAGCGAAGCCGCCAGAAAAAGCCAACACCGCAGACGAATTAAATGAATAAATTAGGAAAACAAGGTTGGGGGGTTTTCTGTGGAGGCGCTGATTTATAGGTATACAAGGTGGAAAGCCTGCCCAGAGGGCAGTCTATTGTGGATATACTGCCCCAGCTCATAGATATACTGCCCCAGCTCGTGGATATATGCCCCTGCTCGTGGATATATGCCCCAGCTCGTGGATATATGCCCCAGCTCGTGGATATACTGCCCCAGCACGTGGATATACTGCCCCAGCTCGTGGATATATGCCCCAGCTCGTGGATATACTGCCCCAGCTCGTGGATATACTGCCCCAGCTCGTGGATATTGCCCCAGCACGTGGATACTGCCCCAGCTCGTGGATATTGCCCCAGCACGTGGATACTGCCCCAGCTCGTGGATACTGCCCCAGCACGTGGATACTGCCCCAGCTCGTGGATACTGCCCCAGCACGTGGATACTGCCCCAGCACGTGGATACTGCCCCAGCACGTGGATACTGCCCCAGCTCATGGATATTTGGCCCCCGCCTCTCATGGATATATGCTCCAGCTCATGGATATTTGCCCCCCACCTCTCGGATATTTGCCCCCCACCTCTCATGGCTATATGCCCCCCAGCTCAGACCCCAGACCAGACATGGGGCGGCTGTTCGAATGCTCTATCGGCATTCGGACAGCCGCCCCATGAGCTCCTCATACTTACCTTCCCGAGCGCGAAGTGAAAGTTTCCCCGCTTCCGGTCGTTGAAGGACCCAAGCCGCGGTCATGTGACCGCGGCTTGGGTCCTTCAAAGAGCGGAAGCGAGGGAACTTTCCCTTCGCCGCTCGGGGATGGATGCGCGCGGCAGCCGGGTAGAGGCTGCGAGCGCAGCCTCTACCCGGCTGCCGCGCGCATCCAACCCCCGCGGCGGAGGAAACTTTCCCTTCGCCGCTCGGGGGTTGGATGCGCGCGGCAGCCGGGTAGAGGCTGCGAGCGCAGCCTCTACCCGGCTGCTGTGTGCATCTTGTAACCGCCGCGGCGAGCGCACAGCCGGCTCGTGCCGCGGCGGTTGCATGCGCGCGCAACCAACCGCCGCTGGTTGCGCGTGCATGCGCAGAGTAAGGCTTGGCGACGGACACGCCAAGCCTTACTCAATTATATTATAGATGTTTGGGTTTGCAGCCTACGAGGTGTTGCACATAATCTCAACAAAATGTGCAAATGTAATAGAGGAAACAGTAGATGGTCCTGGTGGCGCAATGGTATACTCTAAATCGTATAAACCCTAGCCTGATATTAGGCCCTACAGGTGCTCGTACTAGAGTCTAGGATCTAAAATGTCGCCAGGAACCTTCAGGTCCCGAGGGCAGTGAAATCCCCATAAAAAAGCACTGCTTCGGCTATTCAGAGAACACAAACCAGCAGTGAAAGGTTCCCGAAATGTCCTGCCATTCGGTGGTTTAATTCGACAGGTTTATTCAGGAGAATCCCATAGGCTTCAATGTTAAAAATATTCCTGTTTTAATTCAATATCTAATAAGCCATTCATTATAAAATTCTGCAATAAAGAGTCTCTTTATTTATAGATTTTTTGGGAAATTTTAAGAATTTTTCTGGATTTTTTTTTTAAAAAAAAGTCAGATTTTTTTTTTTAACTTTACTTATTTTTTCTGTAACAGCCCTTTTTATTATCATTCCCTGGACCTCATATGTAAATTTCAGACATTTTCAGTAGTTTCTTTGCAAACAGCGTTTCAATTTTCAATCATTCAAGCAAACTGTTTTGCTAATTTATTCACTGCCTTCTTTTGCGGTGTCGGTTTTTTCGGTGGCTTCCCTGTGTGTGATCGGCTCCTGCTCGGGTTTTTCCGGCATCTTCGACGGGTTAATCCAGATGTTTTTGCGTGTTTTCGGCGTGTTTTCGGCAACTTTTCCCTGCACTTCGACAGCCCTGTGGTGCTTGCTGAATACACCGCAGGGTCGCCGAAATGGGAAAGCCGATTTGCACCGAATTGAAGAGAACGAAAAGTCACCGAACGTGCGGTGACTTTTCGAATCTCTTTGAATAACCCTGTACGTAAAATTGGCAAATGTCAGATAGCAAGAAACCCAAATGAACATCACAAAACACCTGAGCAATGAGTACTACCTGGCTACAGGGTTGTTTTTTTTTTTTTTTTTTAATGAACATCCTCCAGTATCCACACCCCCTACGAGTGCCCACACAATTCTTTATAGCTCAGCCTCGGGCTCTTTTATCATGTGCAACTTCTATTGTTGTTACATCATCTCATTATATTGAATTTTCATAATGTTTTATTTTGAGAAGCCAGCAGTGTTACAACAAATACAAAAATAGTACAGCCACAAAAGACATCACAGGGCCTTTAGTCACTTAGGACTAGATGACCGCAGGGTTACATCGAGAATGTGAGTAGCGAGAGTTATAAAAAAAAAAAAAGGAAGTATGAGAGGAGGGACATCACGATACTTCGACCGCGGTCCAGCTGATGGCGATCAAAAAAAACCAAAAAAAACAAAAAACGAAAGTGAAGTGGGAAATGGCAAAGGCCTTCTCCGTGACGTTCCTGGCTCGCTCCCGGAGGAGGCCATGGAGGGACAATGTCACGAGGCCCTGGAGCCCGGGGGCCAGAGATGGCAGACAGAGCCATGGTGAGTGCCACAGTGGCTCGCCCCGGTGCAGCCCAGGTAATGCAAAAATAAAATAAAAAAAAAATTGAAAATAATAATAATAATAAATGGGGGAGGGGGGGGAGAAGGGTACACCATCAGTGGCCGGGTAAGAGTCAACCAATGACTAGTGCCCGCAGGGAGGGGGGGGATACAAACAACAAGAAAACTCTTCAATTTTACTATGAGGGAGCGTCATCTGGAAAATAGACAGGTCAAACATAGATTCATCACATCAGGTAGTAGACAGACAGTGGGGGGGGGGGGTGTATCAGCATGGTGGGGGTGTCATCAAAAATTCAGGAACAATAGCGTTGTACAGCCGAGGATCGGTAGCCAGTAAAGTGAGAAGGACAAGTCTCCGCTACTGAGAGTCAGCCAGTGTCCAGCAGGATAACGAGGCATACAGCCCCCTCAGCGACAGCACCCAGAAGAGACACTCTGCATCCAAACACAAAAATGCGCTCTGCCACAGCAACTTTTGCATCCATAGGCACATCCTTCCACTGCCGACCATCCAAAAGATGCAATATGCCCAAGCCCGGCGGCCCCTCCAGCGGCCGGTCTGCCAAAAGAGGTGCGCCTCCCGGGTCTGCACTCGCAGCCTCCTGGACCCTCACCCCTACCGGGGAAATCAGGACCTGTCCCGGCCGCACCAGAAGCGGCATCTCCACCTCCGCAGGTATGGTCGCCGTCCGCAAATCAGCAGCAGCAAATTTAGGCCGAGGCTCCGGTACTCCAACCACCGCACCCGCAGGAGGCCGTCCAGCCGCCGCTGCACTCTCAACAAGCGGCTCCGATTGCGGGTCACCATCCGGTCCTCCCCGCAGAATGTCTAGAAAATTACGTATGTCTCCCCGGGTAAGTGGCCGGTCATCATCGGAGGACAGGGAGCACAGGTAGCTATCCAGCCGCAGCAGCGCGGCACTCAGAATCCCAGGGGGTGGGAGAAGGGCCTCTTCCAGGAAGCCACAAGCGGCCCGGCTCAAGGAATCCACCGCTGGGGAAGGCATCACCTCCATCCTCAGCATCAGCAGGAGGGCAGCTAGAGTACCGCGAAGGGCCGCACCACACTCTGGTCAGCGCGCCAACGCCTAAAATGGCCGTCAGCAGTAGGCCTCGAAAGGTAGGCCCAAAGCCACACGGACGTCGCAGAGTCCTCCAGAAAGTTCAGAAAGGCTCCGGGTCAGGTCAGCAGGTCCTCAGGCACACACTACCCCAGCGTATAGTCAGCAGTCGACAGTGAGTCACACAAATCAGCTTGAAAAACATCAAAATCGTAGGAGCACCTCCATAGTGTGACCTCGCTCGTCGGTAGTCAGCTCCGCCCCATCTCATTATATTGAACAGGAAGAAATCAGCATTTACTCTTCTTCATTTTCTCAATTTGTGTCATTTGAAAAATGCATCTGAGAGTCAGAAAATAGGCTGAGGATTTAGTAAAAAAGAAACCAAGTAGACTTCAGAGACTTCTTCTTGAAGACAGTCAGTCCCCTTCATGGACTGTGCAAAGACAACCCCAGCACAATAGAGACAAGCCAATCACAATACATCTGTATCTGAAACCCATAAAGATTAATCATCTGCTGATTAGTTGCCCAGATTGCAACCAGCCACATGTGAACCTTGTGCTTGAGCTGCTACATTTCTGTCTTCTTGAAGGCCCATGACACAAAAGCTTCATGAATCCTGGGTTGAAAGCAGGTTGGAGTGCAATCATGAATAACATCCATTATGTTTCGAAAGTGGAGGCTGGTCTATAGGGGCAATTGGGACAGTGCTCTACATTTTGTTTTTTGCAATAAAAAATATAAATGTAAACTATATAATTTTTTTATATTGTTTTTGTTTCATTTAACATATGTCTGATTGATAAAATGAGTTATGCTTTTTTAATTATTAGCACAGCAGCTTCCCTTTACTGTTGCTAGGCAAAGTAAAAAAAACAAAATCTAATTAGCTGTTCGGACCTTCTCCAGAAATCAGATTAGGGCTCTATAGGAAAGGACTGTCAACCTCAAAGGCCCCCAGATGTTGATACCTACAATTCCTAGAATTCATTTAATGCAATAAATAGTCAGGGAGTCAGGGGAGTTATAGTTCAGAAGCATCTGGGGGGGACAGAGTTTGACAGTCCTGCTATAAGAGGTGTTGTAAATCACCTTCCACAACTGTCTGGCAACCTCCTGCTGCTTCCTAATGTAGCGCTACTCCCGCGAGAGCTGCTGAATTTGACGGGCCTTCTGTCTCACTCCAGTGATTACCCACCTCTGCCTTCGGCGCCAAGTAATACCAGGACAAGATTACTTTAAATAAAAAGGGGTTTATTAGGACTAGCGAGCAAACCCTTTGTAGGACAAAGTATTCAACAGTATAACAGTATTGAAAGAGTTAACCCCTTAGTGACCGGGCGGTTTTACACAAATCCGTCCGTTCGTGACCGCAGCTGTTTTTATGTTTCTGCGCTCTTAGTGTTTACGTCAAATTTTCCTCTTACTCGTTTATGTAACCCACACATATTTTACACTGTTTTTCTCGTCACTAAATGGACTTTATAAAGATACCATTTTTTTCATCATTTCATATAATTTACTATAAAAAATATTGTGAAATATGACACAAAAATTGAAAAAACACCACTTTTTCGAACTTTGACCCCCAAAATTTCTTATGTATCAACAACCGTCAAAAAATTTTTATTCCTTAGTAGTTTCTAAATTTAGTACTGAGTTTAGCAATACCCAATGTTTACATATTCCTCGTTTTTTCCTTATTTTATGCAACAATAAGTGCAAGTAGCACTTTGCCATTTCCAAAGAGTTTATTTTCAAAACTATTGATAGTGACATTGTAACACTGATATCTGTCACTAATTCCTGAATAACCCTCCACATATACATATTTTTTTAAAGTACACAAATCAAGGTATTAAACTTGGGGTATTTTGACTCTTTCCATGCAAACCATTTTACCACAAATCTATGCCAAAGTTTGAAAAAAAAAAAAATTTTGGTGATTTTTTTTTTGAACGCAATTTAAGAATACATGTACTGTGAACTTTAAGGTTTACTGCCAAAAAGCACCCCAAAATATGTTCAGCAACATCTTCTGAGTAAATTGATACCACCCAAGTATAGGTATGTCGGGTCATTTGGGGGCTAAAAGGCCTTATTTGGGGGGTGCGCATTTCAGTTTTCCAACTTGGAATTTTCACATTTCGTCATCATGCACCCATGTCCTATTTGGGACATTTTTGAAGCCGGCCAAAGTAATTTACCCCCATCAAACCATATTTTTTAGAAAGGGCACACCCTAGGGTGCTTCAAAGAGTTGTATTTTAACACTTTCCATGCACTAGCTCTTTGTCAATCTTTCAGGTAGTCACTTTTTGTGTTATTTTTTCACACACATTGTACTTTAGGCATGAATTGTCAAATCCAGTTATGGGTTACTGCCAAAAAACACCCCAAAATATGTTCAGCAACATCTTCTGAGTAAATTGATACCACCCATGTATAGGTATGTCGGGTCATTTGGGGGCTAAAAGGCCTTATTTGGGGGGTGCGCATTTCAGTTTTCCAACTTGGAATTTTCACATTTCGTCATCATGCACCCATGTCCTATTTGGGACATTTTTGAAGCCGGCCAAAGTAATTTACCCCCATCAAACCATATATTTTTAGAAAGGGCACACCCTAGGGTGCTTCAAAGAGTTGTATTTTAACACTTTCCATGCACTAGCTCTTTGTCAATCTTTCAGGTAGTCACTTTTTGTGTTATTTTTTCACACACATTGTACTTTAGGCATGAATTGTCAAATCCAGTTATGGGTTACTGCCAAAAAACACCCCAAAATATGTTCAGCAACATCTTCTGAGTAAATTGATACCACCCATGTATAGGTATGTCGGGTCATTTGGGGGCTAAAAGGCCTTATTTGGGGGGTGCGCATTTCAGTTTTCCAACTTGGAATTTTCACATTTCGTCATCATGCACCCATGTCCTATTTGGGACATTTTTGAAGCCGGCCAAAGTAATTTACCCCCATCAAACCATATATTTTTAGAAAGGGCACACCCTAGGGTGCTTCAAAGAGTTGTATTTTAACACTTTCCATGCACTAGCTCTTTGTCAATCTTTCAGGTAGTCACTTTTTGTGTTATTTTTTCACACACATTGTACTTTAGGCATGAATTGTCAAATCCAGTTATGGGTTACTGCCAAAAAACACCCCCAAATATGTTCAGCAACATCTTCTGAGTAAATTGATACCACCCATGTATAGGTATGTCGGGTCATTTGGGGGCTAAAAGGCCTTATTTGGGGGGCGCATTTCAGTTTTCCAACTTGGAATTTTCACATTTCGTCATCATGCACCCATGTCCTATTTGGGACATTTTTGAAGCCGGCCAAAGTAATTTACCCCCATCAAACCATATATTTTTAGAAAGGGCACACCCTAGGGTGCTTCAAAGAGTTGTATTTTAACACTTTCCATGCACTAGCTCTTTGTCAATCTTTCAGGTAGTCACTTTTTGTGTTATTTTTTCCACACATTGTACTTTAGGCATGAATTGTCAAATCCAGTTATGGGTTACTGCCAAAAAACACCCCAAAATATGTTCAGCAACATCTTCTGAGTAAATTGATACCACCCATGTATAGGTATGTCGGGTCATTTGGGGGCTAAAAGGCCTTATTTGGGGGGTGCGCATTTCAGTTTTCCAACTTGGAATTTTCACATTTCGTCATCATGCACCCATGTCCTATTTGGGACATTTTTGAAGCCGGCCAAAGTAATTTACCCCCATCAAACCATATATTTTTAGAAAGGGCACACCCTAGGGTGCTTCAAAGAGTTGTATTTTAACACTTTCCATGCACTAGCTCTTTGTCAATCTTTCAGGTAGTCACTTTTTGTGTTATTTTTTCACACACATTGTACTTTAGGCATGAATTGTCAAATCCAGTTATGGGTTACTGCCAAAAAACACCCCAAAATATGTTCAGCAACATCTTCTGAGTAAATTGATACCACCCATGTATAGGTATGTCGGGTCATTTGGGGGCTAAAAGGCCTTATTTGGGGGGTGCGCATTTCAGTTTTCCAACTTGGAATTTTCACATTTCGTCATCATGCACCCATGTCCTATTTGGGACATTTTTGAAGCCGGCCAAAGTAATTTACCCCCATCAAACCATATATTTTTAGAAAGGGCACACCCTAGGGTGCTTCAAAGAGTTGTATTTTAACACTTTCCATGCACTAGCTCTTTGTCAAACTTTCAGGTAGTCACTTTTTGTGTTATTTTTTCACACACATTGTACTTTAGGCATGAATTGTCAAATCCAGTTATGGGTTACTGCCAAAAAACACCCCAAAATATGTTCAGCAACATCTTCTGAGTAAATTGATACCACCCATGTATAGGTATGTCGGGTCATTTGGGGGCTAAAAGGCCTTATTTGGGGGGTGCGCATTTCAGTTTTCCAACTTGGAATTTTCACATTTCGTCATCATGCACCCATGTCCTATTTGGGACATTTTTGAAGCCGGCCAAAGTAATTTACCCCCATCAAACCATATATTTTTAGAAAGGGCACACCCTAGGGTGCTTCAAAGAGTTGTATTTTAACACTTTCCATGCACTAGCTCTTTGTCAATCTTTCAGGTAGTCACTTTTTGTGTTATTTTTTCACACACATTGTACTTTAGGCATGAATTGTCAAATCCAGTTATGGGTTACTGCCAAAAAACACCCCAAAATATGTTCAGCAACATCTTCTGAGTAAATTGATACCACCCATGTATAGGTATGTCGGGTCATTTGGGGGCTAAAAGGCCTTATTTGGGGGGTGCGCATTTCAGTTTTTCCTTGGAATTTTCACATTTCGTCATCATGCACCCATGTCCTATTTGGGACATTTTTGAAGCCGGCCAAAGTAATTTACCCCCATCAAACCATATATTTTTAGAAAGGGCACACCCTAGGGTGCTTCAAAGAGTTGTATTTTAACACTTTCCATGCACTAGCTCTTTGTCAATCTTTCAGGTAGTCACTTTTTGTGTTATTTTTTCACACACATTGTACTTTAGGCATGAATTGTCAAATCCAGTTATGGGTTACTGCCAAAAAACACCCCAAAATATGTTCAGCAACATCTTCTGAGTAAATTGATACCACCCATGTATAGGTATGTCGGGTCATTTGGGGGCTAAAAGGCCTTATTTGGGGGGTGCGCATTTCAGTTTTCCAACTTGGAATTTTCACATTTCGTCATCATGCACCCATGTCCTATTTGGGACATTTTTGAAGCCGGCCAAAGTAATTTACCCCCATCAAACCATATATTTTTAGAAAGGGCACACCCTAGGGTGCTTCAAAGAGTTGTATTTTAACACTTTCCATGCACTAGCTCTTTGTCAAACTTTCAGGTAGTCACTTTTTGTGTTATTTTTTCACACACATTGTACTTTAGGCATGAATTGTCAAATCCAGTTATGGGTTACTGCCAAAAAACACCCCAAAATATGTTCAGCAACATCTTCTGAGTAAATTGATACCACCCATATATAGATTTGTTCTGTGTTTTTTGGGGTGCTACGCCAATCTTTGACATGTGCTTGTCAATTTTCTAATTTGACATACAGTATCTTCTTTGCTTATCTTCTTTTTAGGGGCCTTTTTACATACCCCAGTTTTATGAACGTGCATATATTTGGTAAGCTAACACCCCAAAGTATTGTAAATGGAGTGTTTTTATGCTATGGATGCATCCGTTTGCTCCAAACAAATTAGATACTGTTTGGTGGTCATTTTTCATTTTCACACCCACATCAGTTTTGGACTGTGATTTAGGAGACACTGTTGTTTTTTACTGCATGAAAACTCTCCAGGTTGTTTTCTGCAAGGTCTCCTGAGTACACCCATGCCCCCCATGCATAGGTTTGCCAGGATTTTGGAAGGTTCAAATACAATTTTTATGACTTTGTCATTGGAGTTGAAATTGAGATTATTTCTTCAGCTAGGCCTAGCTTTGGTTTTGGGTCTACCGCATACCCCAGTTTGAATTATTGCCAGAAAATTGTTTATATTTGTTATGTTGACACCCCAAGGTATTGCATATGGAGTGCTTTGATGCCATGGATGCAACGGTTTTAGCCCAAAACATTTGAGAAGGTGTGTGGCGGTAATTTTTCAATTTTCAGATTTTTACGCCCACAGTAGTTTTGGACTGTGATTTAGCAGACACTGTTGTTTGTTACTGCATGAAAACTCTCCAGGTTGTTTTCTGCAAGATCTCCTGAGTACACCCATGC